>OY757928.1:5817674-5875174 GCA_963585895.1 Sepioteuthis lessoniana
CTGCTATATGGATGCACTGCATGGACTCTAACAAAACGGCTGGAGAAGAAGCTAGATGGCAATCACACAAGAATGCTGTGAGCAATCTTGAACAAGTCCTGGCAGCAACACCCCACAAGACACCAATTGTACGGCCACTTGCCTCCTATCACGAAAACTATCCAAGTTAGATGAACCAGACATTCAAGACACTGCTGGAGAAGCAGGGATGAACTCATAAGTGATGTACTCTTATGGACTCCCACATATGGCCGAGCAAAAGCAGGATGACCAGCACAAACATACATTCAGCAACTATGTGAGGATATGGGATGTAGCCCAGAAGATCTGCCAGAGGCGATTAACGACAGGGAAAAGTGGCGAGAGAGGGTCAGGGATATCCGTGCTACCAGCACGACATGATGATGATGAATAGTAGTAGTCTGCTGGACTGAAGCTTGAACTATCATGAATGTTAAGGTTCAGCTCTCAGATGATTTTCATCCTCACTGGTGGGCTGGCCACTCAAGAGATTCAAGATCTTCCTAGAACAGCTAAGTCTGGATAGTTTGGTTAGTTGGTTTAATAACATATCAACCCTTGTGGGTTATTTAATATCTAATCCTGTTTATACATATGCATTATTTGTAAATGAATAACTATTTTTGAACAAGTAAGAGCACATTTGTTTATACATATCTAAATATTTTAAAAAGATATTTAATCTGAATAATTCTATTCATTAAATAGTTTCAAGTATTGATATCTAACACTAATAATTCTATTTAATATTAATCATTTGTTTGCACACAGTTTAAATGGTTTCAAGTATTGCTATCTCAATGGAATTGACTATCAGCCACCAACTTCTAGGACCTTTAAAATAGGATAGAGTACTTGCTTGCCATAAGAGCAATTTAAAGAATATGATTGGGACAATTATATAGGTACTAGGGCTTGACCAGTTGATTGATTGGATTGGACCTCTCTGACCAATTATCTAGCCCATAAGGGCCAAAGTAGAATATTCCAAATCACATGACCACTTTGGTTGCCAGGCTACAGACTGCTCATCCATCAGGATCCCATCCTGAAGCATTACAGGTTATCACCCTTGGCCAACAGGTAGCCTTGTTAGGTGGAGTAGGTGGGGGTGAGATGTTTTACCCTATCTGCAGAGGTTCAGTTGGTTTATTCTACAGCCCCACTTGACAGCTAGGCATTTCATATGACTTGGACACTTTCCAAAAGTCAGCTGTCTCTGGAAGTGCCCACATTTTGAGAAAAATATTAAAAGTCTAAGGTCACGGATCTGATGACCAGTTGAAAACAACACATCTCATTGAGATCAACACTGACAGAGATTTTATCATTTCTTCACTCTTTGTAATTTTTTTTACAGCTGGAGATCTTTTACAGGAGATTTAGTGACAGCAAGTCTCCTCATGTCTCCAGAACTCTTCAGAGTATTCTAACCAATCTTAACAATGCTGTGGTCTGGATGATCTCAATTCTTCCTTTGATTTTCAATTCTTCAAGTATTTTTCCAAACCTTTGGTGACCATTCCAAGTGCACTAATTACAATTGGTATCACCATCACACTTGTGCTTCAGTTTTTTTTTTTAGTTCTCAGGCAAGATCCAAGTATTTGTCAATTTCACTTTCTTTTGTTTTTACTCTCTTGTCTAGCAGAACAGCAAAATCCATTAGGTCTGGTCTTTTGGCCTGGGATTTGGTGATGGCTTGTATCTCAAAATCCTAGAGATTTTTATTCATTTAATTCTCTAGAACAAATTCTGGTTTTTGCATACACTATCTGATAGTATGGTCAAATTTTAATCTCTTCTTCTTAATAATAATAATAATAAACCATGAAAATCTGGAGAATGAAATTGACAGCAGGAGGAAAAAGCTTAGCTGAAGCAAAGCTCCAAAGAGGTATTTTTCAAGGAGATGCACTATCACTGTTACTATTCTTAATAGCCATGATGCCACTTAATCACATACTCAGAAAATACACAGCTGGATACAAACTTAGTAGATCGCAGGAAAAGATGAATCACCTAATGTACATGGATAACATCAAACTATAACTGGAAACTAATACACGCTGTTAGAATATACAGTCAGGATATAGGAATGGAATTTGGCATAAAAAAATGTGCCATGCTAGTAATGAAAAGTGGCAAACAACAACTGATTGATGGAATGGCACTACCAAATCAAGACAAGATTAGATGCTCGGAGAGAAGGAAACTTACAAATACTTGGGCATCTTGGAGGGTGACACCATCAAACAAGTAGAGATGAAAGAAAAAATTAAGAAAGAATATCTCAGGAGAACTAGAAAGTTTCTCAAGACAAAACTATCTAGCAGAAACCTTATCAAAGGAATAAATACCTGGGCTGTACCCATTGTTAGATATTCCTGACCCTTTTCGAAGTGGACCAGAGAATAACTTAAACAAATGGACCAAAGAACAAGAAAACTAATGACCATGCATAAGGCATTACACCCCAGAGATGACATTGACAGACTAGCTGTTTGATACTTGATGGATGATGACTTTGTAAAAACCAGTACTGTAAAGCAGACAGATTAAGCAAAGCCGTGTAAATAAAAAAAAGTTAAGCAGCAACAAACCTGTTCAATACTTAAATGGGGGACCACTTAGTAACAGTTGGCAAAGTAAACAGAGGCATAAGTCCCAGATGAAACAAAGCTTAGAAAATAACAAGTTAAGCAGCAATAAGCCTCTTTAATTCTGAGATGGGTGACCTCTTAGTACTAGATCATATTGTGATGCGAAAGGTTTACTTTTATCCCAGAACGGGGTTTTATTTCGCATGTGTGAAGACGGGGCAGGTTGGCACTTGATCCCCTATAGAATAAGTCCTCGTTCAGAGTTTTTCTCTCAGGCATATAAGACCTGGGATATTACGTGAGGGATTAATTTAGGGCTAGACTGACCGCCGCTGGCAAGGGGTTCCAAATTTCACACTATCCACACACCCACACACAAACTTCCTCCCCTAGATAACAGAAGATATGGACCTATAGGTTTTAGTCGTAATAATATTATATTGTAGTAGTCGGCAACTCCGGTTTCCTGTGTGATATTTTAAAAGAATTAATAGGACAATTCTAAGCAAGATAACATAAGGCGAATAGAAGCTGAAAAGGAAGCATGAAGTAACAAATTCGTAGCAGAACTGCAAAGAACAACTTAGACCACGTGGTAACATAAAAATACATGAATCCTTTACTGTACAAAGCGATACACTTTCAAAGTGTCAAATATGTATAATGAATTGAACAGTCTGTGGACATAAATGTCTTTCTTCTTTTCTGTTCTTTCATTTCTTCAAATTGAAAAAGAGGGAGAGAGTGGTATATAAAATTTGGGTATAAAAGATAAATAGCCCCAAAGTTACTTATCTTATTTTTCGACGGGGTTCCACTGGAGAATCTTTCTTCTTTCACGGGATAATAGACTTTATGCTATTTTTAATACTGGCTTGAAGAACTTGGGTCCCTCGTGTCTGCAGATATGTTTTTGTCTTCTTCACCCGGAGTACTTGGCTATGGGTCTGTCTGCCACGAGCCCCTTCCAATAACTAACATTTCTTCTCGTTTTTTTTGCCGACGGGGAGAAGGGTGCCACTTCTGTTTTAGGGTCCCAGCCAATCATTTGGCTTCTACTTTCCTCTCCCCTGGTGTCCGGCGACCTGAGGTTACTAAGTACCAACATCTGTTGATATCCCCTCTGTGACCTACATTCTTTCTTAACGGGAGGATAGTATTAATCTTATTTCTATCGTCTCCGTGGGATATCACGTGACAATATGTTAATTATTACCTTACTTAAGAAAACCAACAGAGTGAAGCCATATCACTGACATTAAGGAGTGATGAAACTGTTCAGTACTTGGATAGGTGACTACTTAGTAACAGTACTGTAAGCATCTTAAGGCCGTGTGCCAGACTAGACAAAGCTTAGCAAATAACAGCAGATAGGAGGAATTCAATTGTTTGAAAAACGTTTGCAAAGTTAGAATTGTTAATATTTACAAATATAATCCTCCCAACATTTTTTCTAATCCAATTTGATTGAACAAATTTTTTATGATTTGATAATTTATTACCAGTTTTGCTTCCATAGTTTTCTTCTTATCGCTTTACAAGTTAATTGTTCTGTGGTTTACAAACAGGAAACAAGAAGGAACTATGGTTGGTTGGTTAATTTTATGGTAGGTCAATCCTTTGTTATACAATGACTTCCCACCACCAACACCCTACCAATGGAAGTGTGGAGGTGTAGGTTAAAGTTTGCCTTGATTGAAACGTAATGAAAAACTTTGCATTTTGAGTTTTAGTAGTTGCAATTGCAGTTTAGGTGAGCAGCAGAGTAGATCTGTTTTTCGAGTTTTAACATTAGTTCAAAACCCCTCATTGAGGCTTTGATAGAAACTTTTAGAAAATGCACAGACTTTCCTCCTCTGTATGAGGAACAGT
Source organism: Sepioteuthis lessoniana (assembly GCA_963585895.1). Taxonomy (NCBI): domain Eukaryota; kingdom Metazoa; phylum Mollusca; class Cephalopoda; order Myopsida; family Loliginidae; genus Sepioteuthis; species Sepioteuthis lessoniana. The sequence continues at coordinate 5,822,171 of OY757928.1, forward strand.
TAGGAAATTCACAAAGATAGCCAATCTGAATTATAAGAAAATGCTAATAAACATAAGAAACTGTAAATGGAAATTTGTCCATTTCTTTTATCACCAGAGAACTTTCGAGAGACCTGCTATATAACTTTGTTCTGTTATTTAATACTGAAGTTAGTTAAACAATGAGTCCCCAATTATACATCATACAAAAATGTATATTCACAATCATTTTAAATAGGTAAATACTTTGTAATCTAAAATGGATCAATTTGACGCATAGATATTACCTATCAAGGTACAAATGAATCTGAAAGTAATGGCTATGAAAAAGTAACCTCACACTCCAAACTTGAGCCTCACCATCAGATGCAGTTTAGTGGTATACCAAGGAAACAAGTAGGAACAAAAAGGTGACCACATAGGAACAGTAGCACTGCAAGCAGCTTAAAAAAATACCAGTCTAATCAAAGTTTGGTAAATGGTAATAAACATATACTATTGGGATATACTAAATATAGTTTAATATGATACATTTCATTTAAAAACTTTAGACAATAGTTATAAAAAAATAATAGACTAAATATTATGTTGATGATGAAACTAAAAGTTTTTTTTTTTGTTTCTATGTGTAGTAAGGCAGACCAGGCTCTTTAGCCTTGGTTGGACAACCAGTCTAGGAAAAAGAAAATTTTGAAATCAAATCAGCTGTACTTCACTTAAAAAAATGAAGTTGCATAGCATACTGCTTGTGATCAAAGAGTTGGGTAAATACAGGGTTCTAATTGAGCAAGGAAATTAGATATGAGGGAGTGGTTTGTTCACTTATTCATTTGATTATCTGTAAATAATTAAGATTGACAGATGATATTCTTATAAAATATTTCATCATTACAGCAGAAAAGAGTAGGTGAGTGAGCATTTGGGCTCTCTTGTAATTATCTTAAATGCCCAAAGAGTAGCAGGAAAAAAAATAAAGGTTGTTACTTTCCTATTCAAGTTTAACTAGAAGCTAATGTTATAAGATTCTGTTTAAGATTGATTATATTTATTCTAGACAAATGCCTTTATGAAAGACATGAAACCTCTTCTCCTTGGATACAGTCCTGTCAACATATCAGGGAAGTAATGCTTGATCCTTGGCATAGTGCAGATACTACTCGCATACTAGGAGGTGCATTTAACATAACAGTTATTGTCATATAAAATGTAATCAGTGACCAGTTCAAATCCTGGACGAGGCAGCTTGCATTTCACTTAGTGCTAATGCTTTTTGGAAAGGCAAAAATCCATCAGTTCTCCCTCCCAGTTATAGGTGAATAGTTTGGCAGATTAGGTTTTTAACCATGGTGAGACAACCAGTCTAGGAGAAGGAAAATGACAGAATTAAACAAGAGAAAAATGAAAGGCAGAAAGATTGTATTGCACCAATGTTCTAAGTGGGGAGGTTCTACTTACTTTGAAGATTGTCATTCAAAATATTACAAACATGATTAATTTTTTAAAATGGAATCAGCAACCCAAGTTAAAGACTTGGACATTGGGTAATCGTAGTGCAGACTGGATTTTTTGGTTGGGCAACTTATGTGGGAGAAAGAAAATTGAATTCAAACCATGTTCATTCTGCTTGAAAATTGATCTTAGGTTACATCCTGCCTGTGATGGAGAGGTTTTGTAAATACATACTCCTCTAATCCAAGACAGGAGTGCCAAGCCATAAATAAATATTACTCTTGTTTTTGATGAGTACAATGCTAGTATAATAAATAAATAAATATTCAAAATAATTTACCTCAAGGAAATGTCCAATCAGCTGGTCAGACGTTTTGATTGGATGTGAATGGATTCATTAAACTTTCTGACTGAGGAATTATAGCCTCTTCAATTCACGTGCAAATGCATTCTGGAGAGAAAAAAAATGAAGAAATAAACTTAGTTAAAGAAATGATGAAAACAAATAAAAAAATATTTATTTCTTAATTTGTTGAAAAGATTTGAGGGAATTTTACTAAAAGCCAAAATTTAAACAGTTAAAGTGGGGGAAAAAAAAAGTAAAAAGATTTTTGCAAACCAAAAATAAATTCATAAAGAGACTAACCCCACCAACAAAACAAACAAACAAACAAACAAAAAGAAAAAACAAATAATAAAAACAAATACAGTGAATGATTTGAAACAAAACTAAGAACAACAGTTAAAAGAAAAAACCTAAAAAAACAAAGTAATAGTCATGAAACTAATTTATGGATGAAATTAAAAGTAATTTTTTATATCATTGGCTAGCTTATTACACTTCTGCTTTAAGTGCAGTCTGTTAGTGTATCTACTTGTAAAATCTCTAACACAATAAATTTGTAAATATTTTCACTTCACAAGTCCCATAAACTGGTTTTGGTTGTCAGTGTGCTATTCATGTAGAGTGTCTTGGGCAGAAATAGCTTGGTGGAGCACACTCTTCTTCAGGTCTTACAACTGGTTTGAATTCAGAATTTTACTCCTTTTAGACCATTTGCCATACCAAAGGTTAAAGAGCCCACTCTGTCCGACAATTTATCCATAGCTAAAAGAGAGAATAGTTGGATTCATATTTTTCCAAAGAATATTAATACAATGTGAAATGTAAACAGCATTATTCAGGGTTAGAACCTGGGTAGCCAAGTCCACTAACAATGAGAATGACCATTATTTCAAGAATGCCCAAATATCTACACTAAGAATAGAAATTTAGTTTTAAATTGTGCACATTTTTTAAATGATTGGCTTAGTTTGATGGCATACCAACCATTGTAGGTTATTTAATGCCAAATCCTGTTTACATACATATATTAAATATATATATGATTTATAAACACATTTTGTTGATAAAATTATGAAACAAGCATGCAATCTTTTTTTACACAGTTAAATGGTTTTAAGTATTGCTATGTAACAGTAACAAATTAACATTAGTCATTCATTTGCACACAGTTCGATTTGACCCATAGTCAAGACCCTATCAGGTGCTACCACTTTGGGTCAGAGTGGACCTTGGAGCAATGGCAATGAAGAAATACTCCTCATTCCCCAAATCTCCAAGGTCGGAGCCTCGCCATCAGATGGTTTAATGTCATATCCAGGACACTTGTTGGAGAGGTCTTACCCCTCTGAAGAGATACAGTCGGTGTATTCTACAGCCCCAGCTGACTGGGGTGTATTTTAGATGATGTCTTGTTATGAATTTTTGACTACTGTATTTACATTTGCTATTAAATTCTTGTTTAAGTTGGTTGGTTTTACAGCATATCAATTCTTGTTGGGTTATTTTATACCAAGATCATCTTAATAATCATGGTCTCCAATTATATAAAGTATAAAAATGTCTCTTGACAATCATTTAAAACAGGTAAAAGCTTTCATATTCAGTTACAATAGCAATATTTCAAAAGCCAGTGTAGTTCCGAATAATTCTAAATATTATTTCAAACTGATCTATTTAACCATAGGTGGGACTAGCAGGTACTCTCCCACTCTGAAGGCATTAAATCTGAAATATTAAGTTAGAATTAAAGTCATTATCAATGGGCTGCAATAACAGGTTTCACCTTATTCAAAAATAGATCAAGTTAATGAAAATTAACAAAAGTTAATGATGATCCTAAAAATGCTTTCACTCAGTCATTTTTTATAAATATAATCAAATGCTTTTCTTTTTGTGATTGAATAACTCGAAAATGATTCAAGTTATGACCATCAAATTTTCTGTACTTGCTAAGATAACATTGATGTTTATTTTTAACAAATTAGTTTTTGAAAATTCAAAATTTTAAAAGTTTTAGTGTTAATATTAATGGATGTGCTCTTGGCGTAAAGGTTATCATCATAGGAAATGGACAAGGCTAACCAGGTTCAAAACCCTGGACAAGGCTGTTTGCATTTCAAAAAGTGCTAATACTACCCTTGAGAAAGGTATGAATCCAACTATTCTCCCTTAAGCTCTGAGTAAATAGTAGGCAGACTGTGATCTTTAACATTGGTATGGCAACTGGTCGAGAATGAAAACTCTGAATTCAAACCAATTGTAAACCTGAAGGGAGATGTCCTCTGCCAGGCTATTTCTACCTAAGACACTCTATACGAGTAGAATCTCTATGACCAAACATGGTTATGGGACCAGTGAAAAATTAATGTTTACTTTGTGTTTGTTAGGTAAGTAAAACAAAACCTTTTGTTTAACCATATAAAATAGCATAACATTTTCTATCCAGAAATCAAGTTATGATTTTTTACTCAGTCATTAAAAAATAAAGACTTAATAAAAAAAAAATCCAGTTGTGTTTACAGTTGTAAGGGATCATAACTACAAACCTCTTTATGATGTTTATTAGTCCACTCAGCTGGGGCTGCAGAATACACCAACTGCATCTCTGCAGAGGGGTAAGACTCTCCCAATGAGTGTCCTGTATATGACATTAAACAATCTGATGATGAGGCTCCAGTAATGCTAGAGCTTTAGGAATGCAGAGTACCCCTTTATTGCCATTGCTCTCAGGTCCACTCTGGCTTGGAGTGGTAGCACATGATAGGGTCCTATCTATGGGTCTAATAGAACTAAACTGTGTGCTTATGCTAAATTGAATTGTTTTTACATTTAACTGTGTGTAAACAAAAAAATTGTACATATGCTAAACTGAATTGTTTGAAATAGAACTGTTTATATGTATAAAAATGGATTTAGCATTAAATAACCTAAAATGGTGGATGTGCCATCAAACCAAACTAACTTATAGATCATGCAAAAACATTTTGATGATATACTTGCTTTTATGTTTGTGATAAAAAGATGATCACAATTTATGTAACTTACAATCCTGTCTTGGTGGCATAGTAGGTTTTAGAGTTAATAATTTATTCTGAAAATCAAGTATAACAAGTTTTAATTTACTCTTTGCGCGTGTGTGTGTGTGTGTGTGTGTATATATATATATATATATATATATATATATACACACACACACATACAAATTTAAAATCAATAATAATTTTCTACTTTCTACTGTCATTCTCAGTATTTCTACATTCCTCAACCCCCACCCCCACTGAAAATCTTCAACTACTTTTCATCTGAATTACAAATCTATTTCTACAAAATAACCATTTTAATCTCTGGAAATATGAAAAGCATTAAGTCTTGTGATTTTACTTAGGAAGATTTGTAAGTTCTTGTGTTTGCTTGGAAATAATTCCATCATCTGTTTTGATAGTAGTGAATTAGAAGCTTGATAAATTTAATCCTATTTCTAGTACTTTTCTTTTAGTTTTATCTCATATTGCATATAAGGCTTATCTGAAACTTTTAACAACGCTATCTTATTTCAGAGCTTGCAAACTAAATATCAAAATTACAAGCATAGAAAACTTTCAAAAGTACATATAAGAAATAATGTGCCATGTAATAAAACATACTTCCTTGATTTATAAACAGGTAAATACTAAAGCCTGAAGAGGTGAAACTAACTTGGAAAAATATGCTTGTGTACATTTATGGTTGCTATAATTATCTACCCTTGGTCAGACTTTCTACATAAAGTGTGAAAAGCAACCTTTGCCCAATCAAGATCCATCTACTCACTGGCAGTAGGTAAAGATAGTTCTGTCACTTTTTAAAAAAATTAGAATAAACAAAACCTTTGCACACAAAAAAAAGCTTTTCTAATGCGTTTTCAAAATCTTTGGTTTTCATAAGACGATGCTGATAACTTTTGCACATATCTAATTGATATTTACTAAACTTAACTTTGACCATCAGTAGAAATTAAGTATAAATTGACAGGTGAAAATATTTACCAAAAGTGAGGTAGCTCCAGGTTTATTAATTACAGGGTTGTTTATTTGATCTGTCTGCACTCTAGTCAATCAGCCATAGTGGCATATCAATAAGAAGAATAAATTGCCAAAGAAAAATAAAAAGAAAGCCTATTAACTACTAATTATGGAGTAGTTTTCCTTGAACTGTCTGCTCTCTATTCTGTGAATTAGAGTGATGTACAAGTAAAAATAATTTCATAATAATAATAAAGCTTAGTGACAAATAGCATTTGCAAATAATTATAATGTAAATTCTATAAATAGGTAGTGACTTGATATTGATTGGAGGCTGCCAAAGGCAATATTTAAGCAAGTATTTACTAAATTTTAGTTTTTTTTTTCTAATCAGCTTCTATTCACCAGTCAGTTCTTTGTTTATTTTCCAAAAGCATTATTTTTTGAAAATTCTGCACAAGCAAACTCCAAAAGAATAGAGAGAGAGAGAGAGAGAGAGAGAGAGAGAAGGGAAAAAAAGAGGAGTAGTCAGTAAAATGTGTATGAAGCATCAGTGTATTTGCATGAAAATTTCAAAGAGACATGTAAGAATTAACTTACAGAGAACAGTTCTTGAGAATGCCTAAATAGCTATAACGCAATTAATGAAACAATGGTTGTCTCAATGAACTGAATACAAAGCAAGAAAGGTGACACACGACTACTCATAGCAAAAACAATAGATTGCATTCACAAACTAGAATTCTGACCTAAAAAAAAAAAAAAAAACTAAAAGAAAAAAACCAAGTTAAATAAATAATTCCTCATAGAATTCTTTCTTCGAAATACTAAGCTTTTGTCAGTTGTAAAAGATCTGGAAAGAGTGAATGGCAAGCATGTGAAAATAATTGCTAGAATGAATCAAAGAATAGAAGAACCATTGTCTTCAGGTACGGAACCAGTGGGTTGAAAAGCAAACAATTCCAACTGCTGATGCTAACGTGAACACAAGAACTGATGACAATTAACAGCTACATAAAACAATTGGATATGGCCGCAGATGCTAAAAATATCTGATTGAATAATGTTAAAATCAGTGTTTGGAAGAATCAACTTTTTCCTAATGAATTGAAGTTGTTAAAACCAATTTTCTATGATGTAAAAATTTGGGCTAATGTGGAACATATTGCCTAGGGACAGTTGCACTTTTGGGTGTAGCTTAGTGGCAGTAGACAAAACTGCAGGTTGCTGTATCTGAGTAGTTTTTGTGTCAGGTGGATAAAGCCCACAATTATCACTAAAAATCTTATCTACTTGTATAAAACAAAAAAACTACTGGGATAAAATGTTTGAGAAAAAAGAAACACTTTAAATATTATCAAAGTGATATTATGATAGTACAAGCAACACAAATATTTTTTTGGGTGTTTAGGGGCCAGTAAAAAGTGGGATTGATTGATGTTAATGGTATATCAATATGTTTAGGGTTATCTTGTTCATATGAAAATCCTGTCTTGATGGTATGGCAGATTTTAAAGTTAACAATAGGCTTAGAGAATTGGTCTCATTGTACATTTATAATTACATTTTCTTGAGTAGTTGTTTTTTTTTAAGAGTTTTTTTTTTGGCACATAGTCATATATATTCCTATCTTATTCAAATACTTCACACACAGTTGTATAGTTTCAAGTATTCCTATTTAATACTAATGTTTATATGGTTTCAAGCAATTATATATATTTAATAATAATCATTTATTATATATTTAATAATAATCATTCCTAGTAAAAAATTATAGCTTCAAGTCACTATTCTAAATATAAATAATTTACAGTCATATGGTATCAAGTATTCCTTTCTAATAGTAATAATTTTAAACAGATGTATCTAAATCATAGATGAAACCCTTATAGGCACAACCATTCCAGGTTAGAGTGGACTTGGGAGTAATGAAAATGAAGAGGTAATTCACAATCCCAAGATCTATAGAACTGGAGCCTCACCATCAGATGCAATTTAGTACAATTTTTACTAGTGAAGGAGTGGGGGATCTTATTCTTCTGCTGAGATGCAATCAGTGTATTCTAGGCTACACCAACCGTATGATGTGAAAAGTGGATGTGCAGAGGGAATATTGACCCCTTATTACCATATTTAGAAGATGCAGTTGATGAAATAGTACTTGTTATAGAAAATGGATACAGCGCAGGAAGTTCAAGTTCTGGATTAGGCTGTATTTGACAGCACACTTATGAGAAAGGCATGAATCCATCACTTCCTCTCCCTTAGCTATAGGTAAATAGTAGGCGAGACTGGACTACAAGTAGTGCAATTGGTTTAGAAAAAGAAACAACTTAATTCAAACCCTCTACCAGCAGCTGGTGTCCCTAAGGTAGTCTAATGTTATCTTCAACCTTGAACAACAGTGGTGTTAGAAAAAGAGAGATCTCCAGCATGGGTAACTTATAGTCTTTCATACAATTATATTTGTATATATGCCTAAGATCCTGGGCCAGATCCATAATCCTATTTGACTGATAGATTCTATAAACATTACTTGACGGCATATAGATCTCCACCCCCCTCCCTCCACTGCCAAAAAGATATCCGCAGCCATTGAAGCATTCCTCAGCTGATTTTGTTAAATTAGAGAAATCTTATTTAAAAAAAAGTTTTTTCCGCTATTCCTGTTATTTGTTTTGTCCAGGCTCCCCCCTCCCCATTATGCTGTATCTATAATTCTGAATGTCACTGATGTTTTATGAGGTGTAATGGTTTGTGAGCTAAGCTCACAGACCATTGTCAGTGAGTTTGTTTCTATATTTCTTTAGAAGGTGTACTTTGTATAACAGTTATCATAGGAAATGAAATCAGCAACCAGAGTTCAAATCTCGAAAGAGACTGCATTCACTTTGTGCTAATGCTCTTAGAAAAGGCATGAAACTATCTGATCTTCTCCCATCCCAGTTACGGGTAAATAATAGGGCAGATTGGGTTCTTTAGTTTAGGTTAGGCAGAAACTCTAGGAGGAAAACTGAATTCAAATCAGCTTTACTTGGTTTCAAAATTGACCTTGTGCCGTATTCTGCTTGTAGTGGAGGGGTTGGGTAAATATATATTTATTTTGTCAAATTCAGCTAAGCTTAGTGAATGACTACATATTTCAATATCATATTTACTGTAAATACACAAAACTTTTTTCTTGACATTTTCTGCTGATATAGTGGACCTTATATATGCCATTAAATATTGTATTTCCAAAGGAAAAATTAATCTCTTTTACTAAAAAGTTGATCACAGCTCCAACCAGCTCTAAGTCAATTAAAGAAATGGTAGCCACAGAAATGTGAAGTATTCAATATATCTGAGTTTTCTGGGGTATCTGCAAGGCTATAGCCAAGAAGATTTTTCTTTTTGCTAGTAAATTACAACAGTATTCTAATTAAAAAAAGAATTTTCCACTTGTTTAAGTTTTGTTCAATTTTTTTTCCTGCTTCTAACTGAAAAATATATCTTTTCTATAAATGATTGACTAGAGTTCCTAAACAATTTGAGAAATCTTTTCCCTTCTAGATAGTTAAAATACATTTTTAACCACTTAGAATCATTGATAAATTAGTCCACTTTTTATCTAATTTGTAGCCTATCTAAATCTTGTAAATAAAGTAATAAAATACATAAACTTTTGTAGCAATACAGATTTGTTTCTATGCTAATATTTTTGGTATTTCCTTCTCAGAGTGAAATTTAACTTTAAATTCTTTTCAAAATGAATTTATCTCCTACATCGCTTAAATATATTCTATGAGTGAAAAACTTTTATTTTTCACCTTTTTTGATAGCAATGCTACCGCTCATATAACATTCCCGACAGTTGGTTATCAAGTGTAACTTTATGCATCATACATCTAAGCATATTAATATACTTTGCCTCTACATAATGACATATACACGCAAAGATCTTTTATGAAGCCAAAATACATAATCTAGATTTAAAACAAAGCTAACTACTACTAACTTCTCTTCTTGTTAATACCATATAAGGGCATATTAACACTTAACTAATTGAATTCTACTAATGTACTTAATCTTACTGATAAAATTTTCTTACAAGAAAAGTGACTAACTTTTGTTGTTTATCAATAAAATTTCTTTCACAAGTTAAAGAAATATCAAAGTTAGATGAACCAAACATGTCGGACACTGCTGGAGAAGTAGGGATGAGTTTATAAGTAATGTACTCCTGTGGACCTCTCCACATGGATGAGCAAAGGCAGGACAACCAGCTAGAACCTACATACAGCAGCTCTGTGCCAATATGGGATTTAGCCCTGAAGACCTGCCAGAAGCAATGGACGATAGGGAGGGTTGGCGAAAGAGGGTCAGGGATATCCGTGCTGATGGCATGATGTGATGATGATGAATTTGTAAAACTTTTTCATTTACACACAATCCGAAATATATATATATATATATATATTACATGGGGGTGTCTGTGACCCTTGGCTTACATATCATCATCATCATCATATCGCGCTGGTAGCACGGATATCCCTGACCTTCTCTCGCCACTCCTCCCTATCGTTCATCGCCCTTGTCTTCAGGACAACATCCCGTATCCTCACATAGCTGCTGAATGTATGTTCATGCTGGTCATCCTGCTTTTGCACGGCCATGTGTGGGGGTCCATAAGAGTACATCTCTTATGAGTTTGTCCCTGCTTCTCCAGCAGTGTCCTGCATGTCTGGTTCGTCTAACTTGAATAGTTTTCGTGATAGGGGGCAGGTGACCGTACAGTTAGTGTCTTGTGGGGTGTTGCCGCCAGGACTTGTTCAAGATTGCACGTAGCATACTTGTGTAATTGCCGTCTAGCTTCTTCTCCAGCCATTTTGTTAGCGTCCATGTAGTGCAGCCATATAGCAGTATCGATGTGACCGCTGCCTGGAAGAAACTGCGTTTCATTTTATTGGTTAGGTCTGATTTCCATATAATCGATAGCCTATTGATAGCTGTCCATGCTTTCGTTAACCTTGTTTCGATGTCCTTTTCGGTTGATTTGACGCTGCTTCCTAGGTAAGTGAATTTGTCTACTAGTTTAAGAGGGGTTCCGTCTAGTGTGGAGATATCACCCGTTTGATTATAGCACATATATTCCGTTTTGTGTGCATTAACATAGAGGCCTATGTTTGCGGCTGCTCGTTCAAAACTATGCAGTAGTGTTTCAGCTTGGTCAGGTGTATTTGCCAGTATCGCTGCATAGTCGGCGTCAGTAATTGTTGTTGCAAGGTACCTTCTGCTTCTTTTCTTCGTCAGTTCGAAGCCATTCTCTCTGATTTTGTCAATCGATGTTCTAAGTACGTAGTCTAGACAAATGATAAAGAGGTACAGAGCCAGCGTGTCCCTTTGTAGTACTCCTGCTACAATGTCGAAGTATTCTGTGTCTCCATCTGGTGATCGTACTTTTACTTTGGTGTTTCTATAGAGAATCGTTATTGCCGCTACGGTTTCTTTAGGTATGCCGTACGCTAGTAGGATTTGTTCCATCTTTCCTCTGTGAATGGAATCGAAAGCCTTGGTAAAGTCAACAAATATTAATGTCGCTTGTATGTTTTTTGCCCGTACACCGTCAAGGATTCTACAGATGGTTAATATTTGTGAGTTCGTGGATCTATTTCTTTGGAAGCCATTTTGGTTATTCCTAAGCATGTTGTCGATTTTGGTTTCTATGCGGTTTCGTAGTAGGGCATTGTAGATTTTGGCTGCTATGGATGTAAGTGTTATGCCTCGGTAGTTTTTGGCTAATCCGAGGTCCCCCTTTTTAGGGAAGGGGAGGATGCATCTCTTCATCCATCTATCTATTGGATTTTGATTGTATACTGCGTTGCAGTGTCAGAGCAGTATGTCGTCGATTGTCTGGTCTTTCATACTTCTGGGAGAATTTCGTTCGGCCCTGCAGCTTTCCTATTTTTAATTTTTCTGAGAACCGAGTCGAGTTCTTCTTGTGTGAACGGTCCTAGTTTAATGTCTAATTGTTTGCTAATTATTCTGGTGATTGGTTCATGTGTTATTTTCGGTGGGTTTCCTAGTAGGTTTTCGAAGTGCTGTTTCCACAGTTTTATTCTTTCTTGTTGGTTTGCTGCTTTCAGTTTTGCTTTGGCTGTGTTCTTTCTTCTACTCACTTCGTTTATTGTTTGCTAGGCTATCCTAGATTGTCTATCTTCCACTGAGTCTCTAATCTTATCTATCTGATTTTGAATGTATTCTGTCTGTTCCTTTATATATATGCCTGCTAATTGATATTGTGCCGTTTTTAGTTTTAAGGCATCAGCAATTGACCTAGTGGGTAGAGTGTTCCCCAATGGTCCTGGGGACTGGTATAACTCTATATGGGATTGAACCCCAAAGTCTCAAAAATGGTACTTGTTACATCCTTGCTTAACACTCAGCATTATAAGGTACATATTAAGGATAAAGTGGAGCAATCTAGAGAAAGGAGTAGCACCCTCCCTTCTAGTAGCTATTGAAAAAGGAGCTTTCAGGTCACCCTTGACTATGGTTGTCAACCTTTTATAGAGTTCCAGTCTTTGTGAGCCTTTTTTAAAAAAATGATAGTGAAATATGAGTCTTTTTATGATTACAAAAATGAATAATTGTTGACAAAGTGTTTCTTTCATTTTAATTTTCATTATTTTTCATAGCATGAAGCATTATCAATTTTTGAATCTGGATCTGGAATCTTAACTGTATAATATTTACTAATGAAATTAAGATTCAGCCCTTAAATAAGTGCTTTGACAAGGAATTTCTATTGAAAAATACATATTTCTTGGGAAAATATTTCCTTTCTTCATTATTAGGCTGAGGATATATTGATAGAAACTTATTGAACAATATAGACATGTTTTGTCTACATATTATTGTATATGTTCTTTCCAGTTGCCGAATTGTTTTTTTATAGTATCCAGCGGGAATTGGTTACTGAAACTTCCATAACTAATTGTTACCCATGTACTTTCTACATGATCTTGGGCCATCATCAGGGGTGTGTATACTGCAAAATTGATATGACCTTTGCATGTACATTACTACTTTGTAAGTGTTTTTTATTTATAAAGGTGTGTTGTAGCATTTGATTCATTTCTATAAGTAACAGCAGTAGCTAAAGACATTTAAGTAGATTAGTACAGGATTCAAAATTGATTCTATTAAATTAGGGTTGTTTCTTTCTGATGTGGAGTACCTCAAGAATTTGTAATTTTTGTTTGTTATTTTGTTGTTCTAATATTGTTGTGTTTTCGGTAAGAATTTTCCAGAACTCAGTTTTTGGGCAGGAATTTTTTTTTTTTTTTTTAAAGATGTTTTGCTATTGAACTGGTATCAGATAGATGCATAGCAAGTTGTCTAAATAGGGTAGTTGAGGTTAAGCCAATGTATATACTGTTATTTCCAGAGATACAATCTCCTTAAGTACATTTGAACTAATATACAATGTTAGTTTTTTGCAAAACCTAAATTGAAGGGGAAGAAAGATTGTTAATAACTAAGTTGGAGGTTTTAAATTCGTTATTGTATATGATAAGTTACCTTATCATATATAACAATTTTAAAACCTTTAACTTATAGAAATGAATAAAACACTACAACAACATCACTTTTGCAATATACATACTCCCCCCCACCCCGGATGATGGTCCAAGATCAGGGTGAAAGTACTAGGGTAACAATTAGTTAGGGGAGTTTCATCAACCAATTCCCGCTGGATACTATAAAATCAATTCAGTAACTGGAAAGGACATATACAAAAATGTGTAGACAAAACCTGTCAATATTGTTCAATAAAATATGCATTAATGAAGAAATGCTGCCCATATATATATATATATATATAAAAACCAATAAATATATTTAATTGAGAATTCACATACTCAGCAAAGTATAATCCTCTTCCCTATAATTTAGATCCATTTTGGTTATAAATTCATAGGCATAAAGATGATGCTAAGCTTGAGTTATATATATATATATATATATAAATAAAAACACACACATATATATATATATATATATATATATATATATATATATATATATATGTGCTTTCCTTTAGATATCAAGCCAAGTAATGATCACATATGTAGAGATCAATATGTGAACAGGTTCTAAACAAAAGGGTGTATCATCAGTACTCAGACCCCAGCACATTCTCGACTCAGATCAAAATAGGCATCATTGTACATAGTGTGGATATATATATATATATATATATATATATATATATGATACGTGTAATTATATCTTGCCAGAGTTAAACAGCAAAAATAATAATTTCAAATCATTTTGAATTTGAAAAAAAAAAAAAAAAAAAAAAAAAGAAAAAGAAAAAAAAAGGCATCAATTTATGGTGCAGACTATATTCTAATAGAATGCTATCAGTGCAGCATTATTCTCGCCATGAAAGTATTCTCTAATAAATGTTGCTAGTAATAATCAGTTTTATTTTTACTCTTTGTTTTGACTTTTGTGTTTTTAGCAAAAATGATTTCTTAATCAGTTCACCATCATTCATCAGAAATGATCGGATAGATTTTTGTTTTCTTTCTGTTTTTGTAAAAAGAAGGAAAGTGATTTTGATCTGATTTCAAAAAAGGTTTTAGGTATTTCATAAAATCTTGTAGATCATTGTTTTCAACTTAAAATTTTGTATAATTTAATCTAAACCGAAAACAAACAAAAAAAAACAACACAATGTTGGGAAATTACAATAAATTTATCATGTTATCCAATTAAAATGTGCTTTAAAAATAATTTAAATATAATCAAATCTATGAAACCAAATTTTTGGGGTATAAATGAATTATTTTTTTAATTTAGAAATTTATTTGATCAAAAGAATGAGAACAAAAATAAAAATCAAGTTTTTGAATCTCAAAAATGAAAAATTTCCTATTATCATTATTTTAAAAAATGTCTTTGATTCATTACAAATTGTAGCAAATGAATATAATTAAAATAAAAACAGGAAATATAATTTTTCCTTTTAGATGTAAAAAGAAATTTAAAAGTGTTTTCTTCCTTCAGGGTATCAATTGGTTTCTCTTCGTACTGACTCGGAGACGATTGCAAACCAAATAACTTCCTGCATTGATATTTTTTTCACTTTTGCTTTTCTTTTTTTTGTACAATTTTGGTATTAAGGTGGAATTGAATATGAAACTACATTTTTAGTTTGAGGGTGGGAGTGGTGGTCTCCCCCAATTTAGTCCAAAAGAATAATTATATGAATTAAAATTTAACAAGATTACACTGAATTCTTTTTAATTAACAAAAACAAATCTACTCTACTTTCTCTTAAAAACTCTTACAGTGATTGCTTTTTTTTTCTTTCTCTCAGGCAAAAATCTGTACATTTTACCTGTAACATGAAAATATAATGATAATAAATTTTTCTTTTCTTTTTTTTTTTTAGATTAAAAATTTAAAGATAACTCAAAGGAAGATGAAAACAAATAACAGATTTTTTTTGTGATCATTTATTATAATAAACACATAGCACTCCAGCAGTACCGCATGATACCACTAAACTCTATTGATGTTATATGGTCACATAGCAGAAATGCCAGATTCATGCTGATCTTGGAGCCTCTTGATATATTTTCTTTTTATCATATTTACCAACCCCTCCCGTGCAGGATATGACACAAGGTCAATTTTTAAGTGGAGTTTAACAGGTTTGAATTCAGAGTATTCCTTCTCCCAGACTAGTTGCCCCACCAAGGCTGAAGAACCCAGTCTGTCCTTTCTTTTTATAGTTTCTCACAAACTGAGGTAAGGCAAATATTTGGAGGTCAAATTGGCAATAAAACCTCAGCATCTAACTTAAATAATCATCCAGCCAATTTTCATACTTTTCCAGCTTATATAAAATGTACCCCGTCAATATTTTCTTCAAAAGGAATCATTAACTCAAAGATGTCAATACTTCAAATTAACTAACCAGATCATGTGATCAGGTCAATGAGTAGTTCACATTATTTCAGCAAGAAAGAGAAAATGACATTTTAAATCTACTTTGATATATAATGTTTAATCTAAATGTAAATTACAAAATGTTTCACCTTGGAGATTTTTAAAAGATACTCTAAATATTTTATTATATTTAAGAATTCTACACACATATATTATTATTGATGTAAACATTTTAAGTGAGTGACTGCCCAAAATTTGTAAGAAAATTATATATCTCACACAACATGCCCAAATATATTTTAAAAAATTCTTGGAGCATTGTCATCATCAGTAGCAATATAGTTTTTGTCTAAATTTATGAAATGAAGAATTATCCTTATTATACATTAATATATTCCTTTTCATCTCTCCTCTTCAGACACGGAATAAGAAAGACTACTGCACTATTTACTTTCTAAGATAAGCATGCTTAGTTAAACACAAGCACCATACATATATATATATATATATATACATATATATACACACTACCAGTCAAAAGTATTCGGATACCCTCAAAAATGTTCATTTCTCATTGTAAAAGTATTATTTTTACTGAAACAAGTTAAGCATCACAATGTTTTTATTTTATACTAAATACAAGTCATTCTCAGTAAATTTGTCCTTAGTATAACAAGATGTCTTTTGAAAAATTCATTTGAAGGTATTTTCCTTCTTTAGTACTAAGCATGAATAAAACGTTTTCCAAAAGTTAAATTACTCCACCACTTGAACTTATATTAGACTATATTTTGTTGAATTACTGCTTGCTGGATACAACCTGTTTTACCTATGCAGAGGACAATTTCATCAGAATCATCATCTTGTATGACAGAAGGCTGACTGCTCCAAACATCACTGTACAACTGAACTAATATCATGAAAAAAATGTATCAACATCCACTGTGAGAAGAAGACACTGTGAAGTTGGCCTCTATGGTAGAATTGCTGTCAAGAAACCACTGTTGAGGAAGCAAAACAATGTCAAAAGGTTCCAGTGGGCCAAGGCACACAAACACTGGACAATAGAGAATTGGTATAAAGTCCTTTGGACTGATGAATCAATGTTTGAAATCTTTGGGTCAAATAAGATGGTCTATGTACAGTGAAGAATTGGGGAAAGACACGCAACCTACTTTATCACACCAATCGTAAAGCATGGAGGAGGCTCTGTTATCGTGTGGGGGAGCTTTCACCAATTGCAAAAGTGAAGGGCAAATTGAATCAGTTATTACAGCATACTGAAGCATCATGTGATCCCATCTGGAATCTGGCTTGTGGCTCATGGATTTGTACTCGTGCAATATAATGATCCAAAATATACAGGTAAACTCTGCTAGAGGTAAATTAAAAGCAAAAAGGAACAGCACATCTTCAATTGATATCTTGGCTAACGCAGTCAGCAGACTTAAATCTCAATGAATTGGTGTGGGATGAACTTGATTGAAAAGTCAGAGCTAAACAACCCGCAGTTGCAGCTCATCTCTAGCAACTTTTACAGGAAAGCTCTTCAGTCTCATACCACTAGTCTTTGGTGGAAAGAATGGTGAGAATCTGTGAAGAAGTGATAGTAGCCAAAGAGGGTCAATTTTGATGAATCAAAAGTTCAAGATTTTTTTATTTATTTGTATTTAATGGGACCAAGAAAGACTTACTTGTCTTTTGTATAATGAATAAAACCATTTTGGTGTTTAACTTGTTTAATCAAAAAATAACAATTTTAGGATGAGAAATAAAATTTTTTTGAGCTGACCAAAAAACTTTTGACTGGTAGTGTATATTCATGTAGTTTTCATCATCAGTAGTTATCATATTGCTATTATTATTTTTGTTGTATGAACCCCACAAAGCAGCAGCTGTATGGCCACCTACCACCCATCATGAAAACTAGTTAGACGAACCAGACATGCAGGACACTGCTGGAGAAGTAGGGACGAGCTGGTAAGTGATGTACTCATATGAACCCCTTCACATGGCTGTGCAAAAGCAGGGCAGCTAGCTTGAACCTACATACAGCAGTTCTGAGAGGATACAGGGTGTAGCCCTGAGGACCTGCTGGAAGTGATCAACGATAAGGAGGGGTGGCGAGAGAAGGTCAGGGATATCCGTGCTGATGGCATGACAAGATGATGATGATAATGATTTGGTTTGGTTTGGAGGCACATCAACCTTTGTAGGTTATTTAATGCCAAATCCATTTTTATGTAAATAATCAGTTCTATTTAAAACAATTCAGTTTAGCATGAGTACACAGTTTGTCAAAAACATTTCTATTTCAAACTATTCAGTTTATTCAAGCAGTTATATATAACAATTCAGTTTAGTGTAAGTAGAGTTTCAATGTCAAAAACAGTTCAATTTCAAATAATTCAGTTTAGCATAAGCACGCAGATTAAATGTAAGTACAGTTTAATTGTCAAAAACATTTTTATTTAAAGCTATTCAGTTCAGTCAAGCAGTTCTAATTCAGCTAATTCAGTTTAGTATAAGTACAGATTTTGTTTACACAGTTAAATATCAAAACAGTTCAATGTTAAACAATTCAGTTTAGTGTAAATACAGTTTCAAAGTCAAAAAACAGTTCCATTTGAAATAATTCAGTTTAGCATAAGCATGCATTTTAAATGTAAGCATGGTTTAATTGTCAAAAACATTTCTATTTCAAGCTATTCAGTTTAATCAAACAATTCAGTTTAGCATAAATATGCCGTTAGTTCTATTTAACCCATAGATAGGGCCCTATCAGGTGCTACCATGCCGGGCCAGAGTGGACCTGGGAGCAATGGCGATGAAGGGGTGCTCTGTATTCCCTAAGGCCCCAGCATTACTGGGACCTCACCATGAGATTATTTAGTGTCATATCCAGGACACTCGTGGGGGGGGTCTTACCTCTCTGCAGATGTGCAGTCAGTGTATTCTACAGCCCCAGCTGACTGGATAAATGATGATGATACTAAAACAACAAAACTTTATATATATATATATATATATATATATATATTACACACACACAATATATATTACACACACACAATATATATATATATATATATATATATATAAAAACACATTTATTATAGATTGCTACATTTATACATAAAGAGTACACATTATCATTGATCGAGAATATATATTTAAGATAAGATAGTGTAGATCTAGAGTTAGTGGTACCTTGTAACTCAGTTTTTTGCCTCTGCATTCATTAGAGGCAAGAAACTAACAGTCACCAAGCACCATTGACTATGTTTATGCTATTCTAATTCAAATACAAATATATAATAAAAGTATGTTCAAATATGTCAGTTATAATAGAATAGTTTAATTTTTAGTTCAAAACTTGATTTGTTTTTTCCTTAATATTTTATTTTATTTCTATACATTAACAATTGACAAAATATTGTAAATTGCCTTTCATTTTTCTTTTCTGATAAACAATGATTCTAAGTTATTCCTAAACTAAATATTTATATGAACAAGATTCCACAGGATTGATTTTAGATAATAATTTAGGGTCAGTGTTAAAAATAAGATTAAGAGTCACTGATCTACACTGTTAAAAAGGTAAGAAAACATTATTGGAACAAACAATTGAAAAAACCCCAAAAAAACAAAAAGAAAAGAACAATTAAAAGCCTGTAGCTTGATTTATTACAGCTAACAACCTTCTCCTTAGGTTCCTATAGTATAAAAAAAAGTTTGGTAAAATGCGGATTTGAGACATGGCCCACACAACTTCAAAGTTGAGTGCTTCAAATTTCTTGTTGGCAGATCAGAAGCAAATATATGGCAGACGAAGCATCAGCAGACACAAGCCACGATAAAACATTCTGGTTTGTGGCACCTGTCAAATTATATACACTTGGCAAGAATAAAAATGACCTCATTGGCTCATTTCTGTCTGCTTAATTTGCATATGTAAATAAGGCTAAGTCAGCCAGAAGCAAGAATATTTCAATGAACTTAAAAGCTCAGATACCATAAAAGACAGTGCTGTAAAAAGAAACAAATATATAAAGAGAAAAAAGAAAAATTGATTAAATTATTTTCTTATTCATTTTCTTAACTATCAGACCAATTCATATTATAAATTGCTTCTGAGGTATACCATCAAGTATTAACCCTTTGAACCCAAAAGCTTGATATTTAAGACTGGGCATTACTTAAGGAAATCATATTAGATAATAAGGTAAGGTGCTTGTGGCATAATGTCTATGGTCATAGAAAGTGTACTTGGCTATTCAAGTTAAAAATCTTCAATGAGGCTGCATTTCACATTGTGCCAATACCCTTAGAAAAGGTATACATCAAACTTGTCTCTTTCAAACTGGTCTGAGAGAAGAAAAAAACTAAATTCAAATCAGTTGTAGACCTAGAGAGGGATGGGCTCCGACAAATTATTTCTGTCCAAGACATTCTACAGGAGTAGTGCCTCCATGACCAAACCAGGTTACAGAATCAGTGAGAGTGAGAGAAAAATATAGTGACCATTCACAGAGTTTTTTTTTAACAGGATGATGGTATACAATCAGGAGTGAAGTTTGAATTGATAGCTTCAGGGAATTTTGTGAGTACAGAGATAAGGGTTTTAAAAAAAAGTTTAAATGATGGGTAGCCTTAATAAATTTATATCATATGTTAAAAAAATCCCATTTAAAAAAATCTTATGTAGATACCTTTTTTAAAATTTCAAACATAATATAATTATCAATATTATTTTTGTGGGTGGTTGATTGGTTTGGTTTCTTTGTTTAATGGCATATCAACCTTTGTAGATTATTTAATGCTAAAGCCATTCTCCTAGAAGAACAGTAGTGGTACTATTTAACCCATAGCTGGGAGGATAAGAGGGTTCATACCTTTCCCAAGGGCATTTGCCCAAAAGTAAATGGAATAGTGCGACTGGAGTACGAACACGCTTACTATTATTCCGCAGTCCATCGTTTGACCCATTACACCATGAGGACACCCCCTGTGGGGGTGGTTGATCAATTTTTAATGGTATGTCAACCTATCTGGGGTTTATCCTATGCTTAGAGGTTACAGAATCATGTACATTATACATTAATATTTTTTTGTGTAGTTGTTTTTTGCACATTTGTATGATATCAAGTATTTCTATCAAATAAAAATAATTTGCACACAGTTGTATTGTTTCAAGTATTCCTGTCTAATACTAATAATTATATGGTTTGAAGTTATTACTTCTATTTAATAATAGTTATTTGTTTTCAAACAGTTATATGGTTCTTAATACAGTCATAACTATTTTCAATCTTTTTTTGTGTTTATAATCATTGGTTTGCACAGTTGTGGGACATCAAGTATTCCTATCTAATACAAATAATTTGCATAATTTCAAGTGTTCTGATCTTATATTAATAATTTATTCACAATTTTGTGGTCTTAAGTAATCATTTCTATTCGATAATAGCCATTTGTTCATGCACAGTTATATGATTTCAAGTAACAAATAATAATCCTTAGGAAACAATTATAGGTGCAAGTAACTATTCTTAATACAAATAATTTACAGTTATATGGTATCAATAATTTTTAAACAGATCTTTTTTAACCATAAATAGGACCCTAATAAGTACTACCATTGCAAGTCAAAGTGGACCTGAAAGTAATAACAATGAAGTACTTGACACTCCCCAGAGGTCTTTGTGGAGTGTGTGCCAAGGGTCAACTAATATAAAGAGTTAGTCTTTTAGTTACTTGCTAGAGACAGGAATAATAAATAAGCCAAAGGTCTTTGTTATCTTTTCAATATTATTTAACTACAACCTCAAGATAAAAAAAATAAAAAACAAAAACTAGTGGGTTTCCTAAAAAGTTATTTATGTTCTTGTTATTAGATGGCATTAAATGCATTTAATTTTGACTCATTTCATAAAAAAAAGACCTCTTTTCTCTGTATTGTCACCCTTGTTATGTCATCATAAAAATAAGAAAATGGTTTACAAAGCCATACTAAGGTGAGTCAAAAGTTTTGTGATATCTATATATATGCTAGTTTCCAAAATAAACTCCAGGAACTTGTGGAAATTGAACTGATGCCACACCCAACACATAGTTCCCATGAATTATTACTTGTTTCAATCCATGGTTCACTTCCTGCAGTCATGATGCTACAACAACCAAGAGCAGGTAGAAGCTTCAGTGAAGAAGTTCTTCACCTCAAAGGACAAGAACTAACATCGGTGTAGGAACGAAAAACTGGCCAAAAGATAGCTTAGATAGTGCAATATGCAGGTCTCTTGTTTGAATGTTTGGCTGCTTTTGTTGTAACTAGAAGAATAAATCAAAATAATAACCAAAATATTGCAAATCTTTACTTACCCAAATATTTTTGTTTATTCTAAGATTTTAGTAGTGAAGTCATTAATAACACCTTTCATAAACATATTCTACAAATTCCTTCTTGTTCGTTCCAAGTTCTCACAAGACTAATTGATGCAGTTCTTCTGTGTTATGTATTCATTTACCAAAATAGAATTAGATTAAACAAATCCTCAAGTAACCATTATTATCAGTGTTTAAAAGATACAACTTTGAGTGGCTTACTTACACAAACTTAATAAAGATAAAGATCTCAATTGGTAAATAGTTTTGAAAATATCATAATCATCTAATCTATTAAACTGTAAAGCTTAAATTTATCTTCATTAGCATTACAGGGCTGAAATTAGAACTATTAAGAGAATGAATGGATGAAAATTAGAAGAGTCATTAACCACTGTTATATAATGCCGTATATAATGAGGTTATTAACAAATAATGTTGCATACAGCTAAAGTAGAGAAACCTGTGACTAAACAGCAAGGCCAAGCACATACCATTACCCGCAACAGCAGTTGAATATACTTTGCTATAATTATAAGGTGGGATATTTTCCTTGACTGGAAGTTTGATACCTGGAGGCCATTTGGCGACTGGAATATCCTGTTAATGTTTGCTTCTTTTAAGACAAGATCAGCCATGGCGCCTAGGAAGACAGCTGAGGTGAAAACGGAAAGATTGATTGAAGTTGATAACTATATCACAAGGGACTGTAGCAAGACACCAAACTAATAGAAACGAGATAAATTCATGCAACCAGTAATAGAATTAAAAAAAAATCCTAATTTTGATATTTAATCCTTAGTGGGCTACCTTGGATTTTAGAAGAATTAATAGATTGATTACCGAGAAAATCTCTTTTATTGAAGTTTGGAAAAACAAAAGATGTTTAAAATAAAAACAAGGGTAATGAGCCTTACCAACTTAGATCAATGGTGCTTGGTTTCTTTGTTTAATGGCATATCAACCTTCATGGTTTATCTAATTCCAAAGCTATCTTTGTGGAAGAACAGCGGTGGTGCTATTTAACCGATAATTGAAGGAATAAGGGTTTCATACCTTTCCCAACGGTGTTAGTCAAAAAAAATAAAAAATAATAGTGCGACTGGAGTTTAAATACACTTACTACAAATTCACAGTCCTGTGCTTTAGCCATTATGTCATGGGAACTTACCTCCTGTTTAGAAGTTGTAAAAATGATTGGTGAGGAGGACAAAAGGTTGGGGTTGGGTTTTATGGTATATCAACACTTGTACGTTATTTAATGGAAAATCCTGTTTATACATGTATATATTAAATATATGATTTGTAAATGAATAGGTTGTAAGTAAAATTTTAAACAAGCTAGATGTCATTTGTTGGCACACAGTTAAAGTTTCAAGTATTCCTATCAAATGCAAATAATTTTATTTAGTATTAATCATTTGTTTGCACATCATTAAAAGGTTTCAAGTATTTGTTGGTTGGGTTTTATGGCATATTAAACCTTGTAGTTTGTTTAATGTCAGAAGGCTCCCTTTTCAATTGCTACTATAGCTACTGTAGGGGAGGGCACTAATTCTTTCCCTGGATTGCTCCACTTTACCCTTGATACGTACCTTACATTGCTCAGTATTGTTAAGCAAGGTGGTATCAAGTACCATTTTTAAAGTCTTTGGTATGACCTAAACTGGGATTGAACCCAGGTCTCCCAGACCATTGGTAAACACTCTACCCACTAGGCCAATGAGCCGGGCTTAATTCTGCTTATATTTTGAATGCAAAGATGTGTATATTCTTTTAAAAATATACAGTTTTTTTTTAAACAAGCTCTCCTAATTTAGAAAACTGACCTAAAATAATTTTCCTATCTAAACCTTGGGTCAGATTAAGGTAAGCTTAATAACTGTATAGTCATAACTCAGTTCTTAAGTGCTAATAAGAAATCACAGATCTCTACCCAAACGTTTATTTCATGTACATATCTGAAGATGATTATATTATCATTTTTACTCTAAGTAAGGTTTCATTGAAGTGACAGCAAGTCCCAAGTTTTCAAGTGTGCTCAAAGTATTCTTGCTGATTTTAACAGTGTTGTGGTCTGGATGGTTTTGATTCTTCCTCATATCATCAGTTTCTCCAGTCACATTTCCAAACTTTCATGGAGAATTCCAATTACTATGAAAATTATTAGGCTTCTTCTTTAGTTTTGGATATTATAATGTTAGATACAATCATTGAGATTCTGGCAATTTGGAGGCATTATCATAAACTGGACCTCAAAGTCACTAAAACTGCTCACAGAATTTAGAAAAAAAATACTTTAATAATTAGGATCATTTAAATATACTATATCGCCCATTGGCCAAGTGATAGAGTGTTTGCCAATGGTCCAGGAGACTGGGGTTCAATCTCAGGTCGAGTCATACCAAAGACTCAAAAAATGATACTTGATACCTCTTTGCTTAACAGTCAGCATTATAAGGTACGTTTCAAGGGTAAAGTGGAGCAATCCAAGGAAAGAAGTAGCGCCCTCCTCTACACCTTGGTGTAGAAGCTATTGAAAAGGGAGCTTTTGGGTAGCCCTCGACTACAGTCACCAACTTTACTTACTTAGATGTAGAACATTATATAAGAAAAAAAACATGAAGGAGCTCTTACGATTTTCTACAAACTCTCAAGTGATCAAGAAATAAAAATACCTTTGATACATCTGAATATCTAACACTTTTGCTTTATCCTAAGAGGATTTTTTATTTTTTTATTACTTACATATCAATGATGTTGTTCTTAACATTTAATGAACAGAGAACCAAGCGTGGAATTGTAAAGTACAAAAATAAAAATTAGTAATGCATTTAAATTACTAATCTGGCTAAAGCAATGTAAAGCATTTCTTTTTAAGAAATTAGGTAGATTTTAGACTTACCCAGTTCACAAAGAGAGAAAATTTCTTTATTGTCTAAGACAACTTGCCCAGCACAGAAATATTCAGATCCATAATTCTACATTTGTCAGTTATTTCAAGACATGCATTCCCACCCACCCCACCAAAACCACCTGCAATCATCCACCTCACTCATCCCCTAACTGCCAACAGTTGTTACACACGGCCGAGAATGGTCTTTTGGTCTTTGGGAAGAATGCCATTCCTCTGCGGATTTAGAAATCTTGTTGATAATCAGAAATCACAAGGATCTTGAATTTAATTCCAAACACAATGGCCAGTTAGGGTAGAGCACAATAGAGTGGCTTTGAGTGGCCCAGAAATATCTGGAGTTTATTACAAGCTTCAGGATGATAATCTAAATGCTTGTGAGGATGGGAGGAAAAACTGGGTGAAGGGGAACGGCCTGGTCAAGGACCTTTGGCATCTGTTTGGCCAAGCAGTTGGACAGATGCCATAAGAAAGGGTAGCAGGTGTATTCAGGGTGGCCTACAATCAAGAAGTAATAATTTAATCAAGAGTATATACATATACACATGAACAAACACATACACACACACATATATATATATTAGATAATACACACCCAAAGATGAATCAGCAAGTCCATAGCTGAATTTAGATCAGAACTGTTCACTGTATAATGTAAAGTTTTAGTATTTAAAATCTACTATTGAATTAAGTGCATTGACAAGGGAAGAATACATATTTGAGAAATACATACCTATCATGCACTGCATATATATAAAAATACTAATGCATATATATATATATATATATATATATATATATATATGGTCATCTGTGTAGATAGCATTTGTAAATGGATTGAAGGGATCAGGTGTTCCCTAGATTCCTTTATCAGTATCGATTAGCAATTCAAAAAAACATCATTGTAAACAGTTTGAGATTATATTGTCATATAATTCAAATCAACATCATTGAATTAACAATTCCATATTGAGATATATTGTACATTGATTTTTACATGTGAAATTCATGGAAATTCTATTTTAGACGCTTAAATCAACTCTTATATTATTGAATTAATGTTTCATGGTTGGAAAGTTGTGAAGACAACAAAGTTTATAGGAAGAGGTAGCATCTTGATCTGGCATTCCCATGATGTGATGTAAAGCCAACAAAATCTGGTGGTATTTTAAGAGAGTGCAGGTTTGTGGTAATAATGCTTTGACCCTGAAACCACGCCTGGTCACAGGTTCATCATCTGATAAAGGTTTTGTTGGTGGCACAGCTGTTTTTTTCATAGGAGATTATATATATATATATATATATATATATATATATACACACACACACACACACACAAATATCAAATATAAAAACTCAAATTTTTCCAACTCGAGTTTGTTTGGCAGCAAAATGGAGTAAATAAAAGAAGTAATTATTTTCCCATTTGGATAGTTTCATTAAAATAAATGGAAATATTTAGATATATAAAATCAAGTGGCTGTCACAAGTCTTTTAGCATTACAGCCAGTTTCACAATGATGCAACTATCTGTAAGGCTAAAAGGTTAGTCAACCATTTGATTTTGAATATTTTTAATATATTTTTTAAAAAAAGTTTTTAAAAAGCAATTTTATCTATGGTCAGTATTTGACATACACATATAGATATTTGTTAAGTTTAAATGTTAAAATAGAGATGGAAGCTGAATTAGACAGAAGTGGTATTTAAGTTTTGGATTAGTTGTTTAATGGCAAATCAACTTTCATGGGTTATTTAATGCCAAAGCAATTTTTGAACAACAACAATAGTGGTTTTCCTGTTAGGGTCCCATCTATAGTAAACTGCATCAGATGGTGAGGCTCCAATCCAAGAGATTTGAGGAATGTAGAGTACCCTTTCATTGCCATTACTTCCAAGTCCACTCTGATCTGGAGAGGTACCTGTTAGAGTTCTATCTTTGGGTCAAATAGAAATGTTAACTGCATGCAAACAAATGACTGATGTCAAATTGAATTGTTATTGTTTGATAGCAATACCATCATAACTGTGTGCAAATAAAACAGTGCTGCTTGAAATCATTTAACTGCATGCAAACAAATGAGCTCTGGTAACAATTTGTCTAAAAATCATATATATGTAATATATTTATGTATTAACAAGATTTAGCATTAAATAACCTACAAGGGTTGATATGCCATAAAACCCAACCAACCAATCAATCGTGATACTCTCTAATACATAGGAGGGAGATGAAGGGGCTTCATACCTTTTTCAAGGGTATTAGTCTGAAAGTGAATGTACTAGTGCGATTGGAAGTTGCTTACTCTGATGTTGCAGTCCAGTACATTAACCACTACACTACAGCGATTTCCTACTTATTTAAGTTTTCTATGAAGGAATAAATAGACTGAGAAGCACATACACACACACACACAGTCCACTGGTCTAGTGGATAGAGTGTTTGCCAATGGCCTGGGAGTCATACCAAAGACTCAAAAAAATGGTACTTGATACTTTCTTGCTTAACACTCAGCATTATAAGGTATGGATCAAGGGTAAAGTGGTGCAATCCAGGGAAAGGAGTAGCGTCCTCTCCGACACCTCGGTGTAGTAGCTATTGAAAAGGGAGCCTTCAGGTCACTCCTGACGACGGTCTTGCCAACTTTACTTATTCACACACACACACATATATATATATATATAGGAGCAGAAGAAACGAACATATGTATTTACCTACACCTTTGCACAGGCAGGATGTAACACAAGGGCAATTTTTAAGCAGCATTTAAAAAGTTTGAATTCAGAATTTTCCTTCTCCTAGGTTGGTTGCTTAACCAAAGCTAAAGAACCCAATTTGCTCTACTATTTACTCATAGTTGGAGGGAGAATAGTTGTATTCATACCTTTCCCAAGGGTATTAGTGTTATGTGAAATGCAATCAGTCTCATCTAGGATTTGAACTTGTGTCGCCATGTCCATTTTCTACTACAATAACCACCTTCCAAATAAATAAACAAATGTATAATGATTACACTTATATCTATTAGCTCTCAACAACTTTGTACTTAGATCAAGTTTAATTAAATAGACTAATACATATGAATTAACGCAACTAAATATAAAACTGAATGAAAGATTTCGGTTCAATTTTAAGATAACAAAATAGTCCAAATTCTTTTCTCAAAGTCAAGATCAAGTGAATCCTTTGCAAAGAAAAAGTTCATAGTAACTGAACCATCCTTTTTTTTTTTATTACTTATCAAATGACCAATCCCATTCTATTGAAATGGTGAGATCTATCAAGTATGTAATGAAGCATTCAATGTATTAGCATTTTTTTGGTTTAATTGAGTGACTGACCTAGGAATGTGTTAACTCTTGTGGACATTTAATGGCCCTGATGAAATGTCCATACCAATGTGCACTAGAGATGAGAAACTTATTCTTAAATCGGTGATTTTTGGCCATCAAATCACTGAAGCAGTGAAAGAACTCAACACATTAACTTTCATCTCTTATCTTATGATAGAAAGACTTTGAATTCAAAGCAAAAGCTTAGCTGGTCTCATAATGTATGACATCATTAGTATATCACATGATGGGACCTTTATGGTATATCAGAAGGTGAGGGTAGTTACTCAGCAGGGCTTATCCCTTCTTCAAATAATAGGAAACAAGTCATATTAGGTTAGATGATACTACTTTCTGTCAGAACATAGACATAAGTGTATATCACCAGACTAAGACGTGAAAATGAGAGAAAAACAGAAAATACAAAGAGTACTCTGAAGTTTTGAAATCCAGACTAACCACTCCAAATAAAAAACAAAAACAAACAGATTTGGTCATTATGAACAGGGAAAGGAAAGCCTGCTTGATCATAGCTGTAACTGTACCATCAGACCATAAATCAAAGAAAACTGTCAAGACCTTGCTTGAGAACTGAGTTCAATGCTCTTTCAATAATTGGCCCTCTTGAAATAATGTTAAAACCAATAGAGGGAACGTTTGAGGATTTGAAGAAAACCTGAGACTGTTTAATTAACTGCAGAGCTGCTTTTATTTTTTAAATATTTTTTTAGGAAGGTGCTAGAGATTTTAGAAGACTTGTTGTCACTTGATCTTTAATGATAATCACAAAGCAAGTGGTGGGAATATACATTTATATTAGAGTGATCTAATCTTTTTTCTGTAAATTACCATACTACAACAATAGAAGAACTGAGATTTTTATTAGTGCAATATCATTAAAATGATCTAACTAGAGAATATAGCAATTTTCAATTTAATAGTGTGCTTTATGTTCATACACACCAAATTATTATAATTTCTCAAGGCTGATATTAAATATTAGTAATAGAGTATTCCCCTAAATTTATGAATTGGTGATTTTGAACTTAATGGTTGTTAAAGGTGGCCTTTAAGTGAATACTAATACTACTACTACTAATAATAAAATATAAAAGATGACAATGATAAATTTTACTATGCTGTAGAGTTTGATGATAAATGATATCTTATATCCATTTCCACCAGAAATAATAATTATTCCGGTACCATTGGTTTGGAAGAACATCAACTTAAAAAAAAAAAAAAAAAAAAAAAAAAAAAGGTGAATTCATGGGTAATACTGTATATTATAAACTGGAAAAAGTTTCAATTATATCCAATTGTACAATAAATACATTGGTTAGAAATGACAAATGAAAAAAAAATCAATAGATAAAATGACATGACATAATCTTCTTCAAGCTGCCTTTGAGAGAAAAAAAAGTCCTAGTAAAACAGGCATAAAATATCACAAAAAATTAGTTTTTGTAAAAAAAATTAAAAAAATAAATAAACAAAAAACATTAAAATTACCAAAATCTATCCTGACAGAAGGAATTGAAAGATTGTATAGGTAATTATACAATCTTATATCCTTGGGTTTTGCTAGTAAATAAATTTTATGATCTGTAATAAAATGCTTCAACAAGGCAATACAGACTGTAAATGTTTCACGGGGCAATACAAACTATAATACTCCAAAAAGATTAATAAAAGAGCAAGTTTCTAATGAATTTTAGTGTCAGTTGACCTCCAGAAATATTTGCCAAGAAATTCTGGTGTGAATAAAGACAATAATAATTACAGAAGAAAGCCTTCTTTGTTTTCCTTTTTTGTTGTTCCAATCAAACAATAGGATTTCATTTTCATTATGAAAATGAGATGAACTTGAAATGCTTCCAGTTTAATTTAATCATAATTATTTGTTTAAGTTCTGAATTGATTTTCCCCATTATTTTATGCATTTTGGTAGAAATACAAAATTTGCTTCAGATTTCAAGGGCGCATAACTCCAAATGAAACAATGAACTAAAACTCAACAATGCAAAAATCACTGACAGGGAATCTGCTTCCCTTAAAAACATTCAAACCTGTAATACCTGACGGTGCATATTTACCTTCACATATATCTGAGTCCTGAGAATCTTTTAAAGAATGTTTTACTCAGGTCAACAACATAGCTGTAGTAAGTTGGTGACCTTAGTCGAGGGCAAACAGAAGGCTCCTTTTTCAATAGCTACTAAACCAAAGTGTAGGGGAAGGTACTATTCCTTTCCCTGGACTGCTCCACTTTACCCTTGATACGTACCTTATATTGCTGAGTGTTAAGCAAGGAGGTAACAAGTACCATTTTTAAAGTCTTTGGTATGACACAACCAGGGATTGAACCCAAATCTTCAGGACCATTGGCAAACACTCTACCTACTAGAACAATATAGCTGTAGTTAACATATAAATGATGATTACCTTATTATTTTTTTTTCCTGCAAAATGCAAAGTGACTAAAAAATCACAGTTGGGGTATATGGTAGGTGGGTGACCACTCTCAAAGAAAGAATTCTGATTTGGAATCAAAGAACTGGAATCTGCAGGCAGTTTAATGTTGTCTTAAACTTCATTCTAGTAACTCCTGCTGCGACAACACTGACACTAAACAGTATCAACTCTTGTGCTTGTGTATGGAGAGGTGTAATGTAGTGGCCACTTTCTGCCATTAAAGGACCTGGTGCTCAGCTATGTGACTGACAACAAAAGGGCAATCAGAGGAACTCTTGTGGTAGGTGTGAGAAATGGTCACATATGAAAGGTGAACATTTTTAAAAAGAATCAGTCAGTTATTAACTGGCAGATCAAAAAGGAACAATTTATATTTTGGGGTTAGTAAAAATGCTTTACCCCATTGGGGGTGGGCTATGATTTGTTAAACAATAGATCTTCCTTCAGAGAATACCACATCATATCTCCCTGTTTTTTGAGACTGGTCCAAAGAGGTTGAAACACTGATAATAAAGTACTTTGATTGGTGATTTAATCTGAGAAGTTATTGAACTGAGTTTCAGTCAAAGGTTAAACTTGAGGAAGGCAAGAAAATGCAACAACCAAAATGTGGTTATAATAACAACCAAGATGAGGATACTCATTAGAGTAAATCAATGAATACTAATAACAATTATATGATTAAATTTGAATATACCATTAAATATAGTAAATTTTTTCCTTTAGACTTTTTTTAAGCAACAAAAGAGTAAGGTGTAGAAATCTGATGTTTTCCATCATTGTAAAAGTTTTTTTTAAAAAGAAGTTAGATATGTTAAATCATTAGTTTCTCAACAAAATCTCAAAGGTCTTTGTGTTAAGAGAAACCAAATGTGATACAGTCTTAGAAAGCAAGAACAACTGCAGAATGTGTTTGGTGAACTTCAAAAATATATTAACCTTTTCAGATGATGAATATAATGAAAGGTAACATTGCTATCACAATGTTGCATCTTGAATAAATTTGCTTTCATTAGCATTTTGTTTGATATTTGTAAAGAAGGATCTTGTACATACAAACCATTTAGACAACAAAACTACTAGTTGCAAACTAAAACTGGACATACATTATTTTTAAATCAAGCATTGCAAAAAAGCATATTGACATCAGGCTGAACTGCTAATGAAAAAGAATTTTTTTTCAAATAATCATATAATATATGTATAAATAATTGTGTAGTTTGACATGTCATAATGAAGCCATGCAGACAGCATGACTTCCCTTGACTATCCCTTGCCATCCATCCCTATCAGCCATTGCTCTAGTTAAGTCCTTTAGATGTCATCCAGTGTTTGCACAGTGCTGAAATAAGTTTTTGCTAGTTAGCCAACATTGCTGAGTTCATGTGTAGGAATTGATAGGAAAATGCTGCTTATGAGGTTATCCTTACTTCTCCAGTAGTGCTCAGCATGTCTTGCTCATCTTACATGGATGGCTTGTGAGATGGGGGGTAAGTGGTCATACAACTGCTGTTTTGTAGAGTGCTCCTTCCAGGATTCACTCAAAATAGCATGAAGCATCCTAGTGTAGTTTGCATCTAAATTTCTTGAGGCATTTCATTAAAATACAAGTGGTGCAACCATACAGTAGTACTGACACAGCAACAACTTGAAAGAATTCCCATTTTATTTGATCAATGAGATTGATTTGATGTGTAGTTATTTGTTAATATTTTATAATGCTTAATCAAAGAGATTAGCATTTTGACAAATAAATATTGTATTTAAAAAAAAAAAACAACTTCTTTTTCCATTATGCATATGAAATATATATATATATATATATATATATATATATACACATACACACACATACATACATTATATATGTTGTAGAGCATAGAAAAACAACAATGATGTATAAAAATATAATCAGCTTTTTTTCTTTTATTACCCAAAATGCATGGGGGGGGGATAAAAGTAAGAAAGAGTTAAAGACAGCTGAGCCGAATACACACAGGGGCCAACAGTATGGATTTTCTGAGAACTGTTTTCATTTTTATTCTGGTTTTGGGGTCAAAATCTCCCTGGTTATATAATATTCTGAATGTCCATGTAAATTCTTGTGGTCACGTCTCCAATCTGCTGCTAACACGTTGCACATGAACATGCTGCATTTCTGTCAGAGATATCTGTATCCTGTTTATTTTAGGTACTAGGTGCATTTCCTGTTATTTTTGTTCCCAGTGTCAGACTTCTACAGCTGCATCAACATGTCAAAAGAGGTTTCAAGTCAATATCTAACATATATATTTATAGAAGTGTGCATAATGATTATTGTCATAAGGAAACAGACTTGGTGAGCCGAGTTTGAATCATGGACAAGATTGTTTGCATTTCACTTTGAGCTTTTATGTCCTTGGGAAAAACATTGATCTCTTCTAACTTCAGTTATGGGTAAATAGTAAAGCAGACTGTGATCTTTAGACTTGGTAGAGGAACCAAACGAGGAGAAGGTAAAGTTGTAGAATATTGGTTATCAAGTGAATCTAGCAGATTATAACTATGATGTAGTTAGTGTAACTCTTATTGGGTACTCGATACTTGTGTCCTAGAGCCAGACTAAGTTATGCTAAATGAATATCTATAATGATCATGTAATATCTAAAATACTCAAATATATAATCTTACGAGAAGTCTTCACCTCAGAGTAACAGCAGGTTAGTTATACAATCCCCATGAATAGTGAGTTCAATTCTCGCTAATGGTTGGTTTTCATGGCATATCAACCCTTGGAGGTCATTTAATGTCAAATCCTGTTTATATATAATTTGTAAATGAATAGTTTTTAAGTAACATTTTAAACAAGCAAGAGCTCATTTGTTTGCACACAGTTAAATAGTTTCAAGTATTGCTATTTAATACTGACAATTCAATTTAATACCAGTCAATTATTTGCACACAATTAAATGGTTAAATAGTTCTATTTGACCTAAGAGGTACGACCACTTCAGGCCAGAATAATAACAATGAAAAGGACTGAAGCCTCACCATCAGATACAGTTTAGTGTCATAGCCAGGACACTCATTGAAGGAGGGGTCTCATCCCTCTGCAGAGATGGGCTCAGTGCATTCTATAGTCTCAGCTGACTGGACTAATTCTCACCGAGTGCCTCATAACTGATCTTGTACATGACCAGTATAAGCTGTGTGTGTGTGTGTGTGTATATATATATATATATATATATATATATATGTAAGAGAGAGAGAGAGAGAGAGTATAATGCATAGAACTCTCAATGCCAGACACACATTTATATAAGAGTAGTACTTGGAGGCTGGAAAAGTAATTTTCTCATTGTGAGGACCTTTAGGATAAAGAGATAATTGGTGTTTGATAGTATTGAATGTGTCCTTTTCATGACAATGAACATTGCACATGGTTCAGACTGATGTCTTGTCAGAACAACCCAATGGAATTAATAAATTGTGCAGTATAGCAAAGCCGCTAAAATCATGGTCCCTGATAAAGTAAGATAACAGGAAATACATTCACTAATAGACAGGGACAAAAAAGACTTTGCCAAAATCTTTTTCTCTTTCTCATAAGTAAAATATCAATGTAGTTTAAAGTTCTTAAGCACTGTCATTATTCAATGAATTACTTAAACTAGCATACTCATCTATCTATCTCATATCTATAGTATCATTGATATACATAAGTAAATTCCAAACAATTGTTTGTTTCTTTTTCTATAAACCTTCAACTGATATGTATATTCCTTACCAAAAGAAACAGTACACAATTTTCTACATCAAATAATTTGAACACATTTCACCTTGTATTTTTGAATTAAAAAAAGGTTTTTTTGCCACATAAACATGTTAACCTCAGAATTTGATACAAGAGTATGAATCTTTACTTGTGCATATAATAAAAGATTTCTTCATCAGTAAAGAAGCAAGTTTCAAGATGTAAAGTATTACGTTACAGTTCCATGTGATAGCAACAGAGACTTTAAGTTGATGTCTTTAGTGTTGATAATGGAACAATGGAATTCTCTTGACAAAGGTTTCCTAGAGAAGAGGCAGCAGGTTTGACAGCACTTTGATTGTGACACGAGAGAAAAAGTAAAATTCCAAAGAATAATTTACACCTTGGATATTTCACTGAGGCATGGAAATGTAGGTCTTGATGAAGATATTAAATAAGAATTGTGGGGAAAAAAGATTTATAAAACCCAAAGAACTTTAATGGTAATAATATCAGAGGTAAACAATAAAAGTGTTTTCTTTTCTTAAACTAAAGGCTGAATATACAGTTGAAAAGTTTGTTTTTGCTGAGAACTTAAATACACACACATACGCACGTATACAATCACATACACACATCAATGGAAAATAATATAGAATTACCCTGAATATGCTTTCATTTACTCAAGATTAAATATATATGTTATATAGCTGGATTACAGAAAATTATCACATACACAGAGCAATACTAGCACAGGTTCCAAAATAAGGGGTGTATCAACAGTATATAGATCCCATGCACATATTGTATCCAGGTTGAAATCAGTAACATCCTTCAAGGTGTTGCAATTTTATATTCAATCAGAATATATTTATGAGAGAGAGAGAGAGAGATTGTGTGTGTGTGTGTGTGCACACACAAAAGAATCCAATTTTGTTAACATAACTAAATGTTTCATCAGTAGTCTGGAATGATGTTTGACAGGGAAGAATGTGGGAGAATGAATATTTGGATAAACTATTCTCCTATAACTATATTACCATTAGGAAAAAAGTAACAGTTATATTTATAAATGATGGTATATACAGATTTATACATGCACAGGTTTCAAAATAAAAGGCATTTCAACCTTAATATGAAATTTAAGCTTTATTACACACACACATCTATCTACAGATATATATATATATATATACACACACAAAAGCATATAACTTGCTAGTGTCAGAACATAAAGGATAAAACCATGAAGGATCAATTTTTTTAAGCATAAAAGTAAACAAAAAACATATCTGTATAATATATAAGATGGTTGTGGTAATTATGAGAGAGAGAGAGAGAGAGAGAAAGATACAAGAAGAAAGGAAAGAAGAGAGGATGATGTGAATAATAAAGAAGGATACTAAGGAAGAAGGAGAAAGAAAAAAAGAATACACAAAGAATAAAGAATGAGAAGAACAATGAAAAAGATGGAAATGGGAAGAGAAAAGAAAGAAAAATAAAAAACAGAGAGAGAGAAAGAAAAATTAAGAGGGAATGAAAATGAGCAGAAAGGAAAGAGAAAGATAAAAATGAAGAATGAAAAAGAGAGAGAGAGAGAGAGAGAGAGAGAGAGATTAAATGAAGAAAAAAAAGAGATGAAGGAGAAAGATACAAAATTATGACCCTCATCCCCCACCAATTTCCAAATACTAAAGAATAAGAGAAAAGACAAATGGAAAAAAGAAAGTAAGCAAATAATGAAGAGAAAGAGAGAGAGAAAGAAAATGACAATAAAGAAAAGACAAAGAAATATGAGAGAATGACAATAAAAAAGAAAGAAAGAGAAAAAATGATAAGGATGAAAAAAACAAAGAGAGAAATAAAAAGTAAACGGAATATTAAAAAACAAAAAACAAAACTACATCCCGAAGTATCAAAATGATTCTATTGTTACAATCTCAAAAGTACCAATTTAAAATTAATTCCATTCACATCTCAGCTGAGGATTGGCTTCCCATTCATTAACCTCATTTTGATGAAAAACAACACTCCCCCTCCCGAAGAAGCAGCCAAATATAAAGATTAATAACTATAATGTCCACGTTCTTCTTCAGCTGTTTCAAAATACTTAATACTCAATTTGATTCTGACGATTTGCTAATTGATGGCTTGAGCAGATCATTCACAAAGATTAGTGTATTCGAACATCGATGCACGTTAATATCCACCTGTGGAGAGATATAAGTGTTTCCCTATCTACAGATAAATAGATAATTTCAAATATTTCACACTTGTGTACCCACACAAACATACACTGCATGTAATATATGCATGTACACATACACATGCATATATTACATGCAGTGTGCTTTTGTATGTGTGTACGCAAGTGTGAAGCATGTATACACATTTTGATACATCAGCAAGTCTGGCTAGGAAAAAATGAATTAATTTTACACACAATAACTTTTAATCTCCTTCCCTGTTAATGCACTTAATCCAAGGTTTCTCCATTAATCATAGAGAGCAAACATTATACACTGAAAATTTCACACTGAAATTCAGCTGAATAACTTATCGATCTGCCTTTATATAATGTAGAAATATATAAATGTCTAATAGTGAAAATTTACATATTTTTCTCCTGGAATATATACGAGCATCATTCAATAAATTAGGAAAACTTGTGTTAAGAGTGTTGAACCATGGATTTGGTTTGGTGACTTTACAGCATGTCAACCCTTGCTGGGTTATTTAATGCTGAAGTCAATCTATTTTGTAAGTAATTATTCCTGTTCTTTAATAATTTGTAAATAATTATATATTCAAGTAACTTTTCTTAAATAATTTGTGCTGTATACTATACTACGAGTATACATGTACAAATATACACAGGAACATAATCAACTGATAATGATGACTTCAATAACGAACGAATACACTTCTTTATAAAAATATAAATCTCTCACACTTTATTTTCGAAAAGGTGATGTTTGTTGTGTGTGAGAAATGAGTGGAGACAAGGATGGTCTACCAAGCCATTGGCGAACACTCTACCCACTAAACCAATGGGCCGGTTAATCATTCTTAATACAAATAATTTGCACAGTTATATAGTATCAAGTAATCCTACCTATTACTAATCTTTAAACAGATCTACTTGACCCATAGATGGGATTCTCAGGGTCTGAACAACTGAAGGGGTACTCCACATTCCCAACATCACCTGAACTGGAGTTTAGTATCATACATGGGGGTGGGTGTCTTACCCCTCTGCAGAGAGGCTACAGTCATCATATTCTAAGGTCCACTGACGGGATGAACAATAATAAAGGATAGGTTATAAGTGAAACACAAACTTTTGCAGCAAGCATAAGTTGATAAATTGAAACAGTTTCTTTGTCAATTCAGTTACAAAAGCCACAAGTTCTATAAAAGGTCAAAACAAACTGATAAAGCAATCCTCCTTATGTCTCCTGAGATTTTAGAGTCATTTGTTATTGTTTTTAGACACTAGTAGGGTTAAAAACTTGTTTTTTTTTTACACAAAGTAGTTAATCATTATGATTTTCATTTTATTCTTTTAATTATTAATTTTTTCTTTTATTTGTATCACAACTCATTTGTTTTGTTTTCCCCATATGCACTATTCTTTTTCTTTCTTTTGTTTAATGGTATATCAACCTTTGTGGGTTATTCAACGCCAAGGTTATTCTTATAGATGACCAGTAGTGGTACTATTTAACCCATACCTAGTCGAATAAGGGGTTTCATACTTGTCATAGGGGTATTAGTTGAAAAGTGAACGTAATAGTGCAATGGGAATTTGAACTAACTTTCTATGATTTCATGGTTCAGCACTTTAAGCATTACAGAAACTTCCCCAACACACTATTCCTTGCTGTTGTAGAAATGATAGGTTGAGTGAGTCATGATGAGAAAAAGCAATTAAGAATTAAAACAATAAAAGAAATACTAGAAGTCCAAGTTAAAAATATGGTAAGGTATCCCAAAGTTAAACATTTTTAGACCTATTTCTGATGCAGGTTCAATTTGGTTTCTATGCTTAATAACATATCAACTATTGTGTATTATTTAATGCCAATTCCATCCTTGTAAAAGAACAGTAATGGTACTATTTCACCCATAGCTTAAAGGATAAGAATGTACATACCTTTCCCAAAAGGTGAATGAAATAGTGTGGCTGGTTTTCAAGCTCACTATGATGTCATAGTCCAGTACATTTGCCACTATGACACAGGGACTCTCTCACCGATGCAAGTATCATTGATACTTGCATCAAAAGTAAGGTCTAAAAAAGTTTAGTTTCAGATTACCTTACAGTGCGCTTTCAACCTGGACTCAAAACAAAATTATTTATAGTAATAAAATGATTGACAATACTTCATGTAGAAATTTAAAACAATGACTAATTTGTTCTAAAAAATGAGAGCAAAATAGAAAATAAATAGTGCTGATTGGAACATATCATTCCCATCAACAAGTGCAACACAAAAGATTCCATTCACATCATCTTGGATAACAAAGATTCCATATTATCTAATATTTAATTTGATATTCAATTTTGTCCTTGCTCATCAAAGGAATCAATACAGCACTAAAATCTGGCATGTTGCCAGAATAATGCAAGGAAGGTTACCATCTATTAAATCTGGGGGAGTGAAGTAAGATTTGAGGGCTATAAAAGTGAGTACATGAATAAAAATGGTTTCATTTGTAGGAATGAGCACACAAAAATTAGTTCACATTCCAAGAAAAGGGGAGTGATTTGGGGAGGGGGTTTGGAGGTGGCCTGGCTTAAAACGCACACTAGGTGAACATCAATGTTCCCTATATATTTCTCAGAAAGAGCAACGTGAAATCTAAATATAATCAACTATATAAAGAATCAATTTCCACTGACCTTGTGCCATACAAAGCTAAGTTTAATAAATCTGATCTTCATTGAGTATTCTACCATTTTTAGCCCTGAACTAGAAGAAACTTAGATATTTCTTCTCACTTTGATGCAATACAATTTTTCTAATTCTGAAATATTAAATATTGAATTCTATTGGCCTTGTGCCATATACAATCTTAGGAAATATCAAGAAGTAAATTCAGCTGACCTTGTGCCATACAAAGCTAATCTTAGAAAATATCTATTAGCCAATTCTACAGGCCTCATACGCAAATTTAGATTTTGGAAATATCAAGAATTGAATTCTTCTAGTCTTGTGTTGTTCAAAGCAAAGCTGAGAAAATATCAAGGACTTAACTCTGATGTCCTTGTGCTATACAAAGCTAATCTTAAGAGATTATTTGGATTGAACACTGATAACCTTGTGCCTTACAAAACTACTTTTAGGAAATATTAAGAGCCAAATTTTACTGACCTATACAAATTTAAGCTTAAAAAAATCTCAAAACTGAATTCTACTGTTCTTGTGCCATACAAACAAAACTTAGAAAATATCAAAGACTTAATCCTGATGTCCTTGTGTCATACAAATCTAAGCTTGGGAAAAAATCAAGAACTGAATTCTTGACACCTGTTCGTTTCATGTTTTTCTTTTAACAAAAGTGAATTTTCTGAAACTTTATGAAAGCATTAGAAGAGCTTAATTTAATTTTGAGGATTAAGTTGTTTCTCTGAAATATTTGGGAAAAAAAAAAAAAAAAAAAAAAAAAAAAAAAAAAAAAAATCGGTCACCTGTTTTCATTTTATTAAAAAGCAAAAACTCAGTCAACTATTTTAGTGAATGTTGTACCAAATGACTGTCAGCTCAAGTTCTAAATGAACTGATAAACACGGTCAAATAAGAGAGATTAAATCCATCTCTTTATATTGGTCAGGAGGAGAAGGAGGAAGAAGACCTATCTTTTGGTCATATGGTCAATGTACCTAAATTTCTAAAGTCTCTAAAATGGATTAAGATTATCCTAGATTAAGAATCATTAACCAATATATCCCAGGCTGTGAAGAATCTCAGTGCATTTAAACAAAAGATGAATACCTTTACTATTTGTTTATGATGGTAGATTTTTACCTTTACAGTGTGGTGGAGAGGGGAAGATCCCATTTCCACAAAAAAACCCTCAAATTTTATCCCTAAGAAATTCTCAAAATACAAAAAAGCTGATCAGATTATATATATATTAGGCTCAGTTTTACACTGTTTCTCTTAATATATAATGTATAAAGAGGATTTGACATTAAATAACCTACAATGGTTGATATGCCATAAAGTACCATCAGTATGGGAAATGAAATCATTAAAAAAAAAAAAAAAAAAAAAAAAAAAAAAGAAAAAGGCATGAATCTGTTTTTCGTTGTGCTGATATCTACATAAAAATAGTTTATTGCTAGCATATCTTGGAGAAGACAGTGGATAAGTAAGTTCTTGGACAAAAGCATTCTCCCATAACTATCAAACTTACTCAAGCAGTACTAACAAAAAAAAAAAAAAAGTCATTAAAAAACTTTTCAAATCATACAAAAAAGATTTTTGTAAATTTCAGAGTAAAAATGTTATTGTTACTCAAATTTGAATTACCCAGTTGGCTTGGCCTGTAGAATACACTAACTGCTTCTCTGCAGAGTGGTAAGACTCCCCCAATGAGTGTTCTGGATATGATACTAAACAATCTGATGGTGAGGTTCCAGTAACCCTGGAGCTTTGGAGAATGTGGAGTACCCCTTCATTGCTATTACTCTCAGGTCCACTCTTTGAAATAGAAGTGTTTTGACATTTAACTGTGTGTAAACAAAAAACTATTCTTATACTAAACTGAATAGTTTGAAAGAGAACTGTTTATATGTATAAAAATGGATTTGGCATTAATGGTTGATGTGCCATAAAACCTAAGCAAACCAATCAAATTTGAAACAGAATTAATAAATTTCACACTAAAAAAGCAGATATTCTTTTGATGGACATTAAAAAATACATTTGAAATAAACGAAAATAGAAACATGATTTTGGTTTGGTTTTATGGCATATCAAACATTGTAGGTTATTTAATGTCAAATCCTCTTTATACATATATAAGTAAAGTAAAGTTGGCAATTTTAGCCGAGGGTTACCTGAAGGCTCCCTTTTCAATAGCTACTACATGTTTTTAAGTATTGCTACATAACAGTCACAATTTAACATGTTATTTGTTTGCACACAGTTTGTTTTATTTGACCCATCGATAGAACCCTGTCAGGTTCTACCACTCCAGGTCAGAGTGGACCTGAGAGCAATGGCAATAAAGGGGTACTCCACATTCCTCAAATTTCCAAGGCTTGAGACTCACCATCAGATGGTTTAATGTCATATCCAGGACATTCATTGGGGGAGGGTCTTACCCCTCTGCAGAGATACAGTCAGTGTATTCTACAGCCCCACCAGCTAACTGGACTGGTTGATTTGGGGAATTCTTAAAAAAGGCATCCAAAACATAACAGTATTCCTCATAAGAAGTGAACTTGGCTATACAAATTCAAATCCTGAATAAAGATGTCTGTATTTCACTTTGTGCTAATTCCCTTGGGAAAGACAAATCTATCTCTTGTCCCTTCAGTTATGGCTAAATAGTAGAGCAGACTGGGTTCTTTAGGATTGGTTAGGCAACTAGTCAAGGAGAAGGAAAACTCTTAATTCAAACCAGCTTTACTCAACTTAAAAATTGACTTTGTGTCACATTGTACTCATGGTAAAAGTGTTTAGGTAAATCGATACATTATAGTAAAGCTGTAGTTACTAAGCTTAGTAAGGTAGAAGTGGACCTAGTGAAGATTATAATCACTATAATATTTATAGTTTGTGAGCTTAGATTGCTAACCACTACACCATGTATTCCTATTTCATTAATAACTAGATAAAACTATTAATTTTTTTAGAATACTCTCCCCTGTTGCAAGAGAGAGTTGTTCAAAGACCAGGTAAAAAGCTTGGCAGTTGAATGCTGATTTTAAAGGCAATCAGATTCTCTTGGAAAATTATCACATCACTCCTTCCTACTCCACATCACTATTCAACCTTGTACTGTAAACAAAAAAAAAAATTTGGTAAATATCATTAAAATTTTTTTCTCAATCCGAAAGGAGTGGAGGGAATGTGTAAAACCACTGGACCATTAATCATTTTGTCAATAAAAATGGAATATAATTTTCTAAAAGTTATTTTTCAGTCCTCAGGGTTGCTTTTGATTGATTTTTATTTTCCGTGATGTAAAAATTGTGAAGTAAACAACAAAAAACAAACAAGTAATTCATAATGTGACTAAGAAAATATACAAAACTTAATTATATATCAGACACTACTCCATTTACAATATATGCTCTGTCCACAGGGCTTACAATATACAGACTGTATCTCCTGCAGTAAAAGTGCCCCACAAAAGGGGTGTCCTAAATATGACTAAACTGCATTTGATAGCCAGCATCCAATTCCAGAGATCTGGAGAGTGTGGAGTACCCTTTCATTGCCATTACTTCCAGCTCCACTCTGACCTGGAGTGGTAGTATCTGTTAGGATCCCATTAATCAGTCAAAAAGATCTGTTTAAAAATTATTTATATTCAATAAGAATACTTGATACCCTATAACTGTAAATTATTTCTATTAAGTTATATTAGATACTTTATAATTATTAGATACTTTAAGTGATATAACTGTATACAAACAAATGACTATTATAAAAAAGAAACAATTACTTGAAATGATATGATTATGAGTATTATGAATATGATTTCCTACAGCTGTGCACCCCCCCTGAACCCCCCCCCAAAAAAAAAACTAAGAAACAATCACATAAAATAATATAAATATTTAGTGTATATATTTATCAACCCCTCAGCACAAGCAGAATGCAATACAAGGTCAATTTTTAAATGGAGTTCAACAGGTTTGAATACAGAGTTTTCCTTCTCCTGGACTGGTTGCCATATCAAGGTTAAAGAGCCATGTCTGTCTCACTACTTACCCATAGCTGGAGAGAGAAGAGTTAGGTGTCATAGCTTTTCCCAAGGGTATTAGCACTATGTGAAATGCAAACTGCCTTGTCCAGGATTTGAACTCTGTTTGCTGTGTCCATTTCCTATGAGGATCACCATTACACCACAAGCACCTTATAAATGTATGCAATTCCCAAACCTCTTGGCATAAAATAACCCAAAGCAGGTTGACTTGCCATTAAAATCAACCAATCCATTGACAATAGGCTAATGTCCTATGAACAAGCAAAAAAATCATCTTCATATAAACTAGGCTAGTCTAATGTCTCAACTATCTCATAACAGCCATTGTTATTTTTTTTATCTGTTAGTTGATGAATAATTGTGGAAATAAGAAAAAGTCAATGCATATAACAAAGTTCAACACTAAGAATTGATAATGTTGGTGACTGCTTGAATCACCATTGGTTCCTGGATGGATGTGGTGATCCTAACTTGGCCCTGGTAGAAATACACAGCATCACTTGATTCACACAGGATTAATTGCCTCCAGAAATTGACATTTTTCTAAATGCTCATCACTATTGTATTAAATTGACATGTTTTACTATAAGGATAGTTTCTGCAGAAAAACTTCTAAAGAAATTCTAAAGTATTTTTCCAGTGAAACATGTGAATTCAACTTTCGATAGTCTTCCTTTTTGTATTACCCAAACTCTCTGCTGCAAGTGGGATGCAACACAAGCAGAGTACCACTGGGCTGAATTTGAAGTTTTCCTTCTCTTAGAATGGTTGCCATACCAAAGCTAGAGAGTCCAGTCTACCCTACTATTTACCTATAGCTGGGAGGAGAAAAAATAAATTCATGTCTTTCCCAAGGACATTAGTGTGAAATGAAATGTAAACAGCATTATTCAAGATCTTAAGTCGGGTTGCTAAGTCCAGTCTGACTTCCATATGAGCAATAGCCAATCTATAGCTGTCCATGCCTTTGTT
Source organism: Sepioteuthis lessoniana (assembly GCA_963585895.1). NCBI lineage: Eukaryota > Metazoa > Mollusca > Cephalopoda > Myopsida > Loliginidae > Sepioteuthis > Sepioteuthis lessoniana. The sequence goes on from OY757928.1 coordinate 5,866,651, forward strand.
AGTTGCGTGTCGATATAGTGATAGAGAGAAGAAAGGAGATTCATAGGACACAAGAATGTTGCGAGCAATATTGAACAAGTCCTGGCGGCAACACGCCACAAGGCACCAACTATACTGCCACCTGCCTCCCATCACGAAAACTATCCAAGTTAGACGAACCAGACATGCAGGACACTGCTGGAGAAGCAGGGACAAGCCCATAAGTGATGTACTCCTATGGACCCCCACATATGACCAGGCAAAAGCAGGACGACCAGTTCGAACATACATACAGCAGCTCTGTGAGGATACAAGATGTAGCCCTGAAGACCTGCCAGAGGCGATGAACGATAGGGAAAAGTGGTGAGAGAGGGTCAGGGATATCCGTGCTAGCAGCACAACATGATGATGATGAGTCTTTGTAGGGCAAGTGGTTAAGTAGAAGGACTACTGAATTCGACATGGGCCAGCATGGTAGAGTAAGGCACATTATTCTCCATTTCAACTCGGGTTGCCTATGATAATAACGATTACACCACCAGCACATTATATCTACAAAGACATACACTATTAGAGCATATATGCTCTATAGTAATTCCCTGACAAAGCCTTCATCAATTGAAGATTTTGGAAAGAGAACATCATTACCAACATGCTCCAGGGGTAATCTTACCAGATTTTGCACACTAAAATGTTTCAATTGAGTGGTGCTTATAATATGCTTGCCACACCCAACTGCATTCAATCTCTGCACACTTTTGAGGCTTTTAAATATACTTTTTTTTTTCTAGCTTCGTTATTCATTTTTAGAAACTTCAAATATTTCTAAGTTGAAATAGTTCAGAAACTGCAATACCCAACTTTTCAGAAAACGTATGACATCAACAGCTGTTTCCTTCAAGCTTAGAGTTGAGAATTTCCTATTTTTTCAACTTTCACTTCAAGTAATTTGTATATACTCTTCAAAAGGAACTGTTAACTCCACAAACACACACACAAGTTGATCTTAGGCAAATTCTTGATTTATGGTGCTCTGTCAGCAGTGCCTAGAATATACTGACTGAACCCCCTTGGGAGGCTAACCCCTTCAAATTAAAAAAAAAAAAAAGGGTGTTCTGAGGATGACACTAAACTTCATCTGATGGTGAGACTCCAGTTCTGGTGAGTGCTGAGTACCACTTTCATTACCATTACAATCAGGTTCACTCTGGCTTGGAGTGCTAGTACCTGTTAGGGTTTCAGTTAGGGGTCAAATAGATGCTTGCAAATGATTTCTATGAGATAGTAATGCTTAATATCATAACCAACGGCTAAAAAACAAACTACACAAAAAATGTAGATATAAACAATTTATGTAATTCTCTACTCTCTAGGCATAAAATTACCCAAGACTGATTGACAAGCAATTAAAATCAATCAATCTTGATTTATAATGATAATATTTAGTTTTTAAAACCAAAGGTTGCTTCTAGTCCTTGATATATGTTTAAATTTCAACCTTATATAATTATTATATATAGATTGAAAACAGTTTTTTGACTTGAATATTAGACCTTCAAAATTTGACCTATGCGTGAGTGTTTTTTTGCTGTCAGTCTATGTTTAGTGTTTTTTCTTTTCAAGTATAGAAATGCCATTTATACACATGGCATTTAAATTTGAGATCATTTAAATGAAAATAGGTCAAGTTATTAGATTATGAAATAATATCAATTTTACTGAAACACACTGTAGACTTCAGATGGTATCAAATTATAAAAACACCATATATATATTTTTTTAAATTTTTTTTAAAAAACAAGAAATTTAGAAAAAGTATTCTATATATATATATATATATAAAATTGTACTGTCAAAATAACTGCCATTTCTTTCTATGAGCTGTTACTTTTGACATTAGTAATCAAGTCAAACAGTTTACCTTTTATATATTTACCAATGTAGATATATATATTAAGTAAGAATTGAAAATTTGCATTTGCAGCTTTCAAAATCAAATGGTGATATAACTGTTTTGTTATTCATTTCCAATCAGGTATTTTGTGATCTGTTAAATAATTACAATAAAAATCATGTGGATAGCTTTTATAATTAAATTATTAATTTATTCAAATACAGATATTTTCTGCCCTTAAACTGGTAATGACCTTGTACTTTTAGATCACAGCTTTGAATAAAGAGGAGTGATTGAATTTTTAAAAATTAAATATCTTAAAATTCTAATAAATCTAAAATTTAATTAATTCCCAAAATATTTCCTTTTTAAGTGTTGATGATGATGATAATAATAATTTAAATTACTCAATTTGTTTTCAATAATGATTTATTTATCTTTATTCATCGAGTTAAAAAAAAGAAAATAAAAACATTTTATTGTTGAAAACTAATGAGATGCTTTTTGTGCAAGACAAAAAAAGAATTGAATGGAAAAAAATTGAATTTTCTATTCTTTATCAAATATTTGTGTTTTAATCTATTTTTTTCAGATGCTAAATCAATTAAGATAAAAACAAAACTAAATACAAATATTTTAGATTTTGATCTTTTTATGAATACAATTACAAATGAGCTTAAAACTTCAGAAGTATTTATTCTGCTATCCAATTTATAAAAACAAACGTTTGTCAATTTCTTTTTTATCACAGGAAAGAATATTGGACTGGAATGATAAAATGATTGAATCTCTGTCCTATATAAAACGATCGAATCTCTGTCCTATATAAAACGATCAAATCTCTGTCCTATATAAAACGATCAAATCTCTGTCCTATATAAAACGATCAAATCTCTGTCCTATATAAAACGATCAAATCTCTGTCCTATATAAAACGATCAAATCTCTGTCCTATATAAAACGATCAAATCTCTGTCCTATATAAAACGATCAAATCTCTGTCCTATATAAAACGATCAAATCTCTGTCCTATATAAAACGATCAAATCTCTGTCCTATATAAAACGATCAAATCTCTGTACTATATAAAACGATCAAATCTCTGTCCTATATAAAACGATCAAATCTCTGTCCTATATAAAACGATCAAATCTCTGTCATATATATATATAAGTAAGTCATTTTTATGAATATCTTACTGTGTGCCATTTTTGCCTAGTTACAGTAAAACATATATAAAAATTGGATTTTACATATATCAAATGACTGTCTCATTTGCATAATGGTTAGAGTGTTTGCCAAATGTCTGGGAGACCAGGATGCAATCCCAGGTTGAGTCATACCAAAGACTCAAAAAATGGTACTTGATGCCTCCTTGCTTAACACTCAGCCTTATAAGAATAGTAGCTGTTGAAAAGGGACCAAGGAGGCATCAAGAACCATTTTTTACAATTATAAATTCCATAAATAGAATGTAAATCAACATCAATTTTAATGACCATTCAAAGGAGCTTCCAAGTTATTGTAAATTAAAAAAAAGTTCTCCTTCACTTTTAAAATCTGTTCAATATTATAACTTTTGGTTATCTTTGCAACCTTACATACAATGAGGATGCATACTTTTGTATGGTAGTCTCTTTGAATAGGTCTTATCTGATAAGAGAAGAACAGGTTTAAACCTTTGAACTTGTTGAGCTCCATTTTACTAAACACCTCTGATATTTCAAACTGAACTCTACACTGATATTTGGAGCTCAGCGAGAAATGGAAGCATAAAATAATAGCAGGAGAACCAATGATATCAAAGTAAAGATTGATAATACACTGAAGATTGGTTGGTTTATGGCATATCAACTCTTTTTGAGTCATTTAACACCAAGTTAAATTTTAAACAATTCAGTTTAGTCCAAGTATAGTTTTTGTTTAAAAACAGTTAAATGTCAAAACAGTTCCATTTCAAACAAATCAGTTTAGCATAAGTACACAGTTTAGTTCTATTTAAAACAGTTCAGTTTAGCATAAGTACACAGTTTGAATATCAAAACAATACTATTTCAAGCAGTTCAGTTTAGTTCTATTTGACTCATAGATAAGACCCAATCAAGTGCTACCACTCCGGGCCAGAGTGGACCTGGGAGCAAAGGTAATAAAGGGGTACTCTGCATTATCAAAAGCTCCAGCCTCACAATCAGGCTGTTTAGTGTCATATCAGGACACTCATTGAGGGGGGGGGTCTTACTCCTCTGCAAAGAAGCCCCAGCTGACTGGGCAAATACACAGAAGAATAGCAAGTGTAAGTTATAAGGTGACAGAGACAAAATGTTTAATCACATAAGTGTACGCAGCAAACTGACGTGAAACAAGTACAAGATTAGGCATGACTGGAAGGGAAAGATGGTTCACTGTGAATTGTGCCAGGGATTAAAATTTGGCCAAGCTCACAAATGGTATATGCACAAACAAGAATCTGTTTTAGAAAATGAGATGCAGAAAATTCTCTGGGACTTTGAAATACAAATAAATAATCCGATCCTGGTCAGAAGACCAGACTTAGAGATAATTAACAAGTGGAAAAAAAAATGTCATCAAGTGGATTTTGCCCCGTTATTAACAGCACATTCATTTTGATAGATAAAGGGTTTTGCAAACAGTCTACTGGCTGCCTTACAGCTAATTAACGAGCGGGAAAAAATGTCATCAAGTGGATTTTGCCATTCCAGTGGACCATGGAGTAAAAATAAAACAAAGTCAAAAAATAGACAAATATTTGGATCTTGAAAGAACTGAGGAAGGTGAAGGTTATAGTTGGTGCTCTTGGAACAGTCCCCAAAAGCTAGGAAAAGAAACTAGGAGAACTGGAGATCAGAGGAAGGATCAACACCATCTAGACCACAGCACTGTTAAAATCAGCTAGAATACTTAGAAGAGTCTAAGAGACCTGAGGGGACTTGCTGTCACTGAGACTTCTAAGAAAAATCAGTTAAAACTGGTGTGAAAAATTTGCAAAGAGTAAAATAATAATAAAAGGCTTAATTTAACAACTTTTCATGGATGGCTTTAAACAAAGATGTCTGCATTTGATAGGAAAGTTTCAATAAGTTTTGTGCTTAATTTTTTTAATGAACTTTGTGAATTCGGTTACAGAATATATGGAGATGAAAGGTTAAATGGCTGAATATTCAGAGAATTAAATCATCTAAATTTTGAAGATGAAATTATTTTACTCATTTTTAGATGAGAACAAATAGGGAGATAGGACATATCAGAGGGGAGGGTTTGCCTTCCTTAAAAACCAGCAGTAAAATTTTAGGCTTTTTCCTGGGTTCAAACCCTGTCAATTGACTCCAGTTGGACATATTCAACTACTCCAGTCACTAATCAAGTTCCATATTGTTTAAGTAATGCTTACCTCTGTGCATGCAAGTATAAATGGTTAGATATTACAAGAACAGCCATGTTGAATAATTTGGTTCTTTGCTTCCTCACCACCTCACCCCTGACATGAGAAAGCTTATCTGGCTGTGAAAATCCCAAAGAAGCCATTCTCTAGCAGATGTCTTGTTCCTTCTGCTGAGTGTAGATGTTTTCGAGATGGTGACAGTGATAAAATGCCAGGAGTAGAGCAGGGAATTGGAGAGAGACAAAAACTTAATCAGATTGTAAATAATTAAGCCAATAAAAAATACAAAAGAAAACAAAAAAATTCAATGGATTAAAAAAATTGCAAGAAGATATCAGTTTCTATGCAAGAACTATTTGCATATTATATATACATATACACACACACACAAAAAAAAACATTCATACCTACTAATGTACAAAGATATGTGCATACACACATGCACACATACAAACACATATATACACATTAATGGTTTTAAAATTGAAGTAAATTAGACTTATAGTTGATGAGTGCTATATATATATATATATATATATATATATATGATTTGTATATGTTTTAGTTACAAATAAATGTATTACATATTATCATACCATTCCTAAAAGAAGTTCAGGAAAGAAAGAAACAAAAAGTAATTGTTGATTATATAGATAAGGGGTCTTAAAAATGAAACTCAAAGACTTCAACTAGGCATAGCCTACTTATCTAAGATGGAATAATTTTCTTAACCAATATTTTCCTAAAATTAAGATACTTATTTAAAAAAAATTTCTTTTTTTTTAAATTTCCATCACAATTGACTTTTAGTAGTTCATAAACTCCCAGTTATTAACAGGGTCCATCACAATCATTTTGATTGATAAAGGGTTTTCCAAACAGTCTTACAGCTTAGCACTATGATCTATGAAAACTGTACACTTCCTCTTGTCTATTTGGGCCAACTATAATTTCTCCCCAGGAGGTCCATTTTTCTTTTGTATCCTTGAATATGACACACCGGATATCATTATATGAAGGCTATGTATTTTTATGCAAGAAAAGATTTTTTCTTTTCATACTCCTTTCTGCAAAATGCATGGAATTAATCTTTTGTTCTGTTGCAAACATCTTTGCTTCATAATTTGCTGTAAACAGATCAAAACAGAAGCAAAGTAGGTTGAATGTAAATAACAAGACAATGATAGAAATCTTGTTATGGTAAACTGTTCACATGGCTTTCACACTTTTTGCTAAGATAAATTGTTATTAACTGTGAACAATAAAATAATTGAACTGCATCCAAAGATATTTCAGACAAAGATCTGAAATGAAATCATCAAATAGAAATGAATCTTTGTCATTTGTATCTAATAAAAAGTGATAAATTTCCTTTATTTCAGTGAGAGACACTATAAGAACATGGTATCTCTTTATAGCATTGTCTCTAATAACAACCATTCTTTTAAGATAAGCAGTTCCTCAAACTAATCTTTCAACTTAAAACCTTAAAGAAAAAAAAAAGGGGGGGGCGTTCTGATCACCAAATTTTTCTGGCATTTGGAATTAAAGTGTGGTATCTGTTTAAAAGAAAAAAAAAAGGTGAGTGAGCATGGTATTGATTATCCCAGGTGGTAGCAGCCAAGATTGGTTTGGTTTCTTTGTTTAATGACATAACAACCTTTGTGGGTTATTTAATGCCAAAGCCACCCTTTTAGAAGAACAGTAGTGGTACTATTTAACCCATAGCCGGAGAGATAAGAGGGTTCCTATCTTTCCCAAGGGTATTAGTCTGAAAGTGAACTGCCTTCAGAGACATTATAGGAATTCTCCTTATCCCCAAAACCTACCACTGGTAGCAGGCTGCCATGCCTGCAGCCAAGGAGGATGGTTAGAGTAGTCTGATGTCTTCCTGACACTAGAGTTGAGGACATTAGGGAATTTTTACACTTCCTCATATCTATGTGCATGCCCTTCACTGTTTCATTAACCAGAAAAAGTGTCACATACTATAATCGATGGAACAGCAAAATAATGACGAATTGAAATTTAGTGAAAATATATATCATTGTATTAGGTGTGTGCAAAATGTTCTAGAATTTTAATAGGGATAAAAAAAAAATGCACCCACACAGATATATAAACAGACACATAAAAAGTAGAAAATTAGGTCTCTAGTAAAAAAAAAAAAAAAAAAATACAAAAAGGATGCTGGAAACTTTTGCACATAGCAGAAAAGACTAGTTAGGCTGAAGAATATACGTATATAATCAAAATGTATTTAGAATGACAATAATTTGAATGGGATAATGAAAATGATTAAAAAGATGAAATTGTGAAAAAAAAGGAAATTTACTTTAAAAATTTAAACAGATATATTTATCTTTTTATTTATATTTATCTTTTTATTTATATTTATCTTTTTATTTATATTTATCTTTTTAAATTCTTAAACAATTTTAAAAAGATTATAAATCTCCTTTCTTATAGATGAATCCAGAATATCCCCCCCCCTTAATTTTACTTTTTTACATTACACTTAAAATGATACACTAAGCTTTAATATAATTATAATCAAAAGATTTAATCTTGTTTGACTACAAAAATCTGAAAGCACAGAAAGAAAATACAAAAAACATTTGTTGGCACGTAAGATTGAACCTTCATCACCACTATTATTTTAGCTGGAATTATTAAGAAAAAAGAATTTTTGAATGATCCATTTCAAAAACTTCATGCTCCAAATAAGTTTGCTTTGGTTTTTTTTTTAAAAGTATTTATTACCAATCTGAGGTTCTAATATTTGGAAAATGACTTAATGTTTATTGACTTTTATATGCAGAAAACATAAAGGGAAAAAAAAAAATTATTTTTATTTATTCATTTTATTCTCAAGAAAAATATACAAATTTAACAAGGAACCAGAAAAAAAGTTTCAATTTTGTTTCCAGTGAAACAATCATCTTTATAAAGAATTGTTTGTTTTTTTTCCCCAATTTGTTTTATTCTCTTTTCTTCTTTATACCCAAGTATTTATTCTGAATAATGGAATTGAAAAGTGAACTAAGATTAGCTGTATATATGCTTAAAAATTCAATAAATTTGGCAAGAAATAAATTTAAGAGATAAAAATAAATAAATAAAAAGATAATGTTCAAAAGTTCAGAGGAAGTATCTTGTGTTTTTTTAAATTCAAAATTTGTTTTTTTTCTGTTGAGAAATGTGAATTTAAAATCATTAAAAAAAAAAAAAATTGTCCAAATATCCATTTA
>OY757928.1:5880174-5900174 GCA_963585895.1 Sepioteuthis lessoniana
CAAGCATCGAAGAACAAAAAAGGTAGAGAGGGAAATACTAACAGAGGCTGCAATTAAATGAGAGAGAGAGAGAGAGAGAGAAAGAGAGAGAGAGAGAGAGAGCTTGTGTGGATCCGTTCATCAATGTAGGCGAATACGTTTTTGTTAAGATCCAAGTTAAAAAAATACGTCAATAGAATCCCGACGCCTCGGACCTGAGGTATTTCATTGTAGCCATCAAAGATGAAAAAAATAGGAAGTTTGATGCAGAGGATTTGAATAAAGATCCCAAGGAAGGAAGGAAGCACCCGGGTCTGTTTAAACTAGCCTGATGATTCTGTGGATGAGGAAAGGAGGTGAGAGGTTCGCTGTTGGGGGTCGTGTTTCACTGGGGGGGGGGGTCACTGAAATGGCCAACAGCTGATAGACAGAAAGACAAAGTACGACTTGGGTCACATGCTTGTTTGAAACCCCTTAAGCTCCAGTCAAGTTATAGGTGAAACAGCAGATGATCCTATTTAGTGGGAGAGGAGGTCACAACCCTCTTAGAACAAATTCATGCCCGCTTCTTCCACGACCCCAACTACTGGAGTTTTATTTTTTTCTCTCTCCACACACACACACACACATAATAGCATTATAATAGGCTGACGGCTTCCAGCTCGGCTATAAACTTTTACAGGAAGTATTTTATTTCAATAAACAACGAATTTTTTTCTACTTCACTTCAGCAAAGAGGTTTTCTTATTAGACACTCTTGTCTGTAGGCATTTGTTTGATTCTTTACAAACAAATTGCCGATATAAATTTTCGGGGAGAGGGGAGTCCAAGTAGCAGAGTGGTTAACGTGATGGACAGTGACATCGTAGTTAGCTAGTTCGAACTCCAGCCACCATATGATGTCCACTTTCGAACTAATACTCTTTAGAAAGGCATGAACTCTTTATGACTTAAATAGTATCACTATTGTTTTTCTGCAAGGTTAGATTTGGCATTAAATAACCCATGAAAGTTGATATGCCTTAAAGTTACCAACGAAACTAATTTTTTCTTTTCTTGCTACATAACACAAGCCCTTTTTAGACTGATAACGTGAGTGTTAGCTTCAAAAGAAAGATGGTTAGGTTATTTGGTTTAATGGCATATCAACCCTTGATTGTCATTTAATGTTAAAGTTTGAATGAGCCAAAGTTGATTTGTTTGCTCACAGTTCAAGCATTGCTATTTAACCGTCGTAGTTCTATTTGCACACAGTTAAATGGTTTCAAGTATTGCTATCTAATACTAATAATTTAATTTAATAAACAATTCTACATGACCCATAAATGGGACCCTAACAGGTACTACTACTTCAGATCAGAGTAGATCTGGAAATAATAACAATGAAGGGGTAATCCACATTCCCCAAAGTTTCAAAAGTGGAACCTCACCATCAGATCATTTAGTGTCATCTCAGGACACTCCCTAGGGAGGTCTTGCCTCTTTGCGGAGATGCAGTCGGTGTATTCTACAGACACAGCCGGTTGGGTTGCAAAAGAGTATTTTTTGAAATTTAAAGCGAGAAGCGAGTTTTTATTTATTCATTTTTCCATAATAAAGTTTTGATTTTACTTTAATAAAATCGATTTAAATCAAAATATTTTCAAGATAAAAGAAATAATTATAGAAAACAAATTTAGTCTGAGTATTTACCAACCCCTACGCACGAGCAGGATATAACACAATGTTAATTTGTAAGGGAAGTTTAATAAGCTTGAATTCAGCATTTTCCTTCTCCTAGACCGGTTGCCATACCAAAGTTAAAGAAACCCATCTGCCTTGCTATGTTCCCATAGCTGAATTCATACGTTTCCCAAGCGCTATGTAAAACTGAGACAGCCTTGTCCAGGTTTTGAACTCGTGTTGCCATGTCCATTTCCTACTACAAGCATCTCCTAAGTACAATTTGCTGTTGTGTGATGTTTGAAGGGCTAGTCTCTAGAGGCCAGATTTCTTTAGTGATCTCAATCCTCCTGGGTACTCCATCATCGAGGCTTTATGCCAGAATGAACAAATAACTTTGGGCATTTGATATAGAATGATGTTTAGTCAGCTTGTCTCTTGACCCATTCAATTTCGTCTGAATGAGTTCAACCCTCTCAAGAGTGTTGTAGCTTTGTGCGCCTGAGTTAATAACTTAAAACTAACTTCATCTAGAATGACCATGAACACCTCCCGACTCCAAAAAGTTCTTAGAATTACGATTTTTCAATAAACTCTGAATTTAAGATCTTTTAATTTGCAGATAATCAAAAGTAGTGCTTCTCAAACTATCTGATATGGTTTACCAGCAGAATATTTTCCAAATGTACCACGGACCAGTAACAAGCGAGTTTGTGTATAGATTTCATGTCTGATAAAGTTCTAAGTATTTCTGTTATATTGTATCCCAGCACGTGAAAATATTAAACAATACAGAAAGATTTTTTTTAATGCATTTTCATTACATATAATATACATTATGGTAATGGTATAAGATTTAACGAGGTGTTGACTAGTAGATAAAACCCCGTTTCTTATAATGCATTAGATTATCCCAAAGAAAATAACTTCACACAGAATATTCAGTAGGAAACAGAACATGTTAATTTGATATGACGTTTAATTGCACACAATACGAGTAGGGAACTAAGTTACTATCCCAAGCTATATAAGAGTCACAAGCGTTTAAGAAACAAACAGAAAGTCCATACGGCAAAAAGGTGGAAACTGCTCACTCTTCTCAGGTCTGGAAAATAATGGAGGGAGGCCTCATGTGCTCACCGCTGAGGAGCGAACTACTACGTCTACTCTTCTGTGTTCGTGAAAGAGCGGATTCCACGGTTCACCTTGTCATGTGACCAAAAAAGGCTCATGAGACAGTTCCCCAAACACTGTGACAAAAGAGATCACTTCGTTTAATCTCCCAACAATAGCAAAATAGAATCTCGCCACGTACTAACAGCAACGGTACACCTACCATAATTTGGAATAGCGCTGATTTAAATGATCCGATTTTTATCTATGTTCCTCTCACAACATTATTGCAAATTTTCGATTGATTTTAATGGAATGTCAACCCGTCTCGGATTATTTATGCCAAGAAGTTAGGGAGTCGCGTTTATTGTACGTGTTTATTAACATTTTTTTTGGAGGTGTTTAAGATTTTTTTTTTTTTTTTTGGCATACGATCCTACCAAATATGAATATTTTAAAAAATTTATTAGACTTATAGTTGAGTTCTTAACAGTTACTAGCACTTTGGGTTTGAGTGGACCAGGGAGTAATGGCAATGAAAGGGTACTTCACTCTCTCCAGATCTCCGAAACGAAAGTCTCATCATCAGATGAAGTGTCATACCAAGGACGAGCCGCAAGAATTTTATTTGTGTAACAGTATTAAAATGTTCTAATGTACACAAATCATTTTCCAATCCAAACTAAAACTTAACAGCCTGGAGTCTGCATTTATGTTCACTTTATACGTCATAAATTCTCAAGGAGGTAACTATTAAGATGTTAATTATTCAGTATACTTACTTATCTATTTGTGATAGAATTATCCAAGTCTAGAGAGTAATAATAAATAACAGCTTAGTTCTTAGTTCCTTGGAGGTGGTAGGAGCTTACTACCAGACACACCTACCCTTTACCTCAAAAGAGTATGGGCTGGATTTATTAACTGGTGCCTGAAGCGACCATGACGACAGAATTTAAGAAATTTTTGCTTCCGCCCCACGGGGGTACCTCTACATAAATAAATAAACACATATTATATATTCAGTAAATTTTAAGGCCCACCAAAAACAACTTTCAACGGAATATTAATAGTTCTGAATTTTTTAATAAAAAAAATCAATTCGATTTATCAAAGAACACACACACATTCCCGGTTGTTTACTTGGCTACGCCATTGTTGGTGTCTTTTGTATGGGGGGGGGTATTAAAACAGAAAATAATGTCTGCTAAATTGCAAAGACGAAGACAATCAAGTTAAGTGAAATAAGAGATTTATTTGCTATTATGAAAGAATTCGTACAGGTAAAATAGTAATAAAAAAATTTCTAACTTCAAATCAACGTTAGTTGGTTATTTCACACGCTAGAAGTCATGTCGGAATCTTAATACAGACTAAACACTAAATGAATTCATCCCAAACATATTATCACATTACATCTTTTTTTAAAACTCCTACGCAAGCAAGCGTTTCTGTGACAAAAAAATTAATCATTTATTTAAAAAAAAAATCACCAAAACTTGTTCTATTTGTTTAAACATCAAAATATTAAATTAGCAATAAAATTAGATCTTTTTGTCAGGTCTTAGAATATTCAGGTTAGGATTATTTCAATTCAAAGTTGCTGCATGACGAGACTAGGGATTTGATTAAAAACAAAAAGTTTTTCTTGAATATTTTACTTTGATTTTCAATAAAAATACAGATTAAAATAAATGATTTAAAAAAAAAAAAAGGTTAAAAATAGAGAACCATAAAGAATTGCAAGAAGGAATGGCTATAAAAGTTACGTAGGATGTAGAAATATATTTTCATTTGCTTGGAAAACCTCTTTATCATTTCCATAAGATATCACATTAACTAATTGAAACTATTTAGGCAATTTTCTTCTGTTTTTAAAAAAAATTGTATTTCGAAAATTTTTTGAATTTATATTTTAAATCGAAAGATAATTCAGAACAATCGAAACAACACAATGATAACATAGGCATTGATATTATGTTTGCTGTATTTATTAAGAGTGGTTAATATCGGTGGTAGAGCATATATATCTAAGTTAAGATAGCGAAGACAGTGTCAACGGCGCTTAGTGACAGTAAGTTTCTCGCAAGTGACTGTCTATGCGATTCTAACTTATACTTGATGAATACTAGCTCACCTGAGGATCGAAAACGTGAAACTCAAATTCGTAAGTTTTTATCCTTTTAGAGTTTAATTCTAATCATAACTATATGTGTGCTTATGTATCTCTTATTAAGAAAGATGTTTTTGTGTTTGGTTGTTTTTTAATAGTATGTCAACCCTTCTGGGTTATCTAATGGCAAATCCTGTTTATATATATATATATATATATATATATATATATATATATATATATATATATATATATATATATGCAAATATTTTGTTGGTAACATTTTTAGATGAGCAAGTGCTCATTTGTTTATGAAGTTAAATGGTTTCAAGTATTGTTATCCAATGCCAATAATTCTATTTGACATTAATCATTTGTTTTCACGCAGTTAAATGGTTTAAAGTAGAGTAAATGATTGAATAGTTCTATTTGACCCATAAATTGAATCCTAACAGGTATTACCACTCCGGGTCAGAGTGGACCTGAGATTAATGGCAATGAAGGGATACTCCACATTTCCCAAAGCTACAGGAGTGGAGCCTTACCATCAGATATTTTAGGATACTCGTTCAGAAGGAGGTTTTACTCCTCAAGAGAGGTGCAGTCGGTGTATCCTACAGCCGTGGTGTAAGGTATATGATGATAAAAACATTCCTTATCCTATCAACTATTTTTTTTTTTTTTTACCCTTTGTATGTACTCTAGTAACAAAGGTACCTACGTCATTCCTTTCGTTGGTATTCTTCAAATGGTTATCGTAATGTCGTTGGTATTCTTCAAATGGTTATCGTAATGGTTATCGTCGTAGGAAATGGACACGGCGACATGAGTTCAAATCCTGGACGAGACTGATTGCTTTTCACATAGCACTAATACCCTTGGGAAAGGTAAGGATCCAATTATTCTCCCTCCAGCTATGGGTAAATAGTGAGGCAACTAGTCTTGGAGAAGGAAAACTCTGAATTCAAACCTGTTAAAGTTCGCTTAAAAATTGACCTTGTGTCATATCCTGCCCGAGCGGAGGGGTTGGGTAAATATGTATCCTACAGCCTTAGCCGACAGGGCGGTACTGAGAAAGAGATACCAAGTATTTACCTACATAAATGTCTCCCTCCAAACACACACACACACACACTCGAGGTATTAGCAAAAGGTTTCGGGAATTTGAAGAATACCAACGAAAGGAATGACGTAGGTACCTTTGTTACTAGAGTACATACAAAGGGTAAAAAAAAAAAAACTAGTTGATAGGATAAGGAATGTTTTTATCATCATATACCTTGCACTTTTCTGAAGCATCTTGTGCGTAAGTGAGACAGACAGACCAAGACGTGTTGTAGAGGAACAAATAGTAGGCTCATTTCAATGACTTGGATCCAAACTGGGTGCCACACTATTGAAAAAGTATCAGATTAAATTAAGCTGAGTAATAAATATCTACATGTGTATAATTATATAGATATACATACAGATACATGTGTATGTATGTGTCAGCATTTATTTTCTCAGAATATAATTGACCCCACCCTACAGGCCCCCGTAAGCATTACTCCAAGCAGGCAGGCAGCACAGTTGGGAGGCTATCAAACTCTCCAAGAATCACAGATCCAAACACTTAACACAATTTATAACTAAAGAAGCAAATAACTAATAAATTCCACGAGCAAAATGTTGCATTAATTACTAAAAGCTTTTTTTTTTATTATTATTCGAGATATCCCCCCCACGAACCCCGTAAAAAAGACAAAAAGGAAACTTATCCAAATTGATAAACTTATCCTGTTTTAAATTAACCTTTTTTCTCATATTTAGATCAGCATAAAAACAATAATAAGCTCATTTACAAAGCTTAGGCTTGGAAAGACCAAGACAAGATTAGGAGTTGGGTCGGGTAGGGGAGAAAGATGAGAGTAATGTGCAGAGCAGTGGGGTGGGGTAGGGGCTAATTTGAAAATTTGTTTTTATCTGTTCTTAAGGCTGACCTCTGGTGCCAGTGGGAAATATCCAGGGGGATTGAAAATTAACTCCCTATTTTAAAATTCGTCTGGTTTGGTTTGGTTTCTTAGTTCTAATGGCATATCAAACTTTGTGGGTTATTTAATGCCAAAGCCATCCTCGTAGAAGATCAGTAGTGTTACTAATTAACCCATAGGTGGGTAAAATTCTTTTAATTTATCTAATTATAATTAGTAAGTATTTCAAAATCGGAAGTTACTTTTCAATCAGCTCTCTCTCTCTCATATATATATATATATATATATATATATATATATAAAATAAAAGGACTTTGAAAAGCTCTCAACCCCATCCAGAAAAGAATGACCTAGAACGATGAGATAGATATGCAATTTAACAATCTCCCCATGATGTTCAACTTGACACATTCTTGAATGTGTCAAAAACGGATATTAACGCCAAGGAGATTATATAATTACAACAATGTGGTGTTGAAAAGTTTTCAGCCTTACCAAGAGGGAATGACCAAAATCCATGAAATTCCACTTATTCATCTTTAAGTTCAACACACTTGTACATTCGGTATATTATTTCAAAAGTTTATTTCAGCCTTGCAACACAAAAAAAGTCATCTCATTTTTGGCTATCAAAGAACATGTGTGTATATATATATATATATATATATATATATATATATATATATACATACACACACACACATTTATGTATATGGAGGTAAATTATGGAAATAAATCCGACAGTATGAAGAAAGCAGAAAAACTAAGTATTCGAAATTTGGTAAATTTATTATGATGATAAAGTCAACGTTGAAACATTCCGGTTTTATTAAACCTTCATCAGGACTTTTAAAAACATCCATCATTGTTCAAGGAACAATGTTTCTCCATCATAAAGTTCTGATGAAGGTTTGATAAAACCAAAACGTTTTAATGTTGACTTTACCATCATAATAAATTCATCACATATGGAATACTTTGTTTCTCTATTATATATATACATAATTATGATTAAAATTCAATGCTAAAAAATCATTTCTAATGTGTAAAATCTTTAGAGTGATCAACACACAAAAATGCCAAGCAATATTACAATCATCAAAACGTGCAGACAGAATGGATTCCCTTGACTCTTGCATTTATTGATTGGCCATCGCTCGTGGTAAGTCCTCTTGGTGGCATCCAGTGTCTGTACAAAGCTGAGGACAACATGATTCAGAGGTACATGACTTCAATTTTCAAGGGAGTTAGAATTCAACGTCTGACTTTTTCAGCACACACACAAGATTTACTTAGCTTAGGTTAGTATGCCACAAGGCCAAATGGAAAGATATAAGAGGAGAAAGATTGTATAGCTCCCAATCTTGATATAATAAAGATAACTACGAAATGCTAATTACAATTCGTCATCTCCCTAAATAGAGGCATCAATGCCATAATGGAATGCTATTACAAAAGGAACCTAATCGATACACAGGTTGTCTACCAAACAATGAAATTAAGGTAGCCAGAATTGTTCTCTTCACTTTGACAAATATCAAGTCCCCCCCCAATCACTATGTCTCCAACTCCCATTTTGGCAATTTCATGCTTAATGAGATAAGTAATTAACAAATATTATGCAACCTCTTATACATTGTGTGTGTGTATGTGTGCATTTTTCTTTCACAATAATTAAAATATATTATTAAGAAAAAAAAAGCAGGGAGAAAATTATATATTGTAATGTGCACTTCAAAATAAAGAGGAAATAATATAAGGACTATCAAAATTATCTTTTTTTAAAAATTTTATTTTTATATATTCCAAATTATTTCATGTATACAATTAAAGACTGCTTATATATATATATATATATATATATTTATTAGGATGTATCAAAGTATATTTATTTCTTTATTATTTTCTACGTTGATTATTATTTTACCAAAGAAAACTGACATAATGCAACCACCATATCACCAACATTAAGCAGTGATGAAACTGTTCAGTACTTGGATGGGTGACTATTTAGGAATGGTAGATAGTATAAGCATCTTAAGGCCTTGTGCCAGACTAGACAAAGCTTAGCAAATAACAGCAGATAGGAGGAATTCAATTGTTTGAAAAACGTTTGCAAAGTTAGAATTGTTAATATTTACAAATATAATCCTCCCAACATTTTTTCTAATCCAATTTGATTGAACAAATATTTTATGATTTGATAATTTATTACCAGTTTTGCTTCCATAGTTTTCTTCTTATCGCTTTACAAGTTAATTGTTCTGTGGTTTACAAACAGGAAACAAGAAGGAACTATGGTTGGTTGGTTAATTTTATGGTAGGTCAATCCTTTGTTATACAATGACTTCCCACCACCAACACCCTACCAATGGAAGTGTGGAGGTGTAGGTAGATATACGAGGTTAAAGTTTGCCTTGATTGAAATGTAATGAAAAACTTTGCTTTTCAAATATATTGAATCTAAAGTATTTAATTCCTTATTGCTGTTGCCCAAATACTGAATATGAACAAGTCAGGATTTTCCATTGAGTGTAAAAAAAAAAAGTCATAGGCAAAAAGTCATGGAAACGAGGTCAAATTTGGTTATTGGCTTGGAAATTTTCAGCTAGATGTCTAACTTTATACAGTTAAATGAAAGATCAAGATTTGGTTTAGCAAACCGAACATAAAGGTCCAGTTTAATACCAACATTTGAAATTAGACTCAGAACATTTTCCAATTTTCAAAAACTAATACGTTAAAACATGCTCTGAATTTTCATAAATACTGAAAATTTAGTGGTTCTAGCTCTTATTATTAAGTGGTTTAAATAAAGTAAATCTGGTTTGAACTCAGAATTTTTCTTAAGATTGATTGCTATATCAACACTAAAGACTATCTGCTCTATTGATCTATAGCTGGAAGAGAAGAGATGATATAAGTGAAAGCGAAGTGTAAACAGCCTTGTCTAGGATTTGAACTCTTAATTGATTCCATTTTCTATGATGTCACTTGCACTTCCTTTAGGGAATTATAGTAAGATACAGAAAAATCAAGAATGAAAGAAAAGAAGTAGAGAGAGAGAGAGAGAGAGAGAGAGAGATGTGAAGTTGGCTAGAAGAAAAAGGAAAGAAAAGAAGTAGAGAGAGAGAGAGAGAGAGAGATGTGAAGTTGGCTAGAAGAAAAAGGAAAGAAAAGAAGTAGAGAGAGAGAGATGTGAAGTTGGCTAGAAGAAAAAGGAAAGAAAAGAAGTAGAGAGAGAGAGAGAGATGTGAAGTTGGCTAGAAGAAAAAGGAAAGAAAAGAAGTAGAGAGAGAGAGAGAGAGAGAGATGTGAAGTTGGCTAGAAGAAAAAGGAAAGAAAAGAAGTAGAGAGAGAGAGATGTGAAGTTGGCTAGAAGAAAAAGGAAAGAAAAGAAGTAGAGAGAGAGAGAGATGTGAAGTTGGCTAGAAGAAAAAGGAAAGAAAAGAAGTAGAGAGAGAGAGAGATGTGAAGTTGGCTAGAAGAAAAAGGAAAGAAAAGAAGTAGAGAGAGAGAGAGAGATGTGAAGTTGGCTAGAAGAAAAAGGAAAGAAAAGAAGTAGAGAGAGAGAGAGAGAGAGAGAGATGTGAAGTTGGCTAGAAGAAAAAGGAAAGAAAAGAAGTAGAGAGAGAGAGAGAGATGTGAAGTTGGCTAGAAGAAAAAGGAAAGAAAAGTAGAGAGAGAGAGAGAGAGAGAGATGTGAAGTTGGCTAGAAGAAAAAGGAAAGAAAAGAAGTAGAGAGAGAGAGAGAGAGAGAGAGAGAGATGTGAAGTTGGCTAGAAGAAAAAGGAAAGAAAAGAAGTAGAGAGAGAGAGAGAGAGAGAGAGAGAGAGAGAGAGATGTGAAGTTGGCTAGAAGAAAAAGGAAAGAAAAGAAGTAGAGAGAGAGAGAGAGAGAGAGAGAGAGAGATGTGAAGTTGGCTAGAAGAAAAAGGAAAGAAAAGAAGTAGAGAGAGAGAGAGAGAGAGAGAGAGAGAGAGAGAAAGATGTGAAGTTGGCTAGAAGAAAAAGGAAAGAAAAGAAGTAGAGAGAGAGAGAGAGAGAGAGAGAGAGAGAGAGATGTGAAGTTGGCTAGAAGAAAAAGGAAAGAAAAAGTGAGGAGAGAGAGAGGGAAAAGTGTGAAAGATGGAAAGAAAAGTAGAGAGAGAGAGAGAGAGAGAGTGTTTGGTTTGGTTTGGTTTTATGGCATATCAACCATTGTACGTTATTTAATGCCAAATCCTTTTTATACATATATATTAAATATATGATTTCTAAACACATTTTGAGAATACATTTTTAAATGTGCCAGAGCTCATTTTTTTTGCACACAGTTAAATGGTTTCATTTATTTCGATCTGATATGAATAAATCTACTTACTATTAATCATTTGTTTGCACACAGTTAAATGGTTTCAAATATTGCTATTTAACACTAACAATTAAATTAAACATCAGTCATTTGTTTACACACAGTTAAACATCAAGCAGTTTTATTTCAAGCAATTCAGTTAAGCATGTCAACAAAGTTAAATAGTTTCAAGTATTGCCATGTATCACTAACAATTCAATTAAACATCAGTCATTTGTTTACACACAGTTAAATGATTAAACAGTTCTATTTTAAGTAATTCAGTTTAGCATAATTCATTTGTTTGCACTCAGTTTAAATGCCAAAGTACACAGTTTAAATATCAAACTGTTTTATTTGACCCTATCAGGTGCTACTACTCCAGGCCAGAGTAAACCTGGGAGCAATGGCAATGAAGGGGTACTCCACATTCCCCAAAGCTCCAGCATTACTGGAGCCTCACCATCAGATTGTTTAGTGTCATATATCTAGGACACTCATTGGGAGAGCCTTACCCTCTGTAGAGATGCAGTTGGTTTATTCTACAGCCCCAGCCAACTGGGTCAGAGAGAGAGAGAGAGAGAGAGAGGAAGAGATTTTGAGAAAAAGAGGAATAAATTGAGAGTGAAAAAGAATGAAACGAAGAGAGAGAGAGAGAGAGGATAAAGTGGAAGAGAAAAGGAGAATGGGAATAGAAGCAAAAGATTAAAAGAATGAAATAATACAAAGAATAAAAAATAGAGATAAGAGTGAGAATGAAAGAATAAATAATGGATAAGAGAGATGAGGGAGGGAGAAAGAAAGAATAAGAGTTATAAAGAGAGAGGAAGAGTAAGAGAGAATATCTTAGGTTATTTCTCCTCCACTCAAAAGATTTTAACTGTATCAATCTTCGCCCAATTTCAAGTCACAGAATATAAATAATCAACTTAACTACCACAATTAGCACCTCATTAACTCTTTACCTTTTCCCTCTGGAAGGAAACTCATCCCATAAACTGTGCTGTACAGAAGTTGTATCAAAACAAATGTCTGTGTTACATCTGGATAAGTCATTTAACACAGATGGGTAAAATGAGACCCGAACATTCTTGTTGAGTGTTCAAATCACAAGAGGGAACAATTTATTTAGCACTTCCTTTTTTGTTTAGTATTTTAATTACACAAATATACTTGTATAGTAATTATGTAAAATAGAAAAATAATCAGTGTGATGAAATAAGGATACTTATTAAAATAATATTCAAGTGATAATACAAAATGATGGATGTTTGCTTATCGTTCTCATAAAATTAGAGAAGTTGATGAAATCTCCAATACCTTTTTCACTCTCAGCAGAGCTTAGAATAGACTGAAAGTGTATCCAACAGAGTTATAAGACCCCCTCCCCAAAAGGGGTGTCTGGGTATAACACTGTATCTGAGGCTGAAGTCCCAGTGTGAGTATCCCTTCATTGCCATTACTCCCAGGTCCACTCTAACCTGAAGTGGTAGTACCTGTTAGGGTCCTATCTAAGGGTCAAATAGATCTGTTTAAACATTATTTGCATATGATAGGATGGTGTTAAAAAAAAAAACTCTTAAGAAACAATTACACAAAAAATATAAATATGAACATAAAATGAATGCCGTTCCCTAACCTCAAGACATAAAATAACCCTAGACAGGTTGACATGCCATTAGAATCAATCAATAAAATTCCTTTTAAATGTTTATTATCTTCAGAGCATTCTTCTCTGAATTTGTTAAAGAACATCAGAAAACTATGAAATCAGTTATAGCTGATCATGTATGGAGGCAGAGGTGAACCACATCAATATCTTTGGAATGAAGCCAAAATAATAGAACAATACTGAAGAATATAAGACATTTGAATAAAAGAAAAACAAAGATTATACAATGATATCCTCAACTAATTCAAATAGAAGACCAAGTGTAGATATCTATACCATTTAAAAGCCACTAATTAAAAAAAATGGGAAAAATGAATTAGAACTTTTAAAAACTTGACCAAAAAATGGAAGTACTGATGAAATGAGTTCACTGGAAGGTCATGAGTTCAACATGTGGGTCAATTTGTAGACCAAAGCATTGAATGTAATGTGGATGTCTTTTTCAAAGTTTAACATTCCAAAACTTTTGAGTGAAGGTGATGTTTATAACAGCCAAAATAAAATAGAACAACAAAGATGAGGATATTAGTCTAAAAGATAAAAAATATAAAGCATCACTGCATATTTCCCAGTATATTCACTATCATTGTTTTGTTTATACTTTTATAATTATTTTTGAAGGAATAACAATTAGTACATGATATGGATATTAACAAATATGAATTATATACATATATATATGTGTGTGACTGATAATAAAAAAAATTCACTATGTATAATGTTGCCTATTTTGACCATTGTAGAGTATGTGCATAAGGTTTGAGTATTGTTGATACACCCTTTAGTTTGGAATCTGTGCACATTGATCTGTCTCTATATATGATCATTACTTTGCTTGATATCTGGGATAAAGCTTATATGTGGTGTTTATATATATATATATATATATATATATATATATATATATATATAGAGAGAGAGAGAGAGAGAGAGAGAGAGAGAGAGAGCACATACATTAATATTAATTAAATAGCTATATTTATAAATAAAGAGAGCTCAATATTGGAGATAGAGCATATATATCTATATTAGGGTAGTGGTGTAGACATAGACTCAATGGTACTTGATGACAGTTTCTCGGCTATGCAATCATTTGAACAGCAGATGTCTTTTTATATACTGTTGTGTGAAAGCATGATGGAAAGGGTAATCTAGTTTTTGGTGCATTCTGAAAAGGGCTGTCGTGTTCATTCCACATGATTATTTATGAGTCTCAATATTAATTTTGGGATTTGTTAATTTATTTACCGTCATATTTAATCCATTAATTTATAGTGTTTTGATTTATTTTTATATTCCATTTTTAGTCTTTGGAGTTTATATATTGTGCATAACACTTTTTGGTAGCCAGAATATTTCACAATGAAAAAAATGAGTAACTAGAAAATGTGTTTTGGTAACATGAGGTGATACATAAATAAATGTAAATGTTATTAAGTTTATTTTCAAAAACAAACAAACAAAAACAAACAAAAAAAAAAACCCCAACATATATATCATAAAATTTAAACATATCTGAGAATTTGCATCTTCCATTTTTAGCAAAGGATAATTTTTTTTACATTTAGTTTCATATTCAGTATATCTTGAACAAAAACTAGAAAATGCAGATTAACAAAATGTTATTCATAAGTCCAGTTGCAAATCTATTTAAATATTGACATGGGTAAAGTGATAATTTTTATTTCTTTCATTTTTGAGGAGATCTACTAAAATACTAAGTTGATAAAAAACTGTCATGGTCATCAGTATTTAAAGACTTGTCTTATTCTTTGATAATCTGAAGGTGCATATGATTAACAAGAAAAATGTTTTTATTAACAGGAAGTGAAATACAAAATTTCAGCAATTTAAGGGGAGAATGACTTTTCTTTGAAAGCTACAATTCCACCAAACATCCTTTGGAAAAAACACATAGAAACAAGAATGAGAAAAGAAAAGAAAAACAAGTACCTAGTAATTCACAGATGTCGACCCTCACCAGGTGCCAGACCTAGCAGAACAAAAGAAATGACTACAACACATTTTCTCAACTAGATACAGGTGTGGCCCAATTGTCGTGACAATAGAATAGTGGCTAAAAGGTATAAATTTCTGATCTCAGTGATTAGGGAGTAATGTTGATAACCAGATTTTGAATTGAGCCAAAACGGTTTCCTTTTCAAAATCACCAAACTCAAAAAAAAAAAAAAAAAAAAAAAAAAAAAAAAAAAAAGCCCCCCCCCACCTTTTCACCAAAATCAGACCAAATACAATCAAATACTATAAAAACCCATACCCTCGACCCTAAAACTCACATAGAAGACAAAAGCAATCTAACCTTTTTGGCATTAAATGACCCACAGAGGTTGATTTGCTGTTAAACAAAACTCAAATGCAAAATTGTCTCTAATGTAAATTACACAATATCATGATGTATCTTGAGAAAGGTAGAAGTAATTTGCAGTTGTCTTCTCCAGTTTTGATCCAGAATTTTCCTTTTTTTAGATTAGTTACCTACCACTACTGCTAGAGAGCTTAATATGACTTGCTATTTTACCCATAATTAGAGGAAGAAGTGGATTCATGCCTTTTCACAAGAGCATTAGTAAAAAATGAACACAGTCTCAACTGCAATTTAAACACAGCTCACTAATTCTGTAATCTGCACCTCCAACAATGAATTGAGTCAAGAAAATTTATCAAATAAATGGTGTCATCTAAATTAATTAATCTGAATTTAGTTTTCTCCCATTCAATGAAAGTAGGTGTAGGCTGCTACATTCCTGCGAATATTTCACACCAATTTGAATTGTGAAAAGAAGAAAAACAAAACAAATAAGTGTAAAGAGAATTAATTAAGACAAACCAATTTCATTCTTTAGTTGCGGCAAAACTGATATCAACTCATTTGATAAACCTGCTTATTTGTTGGGTCTAAGGAACGACTAGAATTTAAGAAAAAAAAAATTAGTACCCTTTTCTCTAAAGTGTAAAATTTGCAAAAGAGGAAAAAATATCATACAAACATCAATTGATAAAAGGAATGATTCTTTTTAAAAAAAAAGATCTTTATAATTTATAGACAATGAACCATACTGTTGTTATTTACTATGCTTTACTTAGTCTGGTACACAGGTCTCAGGTTGCTTATAGAACCGGCTACTAAGTTATCGCTCATCTAAGTATTGAGCAGTCTCGTTACTTAACTCTGGTAATCAAGTGGGAACTGGTACTTTCAGTGTGACTTTTTATTAACCAAGTTTTGTTGAGTCTGGCACACAGGTCTAATGTTGGTTACAATACTTGCTACTACAAAGTGTCACTCATCTAAGTCCTGAACAGAGTCAATCCTGCTTAACTTTGGTAATCTGAGGAGACCCAGTGCTTTCAATGTGACTTCACTATAAACTAACCACATTGTTGGTTAATCAAAATCAGTGGTTAGATTAGTGGGTCATCAACTAAGAAATCTAAGTAGATCTTCTTCGAATAACTATCATAACCGTATCAAAAAACAAACTCAAATGCACCTACAATGGTATAAAAGTAAGTAGTACCTTCTAACTACTTGTAAAATCCATTAGTGGTAAGAAACAAAAAGAAAAATACATGCCATGAAAACATTTGAGAAATGGAAATTTCTGCAAAGCATATGAAACTTAACTGATCTCTCAACCCCCAAGGCTATATTTCCTGCATTCTTCCATTGACAAATGATTTAGCTGTCGGCTGTGCTACCTACTTTTTTTTTTATTTTATCAAGTTAGTACCACATGTTGATTAGGTTTTAATTTCATTTTGGGGGGAGGGGGGAATTAGTTTCTAGTTTCTCTCCTTTTATTGTTTTTTCCCCCCAGAACCTCTTTATTAAAATGGTTATACTCTTGTTTAATTAAAACAGTGGATGCTCATAGGGGTCATTCCTCTTTTAAAGGGCTACACGCAAGTTTAGAAAATGAGCTGAAGAAATTAACCAAATTTCTTGCCAACAATAAACAAACATTTTTATAGATCACACCTGATTGTGGGGTGCTTAACATAGCTGCTCTTACAAACCATTAAATCTGAATCTTCAGAAGATGATTTGGTTTGGGTTTATGGTATATCAACCATTGTAGGTTATTTAATGCCAAATCTGGTTTATTCATATATATATATATTAGATATCATATTTACCAACCCCTCCGCTCAGGCAGGATATGACACAAGGTCAATTTTTAAGCGGAGTTTAACAGGTTTGAATTCAGAGTTTTCCTTCTTCTAGACTAGTTGCCTCACCAAGGCTGAAGAACCTTGTCTGCCCTACTATTAACCCATAGTTGGAGTGAGAATAATTGGATTCATACCTTTCCCAAGGGTATTAGTGCTATGTGAAATGTAATCAGTCTCGTCCAGGATTTGAACTCGTGTCGCCGTGTCCATATATATTAGATATGAATGATTTGTAAACATAAGTCAACAAAGTTAAATAGTTCTAAGTATTGCTATGTATCACTAACATCAGTCATTTGTTTACACATAGTTCCATGATCAAACAATTCTATTTCAAACAATTCAATTTAGCAAAAGTCAAAGATTTCAAGTATTGTATAACAATTCAATAAAACATCAGTCATTTATTTACACATAGTTAAAGGATCAACCAGTTCTTTTTCATGTATGGATAGGACTGTTTCAGGTGCTACCACTCCAGGCCAGAGTGGACCTGGGAATGATGGCAATGAGGGGGTACTCCTCAAAGCTCCAGCATTACTGGAGCTTCATCATCAGATTGTTTAGTGTCATATCCAGGACACTCATTGAGGGAGAGTCTTACCCCTCTGTAGAGATGCAGTCAGTATATTCTATATCCTCAGCTGACTGGGCAAAGATGGTTTAGATTTATATCCAGGACACTTATTAGGGGGATCTTAACTCTCAATAGAAATGCAGTTGGTGTATTCTAACCCCCCACTCCAGCCAATGGGGCAATCCTCAACAGAGTTCTGATGCCTAATCAAGTGAAATCTTCATAAATCAAAATATATTTTCTTGAGCACTGTCTGTGCTCAAGAAGTTCAAGATTCTAATTTCAGTGATGAGATGGTGAGGTTCATGATTAGGGAACATGTTTTTAAGTCAGACCAAAGTTACCTCTTTTACCTAAATAAGGTTTTCATGTGTGAAATTTGAAATAAACAAATGGTATCAATTTTTTAAAAATTATGGATTTAGCAATATTGAAAAAGTAGTCAAATAGTACATCGTTTCTTGGTAAAAACCAGTCAAGTGATGATCATTATCAAAAATGCATCCATCCTTTCTTTCTTTGGTTTTAATGGCATATCAACCTTTGTGGGTTATTTAATGCCACAGTCATCCTTCTAGAAGAACAGCAGTGATGCTATTTAACCCATAGCTGGGAGGATAAGGGAGTTCATACTTTTCCCAAGGATATTTGTCCGAAAGTGAATGTAATAGCGCGACTGCAGTTCGAACTTACTTACAACGATTCTGCAGCCCAGTGCTTTAACCATTACACCATGAGAACACTCCCGAAAAATGCATCCAGTAGAAGACGGTATGAGACCCGTATATAAGAGAAACTCGGATATAAGACAGCTTTTCATTGGTCCCAAATTAGAGCCTGTGTTACCTAAACAAAATTGACCAAAACCGGATATAAGAGACTTATTCTCCGGTCCCGACAACTCTCTTATATCCGGGTTATACTGTATTTAAGCAAGGAAAAATAATACCGGTTTCTTCATTGTGTTACTAAAGAGATAAAAAAATATAACATATCAATTTCTTTTTTTAAAGGAAGAATATTTTGAAAAATCCGAATACTTCATAGAAAATGAACCCCTCTTTAAGGAAATCAAAACTAGTAGTTTAGCAACCAAGAAATCTAATTTGATCTAATTTCAAATAACTATTCTATCCTTACTGAGAAATGTACTCAAATACACTTAGAAATTTATTAGAAAAAAAAAAAAAGAAAGGAAGAATAAAGAAAAGAGACGAAAAAAAAAAAGGAAGAAAAAAGCTTTTCTGTCTTATTTCTAGAAGCTCTTTAGAGTGAAAATAGAAAAAAAAAAAGCATTTCACAGGGATTTAATTTGGAACAAATTCCTGTTGAAATGCCTGAAGCCATGTAAGTAATTTGAAGATTTAACCACCTCAGTTTTTATTTAAGTATTGCCATCTCCGGCTTTCTTTCGATCTCTCATTTTATATATCAATATATTTATTTATTTTTTGTTGATTTCCATTTGCAGGTTGATTTGAATCCGCTAACTCCTAGTATCCAACAATTTGCCAACACCTTTAAAATCACAAGTTGACTTTTCGTCTTCTGTCGATTATTTTGTAATTTCAACAAAAAACAAACAAAAAAAAAAAACACTTTTAAAATAGAGAATAAATTAAACCTGAATGCTGTAAAACCAACTGTCTATTTAAATATATGTGAATAATTCCTTAAAATCTAATACCAAGGAAGAAGTTTGTTATGATAGTCTATTAAGAAATTTGGATATGTCTTCATTTTTAATCAAGCAACTGAAAAAGAATGATTTTCTCTTCACCTTTTTATCTATTTAATTTAATTAAGAAACGAAGCAGTAATTGATTGATTTTGTCCAGTGAGAAATGAACAACCAGTCAATGGCTTGCAAGATAATCTAACCACCAAGAATTATTTCTAATATCTAAATAGATGAGTGTGTGGTGTATTTGAGTTTATATTTGAATCCAGTCAAGCTTAGTCTGGATTAATTGATTTTAACATTATGTCAATCCATCTCAGGTTTTTTATGACGTTAGGGAATCACATTCATTGTACGTTCATATTTATATCTTTTGTAGTTGTTTTTTTAATGTTTTCTTTTGCATGCAATCCGATGGAATACAAATAATTTTTAAAAAGATTTATTTAACCAATAACAAGTACTATCACTTCAGATCAGAGTGGATCTGGGAGTAATGGCAATAAAGTGATGCTTCATATTCCCCAGATCTCCAAAATGTATTCCATAGGACTGTGTGGAAAAACAAAAAAAAAAAACTTTTAAGAAACAACTACACAAAAAATGTATGATTCCCAAAACCTCAAGGCATAAAATAACCCTAGAAAGGTTGATATACTAATAAAATAAATCAATCTATAATTAATATCTAATAGTCATCTTTT
>OY757928.1:5905174-5937674 GCA_963585895.1 Sepioteuthis lessoniana
CCAAAGACTAAAAAAATGATATTTGATGCTGCCTTGCTTAACACTCAGCATTATAAGGTAACGATCAAGGTTAAAGTGGAACAATCCGGAGAATGGAGTAGTGCCCTCCCCTACACCTCAGTGTGGTAGCTATTGAAAAGGGAGCCTTCGGGTCACCCTCGACTAAGGTCGCCAAATTTACTTTTTTACTTATAATTACTAATAAATGATTATTAAAAAGAATTGATTGCTTGAAAAAACAAAACTAAAAATGGATCAACTTTGGCATTAAATAACCCAATAAGAGTTGACATGCCATAAAACCAACCAACCAAACTTGATATACAAGTGAATTGGAGGAGGAGCACTAAACATAATGGTTATTGTTATAGGAAATTGAATCGGCAACCAGAGTTCAAATCCTGAACAAGGCTGCTTGTGTTTCACTTTGAACTAATGCCTTTTAGAAAGGCATGAATCCATCTCCCCCCCCCCCAGGTATGGATAAATAGTAAAGCAGACTGAATTCTTTAGGCTTGGTGAGGCAATCAGTCTCGGAGATGGCATACTCTGAAATCAAACCAGCTTTACTCAACTTAAAACTTTACTTTGTATCACACCCTGCCAATAATAGAGTGATTGGGTAAAAAGCGCACGTAGCATAAGTTATTGTCATAGAAAATAGAATTAACAACCCAAGTTCAGATCCTAAACAAGGCTGTTTGCATTTCACTTCACACTAATACCCTTGAGAAAAGCATGAATCCATCTGTTCTTTTCCCAACAATGGATAAATAGTAGGGCAGAAAGGGTTCTCTAGCCTTTGATAGAAAACCAGTCTGGGAGAAGGTGTAATGAATAGAAAAAAAAATTAAAATAAATTCAAAAAAATGCAGAAACTCTCAGAAGCCCCTGGCAGGAAGTATGGGTGAAGCATGCACAAAGAAAAGGAACCATCCCAGCAAAAGAAAGAAACCTGTTTTCTTTCAGCAGATACCGTTGGGTTGAAAACACTTATATCTTTCTAGCTGCTGGTGGAAGGCCACATGCCTGTTTTTATGCAGCATGCTGGTTAACCTTTCCACTAGAAGCAGCCAACTCTGTTACCAGCAACTCAAAACTAAAAACACCAAATAATGGACTTATCAAAACATCACTAAAAATACCAAATAATAGACATATCAATTCTGAAAATGACTAGTGAATTTCAATGCCTGATTTGGGAAAAAAAATGACGGCTCTCAAATAGACCAGGAAGACATTTCCTCACTACAGAGTTTGTACAAAAATCCCAAATGAAATAAAATTGAAAATTAAAAGACATCTTGGCCTCCGTTCTTCTATTTTTCAGTAATTCCTTTACAACCTTCACTGACCAGCAAAATAAGATGAGGGTAAGAAGAAACCTAATGGAGTCAGATATTATAACACAAAATCCCAAACCAAAAAAATAATCAGTAACAACCATTAAAATATCATACTGGAAAACTCTGAATTCAAACCAGCTGTACTCCACTTAAAAATCTACTCTGTGTCACATCCTGCTTGTGACAGAGGGGTTGGGTAAATACATACACAAGTGATTTGGTGTATGAGACTATTTTATAACCACCAAGCTCTGGTAGATGTCCAAGAAGATATTTATTAAAAATAGTTTAGTTTGGCACAAGGTCATAGTAGCAGAGTACCTAGTGAGAACTGAACTTTTTAAACTAGTGAATCAGTCAACAAGGCAAGAATACTTACACTTACCCTATAGCAAGCCACCTCATTCTGCTTTTTTAAATAATGTTAGATTTTTGAAAATTTTCATAAAATTCTAGTTAAGCTTCACCCCATAACAGACTTGACAATAATTATAAAATGCTATTCAATTGGTAAGTCATGATAATAATAGGTTATAAGAAGGCAGAAACATTTAAAATTTACATATACATAGGTCCTCCCATGCAGCAAGGCATGCTGGGTAGTGTTTGGTCTCCATTTTGAATGAATTGGGATGTGTTCAGCCCAAGATTTATTCATCGTTTCTCTAGTAATTGTAGGTTTTACAGGGTGGGAGTGTTTGTCTGACACTCAACCCTTTCCATTTTTCAACTGGACTTGGGATCAACTATGTCAACTGCCAAGTTGTATGTTGTGTTTTTTTTTGTTCAGTCAGAATAACCTGGACTGTCTTACAAGGTTAAAGTACTCTTGCTTTATCCATAGTTGATTGGGTAGGAGGAAAAATGGATTTGTGTCTTCCCTCAAGGCATTAGTATGAAATTATATCTTTCCAGACTTCATTTAGAAACAGGGGTGAGGTTAAAAAAAAAAAAGAGCCAGTTAAACCAAAAACAAGAATCATTGCCAAACTTTTAAGCCAACACATTTATAAAAAAAGAGGAGAAAAAACATTAATGATAAGACATGAATGAGGCTTTGTAGAAAAACATAATGCAAAGCTTAAAACTATACACATTAAGCAAAGATTTACATGCATGAGATCACTAAAAATTTTGTTATTAGGTGCGAGCCAAAGTTTCTGGCTTATTTTGAAAACTAAACACTGAATACTGAATTTGCACTCAAAACTTTCACACACTTAATTTATATCAATCATTGTAGATTTTTTAAAGCCAAATCCACCCCCAACGCTCTCTCTCTCTCTCTCTCTCTCTCTATTAAATAAATATGATTTGTTAACATGTTTTGTATATAATAACAACACAATTTAACATCAGTCATTTGTTTGCAAATGTTTACACACAGTTTGTAGGGAATTTAATTTTTAAATGAGTTAGAACTAATTTAGAGCTTAGCACAAGGCTACATACTAAGGGCACTCAGTGAGGATTGAATTCTTTAATTGCTGCTTAATGATGAGGTAACTATAATTATTAAATTTAGTCTGGCACAAGACCATTAGTGCGTAGCATTTAAGATCAAACACATTACACCATAACAATCACTTAGACTACTTTCATAACCCTAGTAAATCATCTAAAAATTTAAGCTCTGCTTTGTTTAGTATGGAATCACAAAAAGCAGGACACACAGTGAAGATTAAACTCTCTATACTTGCAATGTTCTGTCAGATTAGTATGTTAACTATAGCTTTATAGTATGTATTTAGCTAACCTTCGGCTATGAGCAGGATGTGACACAAGGACAGTTTTAAGTGGAGTGCAACTGGTTTAGATTAAGAGTTTTCTTTCTACTAATTCAAGGTTGAAAAGCTCTGTGGTACAACTGCTGAGGGGGATATTTAGATTAATATCTATCCAAAGGGAATGAAAACGACCTCATCAAGGATTTGAACTCAGATCACTAGGTCCATTTCTTTCTGTGTTTATTGTTACACCATGAGTGCCTTCTTCTCTTGCTTCATGGTAGGTGTTGAGGAAGTGTCTCAGGAATTGGAATTTTGCTTGCCTTAGTAATTGGTTTTCCTTGAGTATCAAACAACAAATCATGTGCTTTCTCATCTAATCTCCTATACACTAAGATGCCACCGAAGACTACCTAACCTTATTCACAAATATAAATCATGGGAAATTTAAAAGCAAGAGAAAAAAAAATTCTTTGTCTTTCAGAGAGTTTAAGAAATTCCTTTTATTAGCATTTGTGTCTTCGATTATCAAATCCCCATAGTTTATTAAACGGCAATGTGTAAATCTTTGTGGTTGCCTAGCAAAATATATTAAAAAAAAAAAAAAAAAAAAAAAAGGAAGAAAAAATATGCTGGAGTCAGTTTGAATTAGGAGAGAACTAAAACATTCCATAGGTTGCTTATCAACTTAGTGGCACTCTAAAGGTTTCTTGAAGTGTAGGGAAATTTTTTTTTATTTCTTTATTTCTCCTCTTAAATTATTTGTTGGTATTTCTTAATTAAATTCAAAAGTTTGTGTTGATTTGGGAGTTGTTTTGTTTTTTAGATTGTGAGTGCTTAGTTAATGACAAATGCTTTTTTGTTTTAAAAAAACAAAACAAAAAAGGAAAAAAACAAACAAATATTACAGAAGGATGGACACAAAAACAGACTTCTAGATCATTGGTAGTATTGAGAAATTAATTTTCATAAAGTGCTCCCAGTAATCTTGTGTCAGATTATCTAAGTTTATAAATATTTTTAGGTACCTCATAATGGTATAGCGTTTTAAGAAGCTAGTTTAGATTGATTGACTTTAATGGCCCTTCAACCTGTCTAGGGTTATTTTATGTCTAAAGGTTAGAGAAGTGCATTTTTTGTACATTTATATTTACATTTTTTGTGTAGTTTTTAAGAGTTTTTTGTACATAGTTATATATCAAGTATTAATATCTAATATAAATAATTTGCACACAGTTATACAATTTCAAGTATTCCTATCTAATACTGACAATTATATGATTTCAAGAGATTATTTCTATTTAATACCTATTTACAGAATGATTGTCTTTTAATGGTATGTCAACCCATCTAGGGTTATTTTATGTCAAGAGATTCAAGAATGACATTCATATTTTTTGTGTAATTGTTTCTTAAGCTGTTTTTCTTTTGCTCATGGTCTTATAAAATACAAATAACTTTTAAACAGATCTATTTGACACATAAATGGAACCCCAGCAGGTACTGCCACTCTAAGTCAGAGTGGACCTAGAAGTAGTGGCAATGAAAAAGGTACTCTACACTCCCAGATCTCCAGAACAGAAGCCTCACTATCTGATGCAGTTTAGTATCCTATTCAAGACACCATTTTTTTGGGGGGGGAGGGGGGCCTTACTCCTCTGCAGGTGGATACAATCAGTATATTCTTAGCCTCATCAACAGGACAGTTCAGCAATAGGCTACTGATTTATTGATGTACTTTTATAGATGAGGATGAATCAGGAAGTCATCAAACTAACATATAGTAATTAGCTGAATTAAGTGCATTGACAAAGAAAGGTAACTTATTTAAAATGAATGTTAGTTGGGTAAACAAATTTCTTTTTCAGCATCAGGTTAAGTATTTTTTGATTTAACAATACATACACACACATCTGTAATGATAAATGTGAATCAAATTTTGGACATTGCAAGTGGGTCATGTAGTATTTATCTCTGTGTGTGTGTATGTAAGAGTTATTTCTCCAAGTTTCAAGAAAATAAGAAAAATAAGCAGGTAAGAATCCTTGACTTCTCTCCATCATTTATAATGGCATACTATAATGATGATACTATAATAAAGTTTAGTATTAATTAGTATAACTAAACAATTAGTATTAATTAGTATAACTAAACAATGAGGTGCCCATGGTGTAATGGTTATTGTCGCAGGAAATGGACACAGCGACATGAGTTCAAATCCTGGATGAGACTGATTGCATTTCACATAGCACTTGGGAAAGGTATGACTCCAATTATTCTCCCTCCAGCTATGGGTAAATACTAGGGCAGACTAGGTTCTTCAGCCTTGGTGAGGCAACTAGTCTAGGAGAAGGAAAACTGAATTCAAACCTGTTAAACTCTGCTTAAAAAAATTGACCTTGTGTCCTATCCTGCCCAGGTGGAGGAGTTGGGTAAATATGGTATAACTGAACAATTATAAAATAAAGTCTATGAATAGATAGTGAATGAATATCAGAAACCATTAAAAGGTTTTAATTCAACTAAGGTCAGTTATGCTTATAACTGTAGATTCCAAAGCTGTGCTCCAAGCCATAGAAGTAAATCCAGCAAGTAGTAAATAGAGAGTATCAGGCGAAATTAAGCATCTCACAGTCCATTGTGGTTCATTATCTTTACAACCTCAGTAAAAGCATCCAGATGTTAATATTTCAAGCCAAGTGCTTGAATTTAAGATCTGAGTGAATTTAGAAACAAAAGAGTTTAAACTTTGAACCTCATTCTCTTTGGCCTTTTGCTATAACCATTGGTGGTGGTGGTGGTGGGGGAAAGCAAGTGCTGAGAAGTAAAGTAAAAATAATACACTCAGCTGCTGCTGCTACTTCCATAAAAAGGAAGATTAGGGTAAATGCCATTGGTTGTGTCCAGAGAAAAGCTTGTACAAAGGTTAACAGGATTAGTCTTTTATTAAGTCTTTCTGCCAAACAATCGGTCACCACTGGAATTAGGTCCAGTTAGAAGTGGCCATTTTAGTCTGACTCAACCTTTGGCTAGTGTACAACTTTGGACCTGTCCATTACAACAGACAGTTAAGTAGTCATATTCACTAAGGGAAAACAAGTTTATAGATAGGTTTTCTTCTCTATTTTACTTAAGGCATACATATTAAGTAAAACTGCCAAAATTTTAAATATAGTTATTTATTAAGCTTCACAGAATTTGGTAAAAGACACAAAGTGAGTAATATATTTTGAGTCTATAAGGTTAACTTGCTAAGCTCTATTCAACAGTGAGATTTTTCATCAAAAATCTAAGAAATTTCTTTTATCACTTGGCAATGAAAAATCTCACCTCTTTATTTAGGTTTGGTTTTATGGCATATCAACTGTTGTAGGTTATTTAATGCTAAATCTGGTTTATTCGTATGTATTAGATATATATTATTTGTAAACATAAGTCAACAAAGTTAAATGGTTCCAAGTATTGCTATGTATCACTAACAATTCAATTCAACATCAGTGATTTGTTTACACACAGTTAAATGTCAAATAATTCTATTTGACCTATAAATAGGACCCTATCAGGTGCTACCACTCCGGGTCAGAGTGGAACTTGGAGTGATGGCAATGAATAGGTACTCTGCATTCCCCAAAGCTGCAGCATTACTGGAGCCAAACCATTAGATTGTTTAGTGTCATATCCAGGACACAAGACAGGGAGGGGTTTTTACTCCTCTACAGAGAGGCAGTCAGTGTATTCTACAGCCCTAGACAACTGGGCTACTTTATATTTAGCTTTTGTTATTTATTAAACTTTACCTAGTTTGTCACATAGGTTTCAAATTATCTATGGTATCTGCTGTTTCTGAGTGATTAACCGACTAAGTACAATAACCACTTTCTTTCCTGATATTTCCAATATGACTTAACTAGAAGTTTGGGCTATCATAATTGTTAATAACAGTATTGATAAATAGAACGAAAATGCAATATCACTTTTTGAATTAAGTGATATCACTGGCAACCCCAGCCTACGCCGAAGTCTAAAGCACTATATCAACAATAGGAAAAGTAATATTCATGCCTGAATGAACTCTGAATATATCCATGGTTGGTTGGTTGTTTGGGTTTTACAGCATATCAACCACTATGAGTTATTTAATGCCAAATCCAGTTCACATATATTAGATATGCATGATCTGCAAATGCATATATTGTAGAGAACATACCTTAACAAAAAAACAAAATGAACCCAGCTCATTTACTCACACACAAGTAAATAGTTTCAAGTATTTCTATCTAACATGAGGTAGTTTATTTAATAAAATTTGTTTGCACAGTCAAGTAGTTATTTCTCACTACCGTTTTACTTGCAGAGATTTAATGGTTTCAAGTATTGCAATTCAACAATAATTTATTTGTAGTTAGTTGATTGGTAAGTTGGAGAGCTGAATTTTTCAGAATTGTGAAAAGTGTTATATTTTTTAGGTATAACCCTTTATCTCTCAAGAAAGACAGAACCTTATCTATGTGGATGTTCTCAAACATATCTCTCATTATCTGTTTTAAAATGCTGCTTTCTTGAGATAGCTAGAGCTCCACATTCCACTAGCACATGTTTAATAGTGTAAGGTGTCAGGCATGTCAAACATTGTAGTAGCTGTCCCTACTTGAGTATAAAAGAATGAGTGAGACTTGTGTGGCCAATACAGAATATATCCATGGTAGAATTAATAATTAGAGTAGTCTATAACAATGCAATATTGAAAGCCCTATAATAACTGACCAACACCCTCTAACTTTGTCACATGGTTGAGAATATGTTGACTGCACCCTCTACAGAGAAATAAAATTCCCCCCTCCTAAAAAGAGGTGTCTTAAGTATGACACTGAAGTGTATCTAGTGTCAAGTTCCAGTTTTGGATTATTGTGGAGTATCTCTTTCATTACAATTACTCCCAGGCCCACATTGACTCAAAATGATAGTATCTGTTTGGGCTTCCTCTTTAGGTAAAACAGATTGGTATAAACAATGAAGTATTTACCTGTTTAAAATGGTTTTAAAGATACATTTTTGTATTGTTCATAATTGAAGACAGTTAAAGTGATTTCAGTATAAAATAATCAAACAAGGATTGACGTGCTGTACAACAACCAAACAAGTGTTGAACACTCTAGTCAGAAATTTGCTGGCTACTACATAAGATAAAACACATAAGCTCTTCTCATGAATTGAGCACTCCCAGATGCCAATAACATATGTGTAAAAAAAACAAAAAAACATATACATCAAAATTCTTTCACTAACACAGAATGATGATGACACTGGGGTAAGATATTCAATGATGTAAAGTCAGCCAGGTTTTGATCCCAGCTTGAAGTATCTTGCGGGTCTAGTTACACTAAAGAGTTGTGATACAATGAAAGAGCCTGTCTGTGGATGACTATGTGTGTGTGCAAAAAAAGAGCCTGTCTGTGGATATATATATGTGTGTGTGTGTGCGCGCAAAAAAACAAGGTACTCAGAGGATGTTCTAACTGAACATTCAGCCAAAGTTTTTTTTTTCCTTTTTATATCAAACCATCATCAGGGCAATGTTAATATGCAATGTAAGATCTTCTGAATTAAAAAAGAAATAAATCAAAGAGAGAAAAATCTCCGTATTCCATTACTGTTCATAGATTGGTGTGCAAAATTCATTTTAGGGGGTAAAAGATATTTGCTATGGATTTTAAGAATTTTTAGAAACTATATAAGAAATTTAAAAAATTTTTGATGTTGTTTTTAATTTAGGAAGAATTTGGATTGTGAGTTTTATTAAAAATTAAATAAAATGAATGAATAAATATAACAGATATATACATGCATAGATCAATAAGTCTGTAACCTAAAAATGAAAACATTCATTTTACATCATTGAACATAATTGAAATAATCTTGTACAATGACAAAGCAGATTAAGAGGTAAACATAAATTGAAAATTATGAAATGCAAATGTCAGCTAATAATTATGAAACAGTTTTAGAGAATTATTGATTAACACACACACACACACATATATATATATATATATATATATATATATATATATATATATATATATATATATAATAAACCTACTATTAGAAAAAGGCAAGTTGCCTAACTGATGGAGTCACTTGTTATTTCAAGTTTATCTGTTTTTTTTATAACCCCAATTTCAGGGTTGAATTCATTTCGGAGGATAAAAATAAATGTTTTCTATGCAGTTTCTTTTTCATAATCAAACTCACAAGAATATACTGTCAAAATCAAAAGCTGTTTCTCATGAAACTTTTTAATAATTGTTGTTTCAAACAAACTGGTTGAGAACTGGGGAAGAAGAGGGGAAGAGCATAAGTGATCTTTGACTTATGTGCTTCATTCTGTCATTATATATATATATAATTTTTGTTGTAGGTCCAAAGAGAGAATAAAAATATCTTAAAATATGTAGGTCCATGAAGAGATTTGTATTTTTGAAAATATTTAATTTCTTCTTACATGTTTCCAGCTTATCGCTTTCGTCAGAGAACATATATGGCACAAGGCCTTGTTAATGGGTACTTAATAAGACTTAAACTCAACTCAGTGAGTTCAAGTCTCATTGAGTACCCATTAACATGGCCTTGTGCCATATATGTTCTCTGACGAAGGCAACAAGCTGGAAACATATGTATGTAAGAATAAAATTAATGAATAAATAAAAAAAAAAATACAAATCTCTTTGTGGACCTATTCATTTTAGAATATATATATATATATATATATATATATGTATATATATATGTATGAGGCACAAGTGGTATAATAACTTGAAAAAAGCATTAATTCATCTTACCTACACCAATTATGGGGGAATTAGTAGGACAGACTGGACTCTCTAGCTTTAGAAGGCAGATCAATTTAAGAGAAGGAAAACTTGCCAACACGTCATGGGACATTGGCCTAATGAGTAGAGTGTTCACCAATGGTCTGGAAGACCGGAGTTCAATCCCAGGTCAAGTTATACCAAAGACTCAAAAAAAAAAAATGGTACTTGATGCCACCTTGATTAACACTCAGCATTATGAAGTATGGATCAAGGGTAAAGTGGAGCAATCCAGGGAAAGGAGTAGTGCCCTTCCCAACACCTCAGTATAGTAGCTATCAAAAAGGGAACCTTAGGGTTGCCCTCAACTAAGGTTGCCAACTTTACTTTATGTATATATCTTCCATAAGGTTTAATTTCTTTGTTTTTAATGGTATATCAACTTTTGTGGGTTATTCAATACCAAAGCTATCCTTGTAGAAGAACAGTAGTGGTACTATTTAACCCATAGTTGGGGAAGATAAGGGGCTTATACATTTCCAGAGGGGCATTAGTCTAGTGGTGAACCTAATAGTGCAACTGGAGTTCAAACATGTTAACTATGACATCACAGTCCAGCATGATAACTACTATGTCATGGAGACTTTCCTCATCTTCAGTAAGTACCCTAATGTTACTGCCTTGTGCCAGACTAAACTAAGATCAATAAATATCAGCTCTGTATGTGATCATTATTATCAGTTTTCATTGTAGTTATGGTGTGACCCTTATTGATGTTGTTTTGTTAGAAAATGATAATCACCTTTAGTCTCAGTTGAAACTAAAGAGAATCAAAATTAACAAACAAAAACAAACTGTGTGAAATGTATAAAACGATGAGTCACCTTTAAAAAGAAACATACAATGCAAGCTGACAATGTTTTAGACAAACTTTCACATAAATAATTCATATACGAAAAGTCAAATTAGGTGCACTTTTGACTTTTGTGAATACCATTATTATTTTGTTCTTGTCATAAATCTCTTCTTTAAACTATCCAGCTGCCTCTAAGTTAGTTTTTATTTATTTGTCTTTAATGTTGAAGGCTATTGTATATAAATGAGGGGTAAATGAGATGGTGAAAATATCCTGCTGAAATGTTTTGTGCACATCATGAACAACCTGTTGCAAAGTTTCACACCTGCTACGTTTACTTGAATTGAACTTGTCATTTCAGGTATCTTCTTTTTCTTTTTTTCTTTTTAAATGAAAGAATTACCAAGTTTCTATTATTAGCTTCTATAATTTTCATGCTTTTGTAAATTTTACACTTACCAAAACTTACTCACTGGTTTAAATTGTATTTATTTGAGAAAAATAAATTTATAAGAATTTGCACCTATCCTTTTCTCAAGTTCTGAGGTGAAATATTTTCATTATTATTTGAAGTAATATACTTCTCTTATTTTGATCACAGTGTTGTTTGGATATTTTCCAGGGTATATATTACACCCAGTGGTTCTTGAGAATATATTAGTTGAAAAAAGAAAAAAAAAGAAAATGGAAGATGAGGATATTATTCAGGGTAGAATGTAAGACTCTATAATGCCAGTCTTTGAGAACTATATAGTCAGCTAATTGGTTTAAATTTTAAATAACTAGAAATAATATCCAGCAGTGTCCTGCGTGTCTGGTTCTGCTGGATCTCCTATGGACCCCCGCATATGGCCAAGCAAAAGCAGGACAACCAGCTTGAACATACTTACAGCAGCTATGTGAGGATGCGGGATGTAGCACTGAAGACCTGTCAGAAGCGATGAATGATAGGGAGAAGTGGCGAGAGAGGGTCAGTGATATCCGTGCTGGCGGCACGACATGACGATGATGATGATGATGATAAGAAAGAATATTTCTCAGTGAGAATCAAAGCCGAAAAATGAAGTGAATATATTTTCAGAGAGTGGGCAATAAAATTGGTTGTTGGTACAGAAATAAGTATGGACATACTGAGTTCAAATTCCTGCCTTTTGCATTCACTTAAAATACATTTCTTCTTTCCCAAAACATGGATGAAATAGTAAAGCACATTTGACTCTCTTGCCTTGGTAGAAGTGGAATAAATCTGCGTCCAACCTCCCAGTCAGCGCATCATAGTCTAGCATGGTATTTTAGGGCTTATTACTCTCTGTCCGCAAATGGTCCGGGAGACTGGGGTTCAATCCCAGGTCACGTCATACCAAAGACTTTAAAAATGGTATTTGATATCTCCTTGCTTAACACTCAGCAATATAAGGAACATAAAAAGAATAAAGTGGAGCAATCCAGGGAAAGGAGTAGTGCCCTTCGCTACACCTCGATGTGGTAGCTATTGAAAAGGGAGCCTTCTGGTCACCCTCAACTATGGTCACCAACTTTACTTATTTACTCTCTATGTCTTACAGATCTTGAGGAAATGCCTGTTGAATTGAACATGGAGAAACTGGTTTGGTTTGGTTGTATGGCATGTTAACTATTGTTGGCTATTTAATGCCTAAACCTGTTTTTACATATTAAATATATGATTTGTAAACAAATACTGTAGATACACACAGTTAAATGATCAAGCAGTTCTATTTCTAACAATTCAATTTAGTATAAGTCAACAAAGTTTAATGGTTCCAAGTATTGGATCACTAACAATTCATTTAAACATCAGTCATTTGTTCACAGATCGTTAAATGATCAAGTAATTCTATTTCAAATAATTCAATTTAGCATAAGTCATTTGTTTGCACTCAGTTTAAATGTCAAATTGTTCTATTTGACCCATAGGACCCTGTCAGGTGTTACCATTCCAAGCTACAGTAGAGCTGGGAATGATGGCAATGAAAGGGTACTATGCATTCTTTAGAGGTCCAGTACTGGAACTTCACCATCAGATTGTTTAGTCATATTTAAGTCACTTGTTGGGGGGGGTCTTACCCTTCTGCAGAGATGTAGTCGGTGTATTCAACAGCCTCAGCTGACTGGGCTAGATGGACAGGGAAGTAAACTAGCTAATTGCAATAATGATTAGTAAATCCTGAACTTGTTAAAATGTATAGGAACACGTATTTTCAAACAGATTATCCTGAAAGATATTTGCAGAAATTTTATATGTAAATTTCTAAAGTTTGGGATGAATTTCTTATT
Organism: Sepioteuthis lessoniana; assembly: GCA_963585895.1. NCBI lineage: Eukaryota > Metazoa > Mollusca > Cephalopoda > Myopsida > Loliginidae > Sepioteuthis > Sepioteuthis lessoniana. The sequence continues at coordinate 5,918,208 of OY757928.1, forward strand.
CAAGAATTTTACTGCTTTAATATCAAAGTTAAAAGTGGTTTGATGCTGAATAAATTGAATGACTTTCAATTTCAGGATATTAATTTTATTTTACACCCATTGACCTCAGGCAGTTACAGTTTGAAAGCATGGAAAGACAATTATATGTTCTAAAAATTATATTAAATTCTAAATAAGGGAATAAAAAGGGTTATATGGCTCATAGGTACTTGTATAAATCGTTATAGTGTGCCAAATTGATTATCTAAATATATTATTGAATAACTTTAAATATGCATTCACCCAACTTCTCCACAAAAAGTCAATTTTTAAGCGGAATAAAGCTAGTTTGAATTCAGAGTTTTCCTTCTCCTAAACCGGTTGCCTTACCAAGGTTAAAGAACCCAGTCTGCCCTACAATTAACTGATAGCTGTTGGGGGAGGGTGAAAACATGTACTTACACTGTTTCAAAGAGCATTCGTGTGAAGTGAAATATAAACAGCCATTCTCAGGATTTTGAACTCTGGGTGCCAAATCCGTTTTCTATCACAATAACAGTTACACTAAGAACACTCCTGTAAACTTTAAATATAGAATTATTCACTATTGTAAATCTGGTTATTCTACAATTGGATTAGATAGTAGCACATGGAGTGTCAGATTTGATAAAAGTCTTGATTTAGTGATATTGAGATAGTATCATATATTTTGTCATTTGTAACATGAGGCAGAATCAAAAAGTTTGGAGAATGAAACTTTTAGTTGTTTTTTTTTTTTAGATTAAAAAATTTCAAATTTAAGTGAAGATGTGTTCTGCTGTGCCACTTAGATGTGTGCACAGCTGAGCAACTTATAAAGTTAAGGGATGATGTCTAGGTGTCTAGACAGAGTCAGTGCCATTTCTCCATATTGTTTGATCAATAATCTTGATACTTTCTGATTGGCAGTTTTTGGCAAAACATTGAATTCATACTTCATAATCACTAAACCTAGCTATGTGCAACTTTTTCTTAAACTGGAAATTCATATTGATGAGATTTGATGACATTAAAAGAAATTATTTATTGTATTATTTGCAATACGAGATGTGATCAAAAAAGTATTGAAATTAAATCTTTAAATCAAAAAAAAATTTAAATGGAAATATTTGCACAGTTAAGCAACTAATATAATAAAGTAATGATATTTCACCTGAATCCCAATACTTTTTAATTAGCATTTTTGGTGAAACACAAGATTGTGCAGGTGTGGTGGCTTATATACACCCCAAACCTAACTCTATATGATTTTTTTTCTCTTCTTAAATTGAAAATTTTACCCAAAAGTAAGATTTGAAAATATGATGGAGGACATCAAAAACATATTATGGTAAAGTTTTACATCATAGCAAAAAAGGAACTTCAGAGATGCTTTGACCAATGGAAAACTCACTGGAATAAGCATGTTGAATGGAAAAGGAACAATTCTGAAGAAAATTAATAGTTCATGATTCATTTTTGTTTTGGCAAATATAAATCATCTTGATCACTTTTGGAATATACCTTGTTTTGTAAATTTGAGTATTTAACTATCATGTCTTATTTTTTGGATGGTCATTTCATTGTAAATTTCGTTTAATCATCTTTGAAAATATGTTGTATATGGAGAAATCATAATTACTCTTGTTATACAATTTTAAATTGGGATACACTTCAGCAGAAGTAGAGAGAAACACTGATATGTAGAGAAGGAACTTCTAATGAGGGAACAATACAATGTTGGTTTCTGAAATTTCACTCTGAGGACAAGAATATTCAAAATGAGTTTAGAGGAAATCCTGAATGATGTCAAGGACAACCAATTGGGAAAGATTGTTAGAAATAAGCTTTTTAAACAAATTCCAAAATTTCTCTTTTACGTCATTTCATGAAATCAAAAAAGTGAGAAAAAAAATTGAATTCTAAATGACAGAATATTGGAAACAGCATGACTATGAGGGGTTCCTTGCAACAATAATAATTTTATTCATGAAACATCTCATTTACTTGAGATAAAGAATATGTTTTATGATAGATATAAATACATATTTTGATTTTTTTAAATATCATTTCTGTATAAAATGGTATTTTACCTTCCCACTATAAAAAAAAAAAAAAAAAAAAAAAAAAAAATCAGATTTTTGAAAGGGTTTCAATGAAGAAAAAAGTTATCTTTATATAATTAAAATTCTCATAATGTTTTGTGCGTATATATAAAACTATAGATTATAATTAAAATCAATATTTTTCCATGTGCATACCACATAACATATGCATTGCACTTAAAATACAGTTGATTAGCTTCTTTTTCTCATATTTCCATCTGGTGATTATGTGATCCATATAAAACTTTAAGCAATAGAGTTTAAGAGTACATAATCTAGGTTTTTAGGTTTTAGATCTGCTCTACCATAGGAGCAGTGAGCACTTTTTAATGCACTGTCCTCATTAGCATTTTATCTTATTTCAATCCTTGCAAATTATTCACTTCTGTATTAACTGGTAGTTTATTACTGGAGTCTGAGTGACAGCAAGTCTCCTCAGGTTTCCAGAATTTTTCTTAGTATTCTAGCTGATCTTAATATTATAGTCTGAATGGTCTTGACTCTTCCTCTGATCTCCAATTTCTCCAGTCTTTTTTTCTAAACCTTTGAGGATTGTTCCAAGTGCACCCATTATAATTGGTATCACTATATCCTTAATTTTTTTTTTTTTTTTTAGTTCTCTAGCAAAGACAGTCTATCTTTTCACTTTCTTTTATTTTCACAGTACGGTTAGCAGGAATGACAAAATCCACAACGTAGCAATTTTATTTTGTTAATTTACATTATGCCAGATATTCTAGTCAAGATAAGGGGGTCAATTTACATAGTGCCAGGTCTGCTGGTCAGGATAGGGTTGTCAATTCTCTAGGTTTGTGCATATACTAGTTTGGTCAAATTTTAATCTTGCACAATTCCCAGTGGATCACCTATCATACCCTGTCTTGTACACCTTTTGCACTAGTTTGCTGCATTCACTTATTTGATTAACTACTTCACCTGTTTCCACATAACCTACACTTGTTATTCAGTCATATGTAAACAATTTTCACTTTAATATAATTGTTCCTTATGACATTATTTTCTGCTGCTATTAAATGAGATTTACCTACTTGATTGTGGTTTTATTTTTTTGTTGCATTTCTGTTGTCCTTTTTTATTATGTTGGCATTGCTGCTAATGGCGGCTGTAATGATTATATATATATATATATATATATATATATAAACCCAGCAAAAATGGTATATCATAGCGAGATATTTTAAGGAAAACACTTTAAATGTTCTTAAAGAATAAAGCCATTTCTAGTCCAATTTGTAACTGAATGATAGGGTCTGTGCTTGTACAGAATGTCATTTTTTAAAAAAATTACCCAAATTCTCAATATAGATGTTGATAACCCATTAGAATGCTCGATTTTTTCCTAAACCGAAGTATTAATATCATCATGGACTGAGTTTTAATGAGAATCCATGAGAATTCATTGGTAATCTTAGATTGTTTAGAATAAGGACAGTAGAGAAGTGTTTGGTAAATATTTAACTACAAAATGGTATTTTTTTCCTCTATTTAATCTACTAATATATAAAATTCAAAATGATTTCAGAGTAAAGAGCAATGCCATCATTATAGTAACACAAGCAAAATAAAGAAACTATGTAGACTAGATTACTTAATCTTTCTCTCTCACTTGCTCTTTACATTTTTGATTTCTCTTTCTGTATTTCAGTCTCTTTTATTCTGTGTCACTATTTCTTTTTTTTTTTTTTTTTTTCTTTTTCCTTCCAACTTATTCTCTTTGCTTTCTTCTCATATTTTCTATCTTTGGTTTACTTAAGAGGTTTGAAAGGTTTCCATCTTGATGATATTCCTATATTTCTCAATATACTAACATGACTGATGCCACCCTTTTGAACCTACAGACATGCTGAAGTGTTAAGCGATATGTAAATAATCCTGTCATTTATAAGAGTAATATAAATAAGACTTCTTACCAGATAAAAAAAAAAATAAGTGTTTATCAAGATAGAGAAAAAGTCTTAAAAGAGTTGTCTCAAGTTGAATGTGATCATGTGGATAATTTATGTCTTGGTCACTACATAAGTTATATGCTTACAAGCTATAAATTTATAAATACATTTCATTTTCATGGCTTTGCTTCATGAAACAGATCTAGAAAGAGCCAGTCCATGATGACTGCTGGCATGTTCATAACAGATATGGGACAAGAAGGCATAGTCACAGTCACTGCAGCTGAAGGTTTGGGTCAGGGCTTGAGGGCATAGTATTGGGGATCCTCCTTCTGTGCCTTTTGTCCTTGAGAACAGATCTGTGGGTGTTTTCAAAAGAGGAGAAAAACATGGTCGGTGTTGAGATGCCAGGTTGTACAGTTCACACTTAGAGTGGACCATTAATGATGGTCTAAGTGATAGGCACCAAAGGATTTTTTTGAAGCAGTCCTAGAATTGCTTCTTTCGTACCCCTCTGTCATGATGGTCAGCAGAAAGCTCACTGCACAGTATGATTCTCCATTCTGCATACACAAGAGGTGAACATATTTTGGGACTGCTCCATATTCATATTTTTAGTTACAGAGTAATAGTACCTGTTTGGGTCCTGTTGATAGGTCAAATATATTAGTTCAAGATAATGAAGTAGCTATCGATCATATGGAGATCTGACCTGACTGATAAAATGAAACAGTTTCTTCCAGGTAGCGGTCGTATTGATACTGCTGTAGGGATGCACTACTTGGATGCTAACTAATCGGCTGGAGAAGAAGCTGGACGGCAATTACACAAGAATGTTGCGAGCAATATTGAACAAGTCCAGGCGGCAACATCCTACAAGGCACCAACTATACAGCCACCTGCCTCCCATCAAGAAAACTATCCAAGCTAGATGAACCAGACATGCAGGACACTGCTGGAGAAGCTCATAAGTGATGTACTACTATGGACCCCACATATGGCCGAGCAAAAGCAGGACGACCAGCTTGAATATACATACAGCAGCTAAGTGAGGATATGGGATGTAGTTCTGAAGACCTACCGGAGGCGATAAACTATAGGGAGAAGTGGCGAGAGAGGGTCAGGGATATCTGTGCTAGCGGCATGACATGATGATGACCTATCTAAAATGATTGTGAAGATAAATTTTTATATCATATATATTTGGATACCATAATGGTTACACAGACTTTGGCATGAAATAATCCAACAAGGTTTGACATGCCATAAAACCAACCAACATTACATATAAGATTACAAAAATATCTTGAAACCATTGTGAAAATATGTGGGTTATATGTACAATCAAATGTTAATAAAAAACAAACAAAAAAACATGAAAGAAAAGGAAGATCTTCAATTGAAAAATATTTTGAAGAGAATGTTCATCTAATATAGCCAACCATAAAAATGAAAATATATAAAATCTTTTCATATTGTTTGATATCATTCTTTTCACAACAGATAGACATACTTGGAATTTGAATGTAAATCAAATGATATGGCACAAATATGGTATCAGTCCATGGCACATTGGAAAAATATCCTGCTGTTACATCAGAGAGTTTGAATAGCACTGCTCTAGTGGATAAAATGATAATGAACAAGATAAGCCTGGTTTTTGAGTATTAAATTATTGATCTGTCATATGTGATCAGTTTTAAAAATAACATGTTCTCTTTTGACATACATCCACTTATCTAGTAGACCAGCCATTTTAACAAAATGGTGAAGATGCAACATGCTCAATAAATTCAGACCATCCCTCAAAAATTAAAAACAAGCAAACAAACAAAAAACCCCCCAAAAACCAACCTGATCTTTAAGAGAGGAATGTCGATATTTTTATAACTAAAATAACAGTCAATTAAAATGTCTGAAATGCCCATCAATATTTCTTTTTCTTTCTTAAATTTGCAAACTTTTTTTTTTCAATTTTTATTTCTTCTATCTTGAACAATGCAGCTTTTCAAGCCTCCTCAATATTTCCATCGTATAAAACAGGCTTTTAACTTTTCAATAATTAAAACTTATAGATGCCACTCAAGAAGGAAAATCTTGTACAATACGCAGCCACCAAATCAGGAAAACAATCAATAATGATTATATTGAGTTAAACATATATTTTGACTACAGTATAAAGTCAACTGTGCCGCTTCATTTTCAAATGTTTCTTTGCATACATTAACAGCCATCAAGCTGCTTTGTCTTGACTAATTTGCACTTGTCTACATGACAAAATATAGCTTAATGACTGTGAATATGTCTACAATTTTTCCTAAGATGCCTGGACCGATTTCAACCATCAATATTGCTTAGTGACTGAATGCATTTGTATTCATATTTTTCCTAAGATATCTGGACTGATTTCAACCATCCATATAGTTTATTGGTTTATCTTGTAGAATATTTTTTTTATTCAGCCAATCAATTATTATCATAAAAGCTATGAAATAAGAACTGCTTATTTCGGGAGGCAGAAAATGCATATATCCATGGGGTTGGCAAGGCCCAAAAGAGACTGTTCATTTTTGGTGTTGAAAATTAAACTTTCAACAGAAGTGGAATATTTCTATCTTCGTATTTAAATATTTTCATTTTTTTTTTTTTTTTTTTTTTTTAAATTTTATTTATCCCCACAAGCTTAGTGACTGTTTGAATATGTTTGTAACCACATCTTTCCTAAGATGCTGGGACTGATTTCAATCATTAATATAGATTTGTGTCTGCATATGTCTATGTCCTTAAAATGTCCAAACTGATTTTGAATGTTTGGGTTTATTTTAATCATAAATACAATTTAGTGTGTGTGTGTGTGTGTGTGTGCGCACATCCTTCCTAAGATGCCAAAACTGATTTCAACCATGAATATAGCTAGTTGAACTGTCTGTATGTGTATGTCCATATCCTAAGATGCCTAGACTGATTTCACCTAAGATGAATAGGTTGTTTTTAACCATAAATATAAATTTCCAAATATTCTATTTTTCTATTAGATTCCACATGAATGCTTTCAAATGAGATCAAAAAGGGACATAACTCTTTTTTTTCAGCTTTTGAATTCAGAATTTTTCAGTATGTTAGACATGACTTACCCCAAAAAGGAAGTAACCATTTAAAAAAATAAGGAATGTTCCCATTGGCAAAATATGACCAGCACACTTACCTGTAAAAAAGAAAAAAAAAGAAAAATTAAGAAATTGTCAATCAAAAAACATGAAATATTTCAAATAAAAATTGTTTTATTTTCTTTAGTATTGTACAGTACTAAACTAAGCTTAGTCAATATTAAAACATGATTCTACTAGTTGATTGCTTCACTTATGAACATCTATATAGATACAGAGACAAACTTTGCCAAGCCATGTACTCAAATCCTAAATAAGCCAACAGTTTTCCTTTCATTTTCACAGCAGAAAATAAATTAAGCTACACGCAAGGAAGGTGCACAATGGCTCAAAACAACTAGATAAATTACAACCTGAAGATAATAGATTATTTTTTCAATTAACAATATCCATATATTGAATAAATTTACACAGACATCAAAAAGGTAAGCAGACCCCCACTACAGGCATTAGATATTTCCATACAAGAACACTGAATCTATATTCACATGAAATGATCAAATGCACACACACACACACACATATATATATATATATATATATATATATATTATACATATACACACACAAGCCATAGTACCTGTTGTTTTTTTTTTCAATATAGGTTTTCAATTCATAGAAACAAAAAACTGATTGGTTTTGGTTTCAGACTTTGTTTACAAATACCCCCCTCCGCAACCATAAATAGAACCTGATTGATGCTATGTGAAAATCAAGTCTGTTACCATGTGAGTGCGTGTGTGTGTGGTTACATTATAGTCATCCCAAAACAATTTATTCTTAATTTCTCCTGTTTTGGGAGAGTCCCCATGGTGTAATGGCTAATGTGCCAGACTATGGGCCTCGTAGTAAGGGAATTTTAACTCCAGTGATAATATTATATTCACTTTAGGGCAAATATTCTAGAGAAAGGTATGAACCCCCTTATCCCCCACCAGCTATGGGTTAATATCACCACTACTGTTCTCCTTCAATGATGGCTTTGGCATTAAATAATCCATGAAGATTGATATGCCATTAATCAAAGAAACCAAACCAATCCATTTTGTATCTGTTTACTTGCCTATTCATCTGTGTAGGCTGTGCATATTTTTCAAAGGAAATGAAAAAGTCTAAACATTAAAACAAACTGTACACTTATACACTTTTTTTCAAACTAAACTTTTGCTTTCTTATAAAAGTTATACACAAAATTATTGCTTATTTCTATGATAGTAAAGCAATGAAATTACAAATGAATAATATGGGACAGTTATTTATTAAAACCTGATTTTTAAAATCTTTATACACACTAGATATCCCATGACTGTGATAAACACCATTTGTTAGTACATATAATACACGTGGATCATGTGCATTAATGAGTTAACCAGATAGGCTGTTTAGATATAAGCATGGATGTGGAAACATGCACAGAAATTCACATTTACTCTCTCTCTCACTCACACACACACAAGTAAGTATGTAGCCCAATGATAAAAACATTTTACACAATATTAATTTGTTTAACTCTCTTTCCTTGTCAATGCACTTAACTCAATGCTTCTGTATCAAGCACACTAATACTTTTCATTTTCATTTAGAAAGTTTTTAAAACAGCAAATCAACTCTCTTGAAAACTATTAGAGAAGCAACAAAACAAAAAAAAACAAAACAATATATATTCACACACACACACATTATATGACACACACACACATACATATAAGGGTTGTGTGTGTCTATGTATGTCCATGTGTGTGTGTGTGTGTGTGTGTGTGTGTATATATATATATATATATATATACACACACACAGACATACATACACACACACCCATATATATATATATATATATATATATATATATATATATATATATACACACACACACATACATTAGTGTGAGTATTGTAAATGAATCCCTTCTTTTGGAACCTGTGCACTTATTGATCTCTATATGTGATCATTTAGTGTAATCCAGCTAGATTACCTGTACATTTATCTTGTGTAAACTGAAACACATATTCAATGTTTCTGTTTTATTTTTTTCAATCAATGTATATTACATTTTTATATGCAGATTTTATGTTTCTCCCAAAACTCTTACAAAACAACAACCTTTTTCTAATCTCTTTCATAGAAGTGCCATTTTTAAAATGGATAAAAGCATTTAGAATTGATTCTTAAGAGAAATATGGTTTCATAAGAATAAGGAGAATCTCAATCTATAAAGAAAATGTTCTATTCTCCTGCAAGGAAAAAGTAAGGGAACAATTGAGAGAGAGAGAGAGAGAGAGAAAAGATTTGAAAAAAAACCCAAAAAACAAACCCAACAGTAATAAAAGAGAATGAGAGAAAAAGAATCATTCATATAGAGAGGAAAAAGGAAGAGCAAGAAGATTGAAAGGAGTAGAGAAAGAGAGACAATGATAGAAGAGAAATGGTTAGAGAGAAAGGTAGAATATAGAAAGAGAAAGTTTTTTTTTTTAAAGTAAATGTCAAAATAAGATAAAGTGAGATGACCAAACTTGAAAGAATTAGGGCTACTCATGATAATTCACAGTGAAAACAATGAAATGTCTAAAAATGTGACATAAAAAAATAATTGGAAAGGGATAAGTTTGAAGAAGACCCCCCCTTCCCCCCAAAAGTACAAACAACAACCAACCAACCATGAAACTTCTAAAATATTACAAGTTGACAGAAAATCAAATTCAGATAAAAGATTTGCTTCAGGGTTTTAGAAGAAACTAAATATTACCAAGCCCTTTAATATAAAAAAACAAAAAAACTTTCTTCTAAACCAAAAATATAAGGATTTTATAGCGTCCTGGGGATCATTATACAATTAAAATAAATGTTGTTATTATTCGGTAAAAATTCTATGAGTACCCATTCAAATTCACAAGGAAAAAATTTTTTCTAGGATATTTTTTTCTGTGATTTAAACTAATTAGATTCTCAAACTCATCCAATTTTTTTTCATTTTTAGAAGAAAAACAAAAACAAGAACAAAAAAAAAAAAACAAAAAAAAAAACAAAACAAAAAAACAACAAAAAACAAACGATTGTTTTAAATTTTATAAGGGACTCACTTTTGCATTTTATTTCAATGTAGAATGATCACCCATTTCTGGAGTAGAGTTTAAAAAGACAAATAACAAGACAAGTTGATTATTTTAATTTTTTTAACTTCCAGAGTGAGGAGGAAAGTTTATAAAAAAAAAAAATACTTGTTCTAGAAATAGGTGATCATTCTATATTGAATTACAGTGTGAGATGGAACCCACCTTATAAAATATAAAAAAACTTTTTTTTTAAAATAAAGAAAATCATAGTGTATTTTGAGATATAGATATTGTGCATGTGTGTCTATAATCAAAGAGAATCAAACTGATTATAATATTAATAGTTTATAGCTTCTAGGAGGTGTGGTAAGTAAAATGCTTATCATAGAAAATGGAACTGGCAATCCAAGTTCAAATCCTGGATGAAGCTGTATTTTAGGAAAGCCATAAAAGCTTCTCCCCACCACCCCATCTAGTGGTGAATAGTAGCTTGGTAAGACAACCATTCTAAAAGAAGTTAAACTCTAGATTCAAACCAACTATTTTACTCCACTTAAAAACTGAGCTTATGTTGTATCTTATTTGTGGTGGAGGGGTTGGGTAAATGCACACACCTTACATATGTTTGTGTAATCTTATTTTTGTTTTCAGAGTTGTTGGGGAGTTTGCTAATAAAAAATACCTAATAATATTAGTTTTGGTTGTGCTAGAAATAAATTTCTGGTATCTTTGGTTTAGATGAAAATAAGCTTAAAAAAAAAAAAAAAATTGGTGGGGTATAGGTGATACCGTATACACATACACACAAGGGAGTAGCCCAAAATAAGTAGACTTATTTACTTATCTCTGGTCATGACTTTGGAAAGAAAGTCGAGGTTATTTTGAACCTGTTTCTTCAGATTGTGGCACATATTCTCAATGCAAGCAAATGAGGTAAGAATTTTATGGAAATTCATTTTCTTTTCTGTCAACATTCACTGACATGCAGTCCAAGACAAATCAATCACTTATAATATCTCATCAGTGGTCTGATTAAAATCTTCATTGATCGAGTGGAGAACTTTTTGAAGATTTCTTTTCATTTGGTCGTGTTGGAAGTCAACCAGTTTTCATGGTTGATTTTCAAATGACATTTAACCATGTTTGAAATGGCAATACGAGAGAAACAGCCAGGAAAATAACAAAAATGATGATAGAAGTCCAAATAATTTATCGAATAATGATAATGCTTCATATGAGAAATTTTCAAATTTTATCAAAAAGACTTATTCATTTCCTTTCATTTTTTTTTTAAATCATTCAATACATCATTATTCTTATTTTTGATTATTATTTTTGTTGTTGTTGATTATTCTGAAAATTACAGAGGAAAATCTTTGTGAATGAAATCAAGTCAAAAAATGACTACTTCTTTGGAATTGTATCAACAAATATGGCACTTGACATTTTTCTGTTGGGTGGTATTAGAACTATTACATGATTACTTGGCTAATGTTCACCATTTTTTTTTCTCTTTTCGTTCATTTGTATATTAAAATAATGATTTGATTACAAGATAAGTTTTCAAATCAAGATTGATTCAACGGAAGAATTAGGTTTTGAAGAATGGTTTGCTTATGTGGTTGATTTTTGTACAAAGGCATCAAAAAATGGCCAAGAACAAAAAATAAATCTGAAATGACAGAACTGAATTTGATTTGGGATTGCTTATGAACAAAAAAATCTAGGATAGTGACATAGTGGTCATTTTTTTTAGGTGTCAGAACTGACAACATGTTTTCCATTTTTTTAATCTTTTATATACACAAGACAATAAAAAATAAATAGTAACAAGATAGGAAGCTTTAAATTTTAAATAAAAACTTCTGCACAAATGAGCAACATATGTGATGATGCCAATTTTTATTATTCAGTCCAGTACATTAGTTACAAAGACATGAGAACTCCTCATTATTTTTCTTGCTTTTTTATTTTTAATTCACAAGTATATTTTGTTTTTTTTAAGGATTTTTTAATTTTTGAATAGAACACAGTTCCACTGATTGAGAAGTTAACTTGATAAATAGAAGAATGTAATGAAATAAATGATTTAATAAATATCATCCATGAGCTTTTCTTTGAAACATCAATAATGCATGATCCATTTTACCAGGCCATTGGCCAAATGTGTAGAGTGTTTGCCAATGGTCAGTGAAGCTGGGTTTCAATCCCAGGTCGGGTCATACCAAAGACTCAAAAAATGATACTTGGTGCCACCTTGCTCAATACTCAGCATTATAAGGGTAAAGTGGAGCAATCCAGGGAATGGAGTAGCACCCTCCTATACACCTTGGTGTAATAGCTATTGAAAAGGGATCCTTTGAGTCACCCTTGACTAAGGTCGCCAACATTATTTTGACCATTTTTATAATTGTTGTTGGTAAGACATCCTATAAAAGTGGAGATTGTCAACTGATAAACTGGGTTCTTCCTAATATTCCTGGAACAAGATAGTTGGCAATGTCCATCTTCGCAAAGTAGCTAGATACAGGCAATACTAGCTTAACAGAGAAGAATACCTAACCTGAATCACCCAGTCAGCCGGGGCTGTAGAATACACCAACTGCTTCTCTGCAGAGAGGGTAAGACCCCCCCCCCCATGAGTGTCCTGGATATGACAAACAATCCGATGGTGAGGTTCCAGTAATGCTGGAGCTTTGGGGAATGCAGAATACTCCATCATTATCATTACTCCCATGTCCACTCTGGCCTGGAGTGGTAGCACTTGATAGGGTTCTATCTATGAGTCAAATAGAGCTAAACTGTGTACTTATGCTAAACTGAATTGTTTGAAATAAAACTGTTTATTTGTATAAAAATAGATTTGGCATTAAATAACCTACAAAGGTTGATATGCCATAAGAAACAAACAAACCTAACCTAATCTGAATACATGAAGAGATTCTTGGGGTGCAATGCTTGGTCTTAACATCCTTAATGGAGGATATTTGACATTGCCAATCTTTTCAGCTTATAGAAATGGAGAAACAGAAGAAATTGAAAGCACATGCAAGTGTACTGTCCAAAACTGGTTTAAGCATTTTAAGGATGGTGATTTGTCCTTTGAAATAAAGCCTAGAAGTGGCCATGTTAAAAGGCAAAGTAGAAGAAAAATTAGCTATCAGCACTTGAAAATTTCAAAACAAGGATAAATGAAATATATCATATAGAGAGCATTACATTAGTCTCAAAAAACATATAGGAGCTTTTGAAAGATTCTCTATAAACACGCAGTTAATGTAAAAAAAAAAAAAAAAAAAAAAAAAAAAAACATTTTTAAATGCTTTTGAGATTTAGACAGATCATCGAATTCAGAAAAAGATATCAAACTTGATTAGTGTAAACAAAGAAAACTGATTAAAAGATTTTCCAGTGGGCCACACGGTAAAACTGAAAGTAAATGTCAAGATAGAACTTTGCCTGAGAGATCTGAAAATTGTTAAATATAAAAGTTAAGGTAATATCCATAATCAGGAGTATGGAAAACAGCCCCAAAGAACTTTGCAAAGAGGCTGAAAAAATTAGTAAAATTCAAATTATATCATTGAAATCAGTGAAAATGCAGAGAAGAGTTCAAGGGAGTTTAAGGGACTTGCTGTCACTTGATAGCATAAATGCAGTAAAAAAGAAAAACAATAAACCAAGAGATCTTATGAAATTCCAGAACTCATTAGTTAACACATAGTTAAATGGTTTCAAGTATTGCTGTTCAACATTAATAATTCTATTTATCTAATACAAACAATTTGCACACTGCTGTATGGTTTCAAATAACCAATGATATTTCTTGGTAAATGATCGAACAGTTCTATTTGACCCATAAGTAGGACCCAAACAGTTCAGAATGGATTTGAAAGTAATGATAATGAAGGGGTACACCACATTTCCCAAACTCCAAAACTTGAACCTCACCATCAGATGTAGTTTGCTGTCTTATCCGGAACAAGAGGAGATTTTTAAAAAATCAAAAAGCAAGAGAAAGAAAGAATGGTTAGTTTTAGATATTTCAAGTTTTAAGTCATGTTTAGTTGAGAGAGTGAGAAGAGGATTAAAAAAAAAGAAAAAGAAAGAAAAAAAGAAATTTATGGGGAAATTTTTTTTATAATTTTAAAATCTTTAAAAATCTATATTTTATCTTATAAAAAGAATCATAGAAATTCAAATATATAAAAAAAATTTTCCCTCGGTAATAACTAGTATGAATGACTAAAACAACAAGAATTAATACATGACTAGATAATATACTCTTAATAACTACTATTATCAGTAATAACAATGGTAATTTTAATGTGGCACTCAAAAAGAAATCCTTATATTCAAATGTATAGAATTTGCTTGAAATAATAATAAAAGAACAAAAATAAGTAAATAAAAAACTGGTAATAATAGAAATATGGAAGAGGCAAGGTTGACAAATGTAGCAATGATATTAAGTTAAAACTATAATTCAGTAGTCCTCTACATTATCAATTATTTGAAGCCTCTGGTCAAATTGTATTCAAAAATGATTTTATCTCAAAAGTAATGAACTACAATGTGAACAAATGTTGAAAATACAAAAGTCTGGCACAGTGATTATTTTTCTAACTTGTTACAATAACAGAAAGACAATAGCAGATGATGTCACTACAAAATGGCCACCAATTCAAATTTACCATCTGCAATTCAACCTAATTGCTATAAGGCAGACAATTTTGCAGAGAATACAAATGATTTTTATAAAAGAAAGGACAAGGACATTATTTTAATAGATTATTGCAGGCAAAAATCTCAGAGTTATTATCAAAATGGTATTTTCCCCCTATAGCAGGCATTTTTGTGATAATTATCAAGCAAGTTATTAAACCAGAGAAGCCTGGGGTAAGGAGAGGAAGTTAAGGAAATTTTGGCATTTTGATTGAGAAAGTTTTCCTCAAAATGTTATATGTTCTTATTGTTCACATGATGATGCTTTCATTTTTATGATTATTTTCATATTAGATGATATGCTATCATTTTTTTTTTTGCTTCATCATAAGGTGTGTGTGTGTGTGTAACAAATATTTATTTTTCAACATAATTTTCTTCCTTGCTAATGCATTTAATTCAGTGAAGATTATAATAGAAAATTTCAGATAAACATTCACCAACAAAAAAAAACAAACTACAATTCAGACTAAAAACTTATTTATCAATGCTCTCTTTCTTTCTCATTATATATATATATATATATATATATATGTGTGTGTGTGTGTGTGTATGTGAATGAAAAACTATGATAACCAGATAGATACTTATGTATATGAATAGACAAAAATAGTTATTTTTGCATGTAGATCAGCAAAGCAAGGAATAAGACAGAAAAATAAAGATAAATGCATTGAATCTTGAAAAAACAAAACACAAAAAACAAACAAGTTTTAAAATTTGAAGTAATTCAGGAACAAGGAAAAACAAAAAAAGATTATGATAGAAAAACTGAAATTGATAGATAGACTTAGATCAAGTGAGATAGTTTCTTTATCTATCTATCGAGCCATATAAAAACAGATGTGAATAGACACACAGATATATTTCCAGAGAGAGAGAGAGGAATAGACCAACCAAGACAAAATACCTGCTTTTATGGGTTGAAATGTTGAATATTAGTGATTATGAACTGTCAAAAAGATAAAACCACATAAAAGTTATTTATCATAAGTATTTTCTACCAGCTGAAATATAGATTACCCCCCCCCCAAATAAAACAACAAATTAATGATGGTATGAATAAACTCTCATCCCTATATTCGTTTGTGTTGTATTGAAAACAAAAATGTAAACAGTTTTTCTAAAAGACGTTTGGGTCATTATCTTAACAGCACAATATATTGGGCATAATAGACAAAATACATATATAAAATTTAAAAAAAAGAAAGATTTTAATCTGTTTTCTGGATGACCATGTGTTTTATATCCTACCTATGAACATTAATGGGTATATCCCATTCCTCATAAATATGTTGAACACTATTGTGAGGAGGTGAAAATATACTAAATAGTCACCACTAGCAGACATTACCTTTTTCACACTGCTGGCAAGTATTGTATTTTGTTAATGTTATAAAGATTTCCGTTTCATTTCCAACCTCCGTTTTGGTTATTTCTTATTCAGTAACCTTTTTGTTAAGTTACAACACCATGTAAAGGGAAATCAGTCCTTATATTGATACTAAGACCTTAACTGCCAGTCTCATAGATTCTTTTGGATTGGTGTTTCAGTTACTATGTTATAAAAAAAAGGGAAAAAAAGCAGACTAATAAAATTCTAAAAACAGAATACAATATACACCTTAGGAAGGCTAAAGAATGTCTTGGTTTATATATAAGTTCATATTACTTTCATGAATGTTGATTCTAAGGTAGACAGCAAAATAAATGGAATTATTACATCTATTTCAATTTACACAAGAATAAAAATATAGTTGAATTAGATATAGAGATCAAAGTGTACAAAAGTTCTAAAATAAAGGGTGTATCCACAGTACTTATACCCCATATTGATACTGAACCCATATTAAAACTGATATCATTCTTTAGGGTGTTGTAATTTTATCTTCAGTTGATAATGATTCATTTCATTGTAATCATATATTAATATTATTGATATTTTTAGATCATATATCTATATTAAATAACTTTTGTGAGACACATTGTCATTAATAAAAGAAAAGGTGTATTTATTTATAATTTTCATTATGTCAGATGTAAATAAAGAAATAGAAGTTATTCCCTAAACAAAGGTTAGTTTTAATTCAAGGTACTCATTCAAGTTTAAACTCATTAAACAGTAAAAGTATAATCAATGTCAAGATTTATTATTTCATTGTTTATTGGCATGAAAGAACAGCCAGTGTTGTAAGCAATCTGAGGACTGTATGTCAGACAAGCAAAGTTTAGTAAATAACTAAGAATCTCTCTCTTCTCAAAATTTTTATTGTAGTCATAGCATTCTGTATTTTTTGTTTGTTTTGTTTTGTTTTACAGCATATCAACCTCATCGGTCATTTAATCCCAAATCGAGTTAAGGAAAATAAGTCTAAAAAGATATTCAAAGGAGAGGACTTAGGAATTAATGATAAACTTTAGATAATTAGTTGGTTATTTGTTGTTTTTTTTATTAGTTTATTTGTAGGGAATCATAAAAAAAAACCCCTGTGAAACAGGTTGGAGAAGGGATCAGTTTGTTAGTATAAATCTAGTAAAGAAAGGGTATATAGAAGTAATTTGGTCTTATTGTAAATTTTTTTAGATTTTTATGTATAACTTCAGTTTTTAGAAATGATATCACATTATCTATTTCAGTGTTTTGGAACAGTTCCTTCATATTGTTTGTATTTTTTTCAACATATATATAAAAAAGTTGGATTGGTTTTAACGGTATGTCAACCTGTCTAGGGTTATTTTATGCCTTGAGGTTAGGGAATTGAGTTCATATTCACATTTTTTGTTTAGTTGAGGTTATTATTTTTTGTACATGGTCCTTTTGCAAATGAATAATTTTCAAAAGAATCTATTTGACAAATAGATGGGAACACAACAGGTATTACCATTCCTGGTCAGAGTGGGCCTGGGAGTAATGGCAATGAAGGGGTACTTCACTCACCAGATTGAGATCCTCACCATCAAATACAGTATAGTGTCCAATCCAACACTCCCCTTTGGGGGAGGGGTCTTACCCCTCTGCAGGAGATATAGTATATTCTAAGTCTCATCAACAAGGCATTCTTAAAAATAAATTTTGCTATTAAATATCAGAACAATTCTAAGAGTGTTTTTAATAATATTCTGTAACTTCAGAGATTTATGTAAATGACATTTGAATAATAAAACTTGCTCAATCTTTTAAATCATAGCTCGATATTCAATCATTAGTTCATGTTAAGAAGATGATAATCTTTGTTTGATAAGAGCCATAAGATAACACTTTTATTGTCATAATCATTGGTATTTATTTTTAATAGAAACATGGTTAATGTCTAACCTTTCCTTTCTTTAAATCCCTCTTTTTTTTTCTTGTTTTCACTTTAAGTTTGTTTCTTTTCCCTTCAGATGGTTGCTAAGTAGAGAAGCATCTGCCCTTAATAAAAACACCCACCTATCTTTTCTTTATATACAGAGACATCTCATGATAAAATCTTGTTAATCAGGGATAAGATTTTCTTGGATAAATACCAGGTTGTTGAATTAAAACACTAGACTAATTTTGGCAGGAAACAAGTATTGTTAGAAATTCAAAGATGAGTCATTATCATTCCATGAGCTGCCACTCAAATATTTTGATCCTGAAATAAGGATATTAGTCCAAACAACTCATAGAAAGGTGGCATTCACATCTTGACTGTTTTATATCACCTTTCTATCAGTCAATATCTACTTCAGCCTCACTCAATTGTATAACTCATCTGCTTATTTTATTTTATTTTCTATAAATGGCACAAACTAATAACTAAATAGCTTTTGTCAACAGGCATCTGAAGTGTTCATATCTAGAATCTTCCAAGAAGGGAAAAATAAACTATAAGATGCTGCATTACCAGAGGAAAGCCGGAGAATGTATTAGTCAAAACAAATTTTTAAAAAATTGATGAAAATACTAATCTGAATATAAACTAATACAGAATTATGACAGGAAATCATGGATTGGTCAAAAGATGATGGATCAAGATACAATTCTGAATAAGTAATATAGTAATAGTGATGGTTAAGTTCAGAATTTCTGGAAGTGAGAAAGACTGAAAGATGGAGTAGTGATAAAAACAACAAAGATAAAGATACCTGTCTAAATAGCCCTTGGAATAATGACAATGATTCATCTGAGAATTTCAGACAATGAGCAAAATGAAAATGGATTGGCTGAAATGTGATGATCAAAATTTTAAGTTTGAATAAGTGGAGGATTAACTTTGGTCATGAAATAATTTAAAGAAGAGAAATAAAAGGACAAATTATAACTGATCAATGCCTAATTCCTTTCTCCACTTATTTCTTTTTAATATTGTTCTTGATTAAAATGGAAGAAAGAAGTAAAGAGAAAAAGGAAAAAAGAAATGTTGAAGGAGTTGATGAGTCACATGACTCACAAGAAAAAGGAATCAAAAGAAATATGACAAGAAGATTGTCTCTAAATTGGTGATCACTTATAAAAAAAAGACCCGGATGAACAATTTACAGCAAATAATAA
>OY757928.1:5942674-6190215 GCA_963585895.1 Sepioteuthis lessoniana
AGTAAATGACTACCACCACCCATCTAAAATTGGATAATCAAAGAGTTAAAGTTCATAAACTTTATGAAACACTTTAACGGTTATGTAAAAAGTCACTCTTAGTGTTAGGATAAATTTGAAAAAGAATATATACAAGTAAAAGTTAGTGACCTTAGATGAGGGTGACCCAAAGGCTTCCTTTTCAATAGCTACTACATCGAGGTGTAGGAGAGGGCACTACTCTGTTCCCAGGATTGCTCCACTTTACCCTTGATCCTCACCTTGATAGTGCTGAGTGCTAAGCAAGGTGGCATCAAGTACCATTTTTTTGAGTCTTTGGTATGACTTGACCTGGGATTGAACTCCGGTCTCCCAGATCATTGGATAACACTCTACTCATTAGGCTAATGGCCTGGTTATATATATATATATATATATATATAGCAAGAACAGTACATCATAGATTATTATTAGACCAAATACACTTAAAATTTGGAATTGAATGATAATTTTGCGAAATCTATATTTTTTTTTAATCACCTAAATTCTCAATGTAACTGAAAACTTTCAAATGCCAATGAGAATCCTTCACTTCTTCTTAAATAGAAACATCAATATCATCATGGACTCCAGTTAAAACATAAGCCATCAAGTTCATAAGATTGAATTACATTAAAATATTAAAAATAATTTTCATAGAATTTATTGAAACAAAATGTATGTGTGATATTGACATATAAGTAAAATTCTTAAAGATTATTAAAAATTCAAATAAAAAATTCAACTTCAACAGAATAAGAAATATATATAGTAAGTATAAAAAAAACACATCAAACTTATGAAAGAGAAAGTTCTTAATTTTCTACTGATAAACACAAATTTATGTTCAAGTCAGGTAAAATCTAAGCACAAAGGAAGGAAAATCTCACCATTTGGAAATCAGGTGCTATACGTTCTTCCAACTATCAATCCTACAAATCTTGTGTCTGAGTAAGATCAGCTTAGTAAAATATCTAAGTTAAATTTCTAGCACCTATTTATGTTTGATTGTGAGTCTATAGGGAAGAGCAGTCAGCCAAAAGGGTAACAATAAGAGAGAAGAGGAAAAAAATGAAATAAAAAAAGAAGGGAAGAAAGGGATATAGGTGGAAAGGGGATGCGGAAGCAACACACATTTTACAATATGAACATAAATTATTCCTTCTTGATTTATTTACTTGGAAATTAATATTTCCCAAGAAATAAGGAGAGAGAGAGAGAGAAGGAAACTTTTGGAGTATTGCCAACAGGAGTTAAGTGAAAATATTCTAACATATCTCTTACACACACACACACACACACACACACACACACACATATATATATATATATATATATACACACTCACACACAAAACAATGTCTGATGGGATATAAGACCCCCTATTTTGATTTAATATTACAGAGTTGATATCTGGGTAAACAGCTCACTAGTTACCTCAGCTTCATATATAAGACCCGGGAGATATTTTTTAGAGTCTTTTTTTAGGGGGAGGGGACAATAAAATGATGGTAATGGTGGTGGTGGTGGGTCTCATATGTTAACAAATACAATACATATACACATTAAACACACCCAAAGAGAGAAGACAAATAAGAATATTTCTTTTGTGTTATTCATTTTTTGATTGTTCTCAACTAGTATGATTTAAGGTGATCACCAGGGGAAATCTTTTTGCAAAGAAATTTTTTTTTAACTAAATTTTTCAAG
Source organism: Sepioteuthis lessoniana (assembly GCA_963585895.1). Lineage (NCBI taxonomy): Eukaryota > Metazoa > Mollusca > Cephalopoda > Myopsida > Loliginidae > Sepioteuthis > Sepioteuthis lessoniana. Next base: position 5,944,403 of record OY757928.1, read on the forward strand.
AGTTGATAGATAAAGTAATAAAAATGAACAAATGGTATTGCCTATCCATTCATTAAATGAAAATTACAAATTATATTAAAGCAAAATAAATATTTATATACATGTGTAGATGTATACACACAAATTTTTTTTATTATTCCTTCAAGTGTTGAAAAAAAAAAAACAAACCCAAAAAACTTAAATTAACCCCAAGTTTTTATAAATAAATTGGCAGAGAAATTTCAAAAGAAATTCTTTTTGTCATTTATTCTGCATATGAATTAAAAAAACTGGAAACATTTATTGGATTAATTCATGGAAATGATTTATAGTAGAGAACTTGTTTATCTTGCGTCAAATGTAGAGATCCTTTTAAAAAGCTTCCCCCACCCTAATCAAATATTCAAGAGAGAAAAAAAAAGAGCACTCACTCTAAGAGTGATTCAAAAAAGATATGCCTTCCCTTAAAAAAACTTGTCAAATTTAGAAGATGTATAAGAGGTATATTGGTTCTAACAATAGAAAGATGGCTATACAAGTTCAAATCTTCAATCAGGTTGTTTGTATCTTTCATTGTGCCAAATTCCCCAGAGAAAGACATGAATTCATCTCTTCTAATCTTAGCTGCAGATAAATAAATAATAGGGGTATACAGGGCTCTTGAGCCTTGTAAGCAGACAAACCAGTATCTGTGAAGGTAAAAGTCTGTATTTAAAACTCGAGGGCATGGAGCTAGGAAATGTACCAACTGAAACCACAATCCCATCACACTGGCAAGATGTGGGTATAGCCCTATACTTCATCAAGAGTCGACAAGAATTTCTCTCTCTCTCTCACAGAGTTTAGAAAATTTAACCCATACAAATCTTATGAATCATATTGAATTCTAATTTCAAAGATTCAAATTGTCAAGTAAGAGGTGTACTTGGTGTCATGGTTAAGGTTATAAGAAATAGAATCAGCAATCCGAGTTCTAATTCTTGATGAGGTTATCTGTGTTTCACTTTGTGCTAATGCCCTTGGGAAAGACTCAAATTCATCTGTTCTCCTCTCAGCTAAATAGGGTGGGTAGCCAGTCTAGAAAAAAAAAAAAACTGAATTCAAACCAGCTATACTCTAGTTGTGACCTTGACCCTGTGTTGCATCCAGCTCATGGCAGCAATTTGACCAAATATCTTGAGACATGTACACACACAAAAAAAGAATAGAATAAAATAAATGAAAAAAAAAAGAAAAAAAATTCAAATGCTTTAATGAAATTAACAATCACGAAGCCTTCAGTTTTACATTTGAACCCTTATCAAGATTTCAATTTTCTAGACTGTCTTCTGTACAAATATCTTAAAAACATCCAAATAGATACTTACAGCAAATACCTTTTAACCCTTTAAATCCCAGGTATTTTATGCAGTTATAAGATGAACTCACTTTAGTTGTGGTACAAGGCTAGAATTATGAGGCACTCAGTGAGGACCAATCTCATCAATAAGGACCTTCCCAGAATAGAGTAAGTATATATTTACACCTCTCTGCTATGAGCAAGACATAACACAAGGTCAATTATTAAATAGAGTACAACTGGTACAGTTTTCCTTCTCCTAGATTAGTTGCTAAACCAAGGATAAAAAACCCAGTCTGCTGGTGGTGGTGGGGGGCAAAGAGATGGATTCATACCTTTCTCAAGAAGCATTAGAGTTAAGTGAAACACAAACTACTTTGACCAGGATTTGAACCTGAGTTGCAGATTCTATTTTTTTATGGTGATAACAATTACAACAAACACACCTCTAGAATATGTAGGTTACAAATCAGATGCTAGAAAATCTCTTCTTGGTTATAATGTTGTTTAGCCATCAGTTTGTAAATTACAACACATGTTGGACAGTAAACAAACTACTTGTGTTATGGGCTTTAAAATAGGTTGAAGATTTTACAGGTATTGAAATGATAAAGAAAACATTTCACTGACCAAAGATTTCCTTCTTTCTAGTCTAAATAGAATTTTTTAGATAGTCCCATGTTTGTTATCAACCTAACAGAACATTATTTAATTGCAACACTTTGGTTTGCAAGGAGATGCTGTTATAGCACACTTGAATCATGAGTTGAAAGTAAACAATAAACATTTTATAAAGCAGAAAATGAATCTGGAAAGGAAAGAGAATGAAGCGAAAAAATGATGAGCTCGGTATATGAGAAAAGCAAAAAAACAAAAACAAAAAAAAAAAAAAAACAAGATTTTTTTTGTTTTTTTTGATAGACTTGACTCATCAAAGAAGAAGTTGGTGAAACTGAAAAAATTACCTCCCCCGTGCCCAGATGTCTTTGCGCATGGGAGAAGGTCACAGAGAACAGAAGGGGTTCTTAGAAGAAGCGTTTTGGTATCATTGCTGAGGCCAAGAGGCACTTTTGTGGCTAAATATTTGTTCATGGTGTCTTTTCAGGCCAGATGCGTTTGCTTTGAATAATAGACATTACTTCTTAAAAGTTTCTTTTGTCCAGATGTTTGTCACTTGAAACTCATTGGTGTCAGAGAAAACAAAAAACAACAGTATAGCCTAACAAAGTATATCATATATATACACACACATACATACACAGAGACCATATTATATAAATAAATACATATTTACACAAACAAAATACACTATATATATATATATATATATATATATATATATATATATATATATATATATATTAGACAAACACATGTATACACCCAAGACTAATAAATTAAAAAAAGAAAAAAAGAAAAAGGAAAATAAATAGATAAGTAAATGGAATAAATAAAAAGTAAATTGATGATACACTAGGTCTTATGCCAGAGGTATGATAGACTATATTAAAAAAAAAAAAAGAGACAAAAAGGACTTGCAATTATTGATGACTGTGTAGATGTAACAATTGAAGAATATACAAAAAAAAACCAAGACTGATTACAGCTGCCAACAAAAGCAGTATCAACAGAATTGACAACAAGTCCAAAAAAAAAAAAAAAAAAAAATCTAAGAAATTTAAAATAGAAAGAAAAATAACTATGAATATTTCAAGCAACCAAGAATGAAATTTCTCATGAGATGACCTGGACATGGCTATGAAGAGGAACTTTTAAGAGAGAATCTGAAAACAGGAGAAATTATATCAAAGCAACAATTGATAATGCATAACAAAATAGCAAGAGTAAGTTATGTGCAGACAGAGATAAAACAGTTAATTATCTAAGTGAATGTAGCAAACTGGCACAAAAGTTATACAAGAGTATGCTTGACTGGGTAGAAAATGTGTTCCACTGGGAATTGTGCAAGAGATTAAAATTTATGGACCAATTAGAATCTGTCCTAGAAAATGAGACATAAAATTCTGAGACACAAATAGATCACCCAATCACAGCCAGAAGACCAGACCTAGTGTCAATTAATAAGTAGATTTTTCCATTCCAGTAGACCACAAATTAAAATGAAAAGATAGACAAATACTTGGATCTTCCCAGAAAACAGAAAAGGCTGTGGAACATGATGGTAATATCAGTTGTAGTTGGTGCACTTGGAACAGTCCCCAAAGCCTGGAAAAGAGACTGGTGGAACTGGAGATTAGAGGAAAAATCAAGAACATTCAGACCACAGCACTGCTAAAAATAGAGTTCTGGAGATCTGAACAAACTTTTTGCAAGCACTCACTCTTCTGTTAAAACTGGTGTGAAAATAAAAAAAAAAACTAATAAATTTCACACAACAGCATAAATAAATTAACAAATTAATAAATCACACAGTATAAACTAGATTGCCCTTCCTAGATCACTCTTCCCATCATGCCCGACATATTATAAAGGAATACCTACTACGTGGGAATCACTTGGTCTGATAATGGCATAGGCGAGAAACTGACAGTTACTAAGCACCACTGACTATGCAATCACATACACAAAAGCATATGTATGTATGTATGTATGTATATATCTGTTTATAGACAGAGATAGATATTGAAGTGGTACTTGAATCTCAAGGCATTGTAAACAATTAATCAAGAGTATTTTGAACTGAATAAACCACAATTCCCAGTGATTTTATAAATTATTGACATATATAACCATATGGATGTATTCTTCAGTTTATGCATATTCATATACATAGAAGTACTTCTGAATAATACACACTTAACGAGGGTTGTGAATCAGTGCACTGTGCTGAGTGCTCTAAAGAAGCTAAGAGTAGAAGAAGGAGAGAGTAGACTATGTACTTTTCTTCTGGATATTAAACAGTTATCCATACAGGAGGGTGAGTCAATATTTATCTGCACTTTTGTAATATAGTACTGTTGCTCTAATATTATACCAAAAGTGCACATAATTATTGACTAAACCTACAGTATGCGTGTATATAACACATATACACACTACCTTCATAAAAAAATATGAATATAAACATATATATTTAACTAAACAGATGTAAGTATTAATCCAAGTTAAAAACGTGGTAAGAGTAATTAATCCGAAGCCAAAACATTTTAGAACTTAATTTTTAAGGCAGGTATCATTGGGGAATGAGAAAAACTTTGATAAAGAGCCAGATCCTACTTGGGTTTGAAAAGTTTTGGCTTTGGTTTACTCTCGCTAAAAGGACTAAAAAGGTACATAAATATATGTTTATATCCATATATATTTATGATGGTAGAGATCAACCTGGCATGTTTACCAAAACTTTCTATTCCCCAATGATACTTCCATCAGTAAATTTTTTTTCATTAACATATACATGAATGTTTGCTCATAAGTATACACAAATCAATTTTTTAAAAATAAAAAGTTAATTTCTTCTAAACCAAATATACAAGGATTTTATTTCTTATACATTAAAAAATGATATTAGGTATCATTTAATACCCAACTGAATTGAAACTAACCAAAAATAAAACTGAATTGAAACTAACCAAAAATAAAATTGCAACCAAATATAGAATTTTATCAAATATAAGAAAACGTTTTAGGTTTTATCCAGGTTTATTGACCAGCATTTGAGCCCATTTTTGGATTTAAGAAAAAATGTTTTTATAATGATTTTCCTTTTTATTTAACCATTAAAATCTCAAAATAGTTATCATTTATATGTTAGAACATTCTTTAGTTAAATCTTAACCTCATTAGGATAAATGAAATGCAGTTTAATTATTTAATAAAAAATATTCCAACATCAATTAAAAAAATGCCACATTTTATCTGATGATCTTATTTTATTTTATTTTATTTTTATATAAGAATACATAAAACTTATAGTCACAGGAGGTGAGAAAATATTTATTTGAGGTTTTATCTTACTCTGCTGGTCAGTATTTGAGCACTTTCCTGATTTAAGAGAAAACATTGATATAACAATTTCTTTATTTCACATATATATATATATATATATATATATATAAGTGTGAGTGTGTGCATGAGAACATGTAGATGACCTTTCTATGAACCAACAAGAAAATATCAACTTTTACTGATTCCAGAATAAAAGGTGGTTTTTGTCTTTTTCATTCATTTCTCAGTGGTGTTTTCGAATTTTCATGATAAAAGCTAAAGTCAACCAATTGTACCAAAAATTTATAGAAATAAGAGAAATATTTTAAAGCATTTATGTTGTATTGGCAAAAGCAATTAATAGCAGCATGTTTGGATTTTAAAAGCATGAAATGATATTTGGTACACTACAGAAAAAAAAGGGAAAGAGGAATTAAAATGTAGATGGAAAATAAGATGGGGGGGGGAGAAAAAGAATGGAAAAAATTTAAAGGAAAAGAAAAAAACCTATATTATAATGATCAAATTTTTGTATGTGTGTTATTATAGCAGTAAAAATGCCATATTTCAGTAAAATTTTTGTTAGCTTGATTTTTCTTTTAGAAGTGGGAAAGAAGAAAAAAGTGAGAAAAGGGTGAAAAAAAAAAAGATTAAAAAGATAAAGAGAAACATTATAATAAATAGTTTTTGACTTGTTTTTGCCAATTTAAAAAAAAAAAGAGGGGGTGTACCTATGGTTAACATATTGGAGTGTGACATCATAGCAAGTGAGTTCAAATACCAATTCTGCTATTGCATTCACTTTTGGACTAATACCCTTGGGAAAACTATGAACCTCATATCCTCCAGCTATAGATTAAATAGTACCACTAGTGTTTTTTACAAGGATGTTTTTGGCATTAAATAACCCACAAAAGTTGATATACCATTAAACAAAACAAAACCAACTACATTTAATCTCCTTCACACACACACAAAAAAAAAAAAACTATTTATATATATATATATATATATATATATATATATATATATATATATATGTAGTTTAAAATCATGAATTTAGTCTTCTTAGCAACTGTTAAAAGTTCTTCTGGAAACAGAAAAAATAAAGTCCAGCTGGGAGAGAAACTGTCCTGACTTTTAGACTTCTCCATTAACCAAATCATTCCAACTAGAAAGGTGACAGCTCTATACAAAACATAACCCGGCAGTTTTGAGTTCAATCTCTGAGCTGGGCAGTACATTCCCTCTCCCACTTTCTCTTCAATCACAATACATTTTTCTTTAATTTTCTATTTGTGCTTGACTAAGCTAATCTCACTAAATAACCAAGGGAATAGGGTAGTTATGATAGAAACAAGACTAGCAAATTTGTATCATAGACCAATTCAATTGTGTATCAATTTTAATACAAGTCAAATGTCTCAAAACTGTCTCTTATGAATAATTAAGTCAAGTTTAGTAATTAACAAGTGTATTCTATAAAAAAGTCCCCTGGCAGATCAATCGTATCATGATTTCAATCTTGAGAGCCCCATTACTGTAAGCCTGTGTTAGAATAAACGAACCTTATATACAGAAACATCTGGTATAATGGTTAAAGTCTTGTAAGCAATTGTTATAAATGTTCTCTTATTTGTTCCTCCTTTTTTTGTATCTTTTTTGTTTATTAGTGAACAGTGGGTGAGATAAGCTTGATTACCTTCACAGCATAAAAGTGTACCAGATATGTGTTGCCCATACCCTCACTAATTAATGCTGAACAGTCATTAAATTATTATGAGAGTACAGTCTTTTTCTTCATTAAAAAAAAAAAAGAAGTTATTTTGCTTGTTATAACTTCACATTTTAAGAATAATTAGACAACTACTTTTTCTCTCCAGTAATTAATTTTTATTAAGGAATTTTTGACATCAGAAATGCATGGAAATTTCTAGAAGGCATGAAAAAAAAAAATTATATATATATATATAATAAAATTTGTCATAAAATAACTATTTCAAAGTTTCTTAGGGTTTTTCTTTTCTTATTTTCCTCCTTTTGGTGTTCTCGTTTTAAGGAATTCTAAAATGCCATTGTGATATCCATAATGCCTCAGGCAGTCCCTTCCACAGCTATTTCTTTTTTTTTTTTTTTTATTTAATAAACTGAAACCATTTTATTCTCTGGAGTCTTGTTTAATTGAATGTTTACAGAAAGGTAAGAAACACGGACATTTTTCCTCAGCCTTGAAAATAAGGCACTTTAGAGTTTTAAGCAAACATGCCCCCCCCCTCAATTGACTATGAGTCACAGAAGCCTACAAGAGCTTTTAGTTGGCATTTAAAATCAATCTAGGAGGAATTTTAAAGCACATGTTCTCAAAATATTTATTCACAGCTAGTAAGGTTGTTTAGCATATCTCAAGTTAATGTTGCTTTAAATGTCATCATTAAAACTTCTTTAGCTAACAAAGCTAATATGAAAAACCAAGTGACAAATGAAATAAAGATAAGGTGAAAATCTACATAGAAGCATAACATTACAAATACAGATTTTTTTTTTCTCAGAGACTTGGGTGTCGAATTATTTCCTACTGTTTGAAGAGACTTGAGTGTGAGGAACTGTTCCCTTTTCTCTTAGAAGGCTTCCTGAGATAACCCCAACTGTGAGATTCATTCTCTTTTCCCTTCAAAGGCCTTCAGAGAGACTCCAAGAGTGGGATCGATTCAAAGAGATATTCCTAATTGTCTTATCAATCTTGTTCATTTCTCACTCTCTAACATATATATATATATATATATATATATATATATATATATACATACACACACACACACACAAATTTCATTAAACATAATAGACATTTTGTGTCTAAATATTTTCTTCTGGATCCATTCGTATTCCCTTTATCGTATTCGGTGGGAACTGATTTATGTATTGCCCATAGTTGTATGTATCCCTAGTACTTTCTGCCTGACTTTGGGCCATCACCAAATACCCTATCCAGTGGCAAAAGCTGCTCAGTAGCGCCATGAGTGGCAGTACCGCCTTGAGCTACAGAAACTGTGTTATCACCCTGGTTGGCGGCTGATGAGGCTAGGGTATTGCACGTGCTTTCACACGTATGATGAAAAAAAAAAAGTATCCCTAGTACTTTCTGCCCGACTTTGGGCCATCATCAGGGGAGGATCTATTACAAAAGTGATGTAACTTTTGTTTTTGCATATTACTACTGTGTAAGAGCATCTTTACCGTTGAGGATCACATAGTAGTAATATGCAAAAACAAAAGTTACATCACTTTTGTAATAGATCCTCCCCTGATGATGGCCCAAAGTTGGGCAGAAAGTACTAGGGATACATACAACTATGGACAATACATCAATTCCCGCCGAATACGATAAAAGCAATACAGGAATACGAATGGATCCAGAAGAAAATATGTAGACACAAAATGTCTATTATGTTTAATGAAATTTGTATTAACGAAAGAAATGCTGCCAATATATATATATATATATATATATATATATATATATATATATATATATATAAAAACAGAGTGAATGTATAGTCAGGTACTATACTAATTAAAGTGGTTTAATTTGGCTTTCTTTTGCAGACCATTAAGAATACAGAGGAATATGAGTATCAGATAAATTCAAGGTAAAAATCTTGACAGGAATTCAATTATATATATATACACATACACACATACATACAGTTTTTTTTTCTCAGAAGGATTCAAGGTCTGTCAAATATGGATAGTAATGAGCTTTTTCCAGATATGCTGGCAGTTTTTTTTTTATGCTGCTAAAAATGCATATATCCATTCCCACCCTTACTACAGCTATGGGCCAAATAGCAGGATTTACCAAGCTCTTTGGCTATGGCAGTGGGCAACCAATTTATGAGAAAACTTACAAAGTTCAAAATGTTAGGAAGGCAACGGGAAACAACTATTATCTGTCCAAAGTTTTCTGTAAAGAGTCTTAGTCACTCAAATCCTCAAAAGATACAGCATATTTCAATAAATAACACCAGGCCATTGGCCTAATGAGTAGAATGTTTGCCAGTGGTCTGGAAGACCAGGGTTCAATGTCATGTCAAGTCATACCAAACACTCAAAAATTGGTACTTGATACCGCTTTACTTAACACTCAGCACAATGAGGTGAGGTTTAAGGGTAAAGTGGAGCAATCCAGGGAATGAAGTGGTACCCTCCCCAACACCTCGGTGTAGTAGCTAATTAAAAGGGAGCCTTCTGGTCATCCTCAACTAAGGTTGCCAACTTTACTTACTTATATATACACACGTACACATTTATTATAAATAATATTTTTAAAAAAATCTAATAATCTATAATAGCTGTTTTATATTTAATATAATTATTCAAGTCATTTTTATTTTGTATTTTGCAAATTTAACCCCCCCCCATTGTTTGATATCAATCCTTACTTCCTTTTCTTTATAGTCTTTCCCACTCTTCAATGTTAGTGGCATGTTACAATGGTTAATAAAAAAAAATAAAATAAAAAAAAGAGAGTAGAGAAGCACTTAGTCAAAACCATTTTCCTATTAAACTGTTATCTGCCCATATGCAGTAGAATAAACAAAGCTGTTGTCCCTATTATCACCCTTGACAAGGGCCAATAATAAGCACTATATGACATATCAGCAGGCCTATATAGCAGATGCCCCTTTACACTCAGCCTATTATAAATGAGCCTAATCGCATAATCATCTGTATTCAGAAATATTTTGGTTTAATGAAGAATTGATTTCTAAACAGGAATTTCTGGTGTTGGAAATGTTCAAGTTGCAAAAGTAATTGGTCAAGTCTAATGAGTTCTGAAATCAATTCTCACATCAAAAAACCCTGTTATAAGAAGCAACGATAAATATACATTTATTCCAAATCAATATGTACATTGTGAATATTGATATAAAACAGGGGTGGATGTTAGCGTGTGTGTGTGTGTGTGTGTGTGTGATTATATATATATATATATATTTTATGCATTAGTCTTCATACACATATACATGGGTAAAGACACACATTGTGGGTGTGTGTGTGTATATATATATATATATATACATACACACACACATATATATTGATCAATAAAGACAAACGTATGTAAACTTTGATATATCTATAATATACATACATTTACATAGAGAACCAAATAAATATCATTTTACAGTATACAAAACCAATCTATGAATAAGCAGGCACATTTTAAAAACAAGAAATCGTTATTTATATCCACTGTTATTATATATCATCTACTGCAAACATATAAATCAATAATCAGATAAGAACAGAAGTTAAAAAGAAATGCACAAAGTCTAGAGAACTATAGTGAACCTTAAACAATTCTATAACATTTTCTAATCAGCTTATAAATTGAACAATGCTAACAAATGAAGTGAAAATTAATTTGTGATGTAATAATAAATTTATATTAGGTCCATTTAGTTAAGAGGGATTTAAAAAATACAACAAAAAAAAAAACAAAACAAAAAACAAAATACATTTTTTCCCCAAAATACAAACTCAACATTGTTTGGAATTGGTTTATAGCAAAAATTATTAAAAATCTTGCAAAAATATTCATTTTGAGGCTATTCAAAATGGTAGCAAATTAGCATGCTCTAAGTTAGAACAGAGATCTATCATCAAATTTTTGGTGGCTGAGAAGTATAAACCATGTGAAATTTATAAAAGAAAGTGTGATGTGGACAGAGAAGCATGTTGTAGTCAAGAAATGTATGCAAAGGGGCTAAACATGTTTGCCACTTTGAGGCTGAGACAAAAAGACAGTCAATGGAATGAAAACACTGACTTTCCTGTAAAGAAAAAGTTCTGGGTGCAGTGGTCAGTGAAGAAGGTCATGCAGATGATCTCCTCGGACATGAAAGGATCCATCATTATTGATTTCCATGAAAAAAGGTTTAATTATAAATGGTGCTTCCCAATGCCAACTCCTGAGGCAAAATTCACCTTATTTATAAAATGATCTTTGTATATGAACCGTTTAAGGATTTCAACAGTGACTCTTGGGTAAAAATTGTAAAATAATTTGCGAAGGTACAAGAGATTTTTTATTGGGTGACCACTACCCTCCTTCCTTGCAATTTGTAGTTAAATTTGATGGGTGTTATACAACAGATTTTAATGCCATCAAAATGTTTGGGGTTATTTTATGCATAAACATTAAGGAATTGCATATATTGTTTATATTTATATTTTTTTGTATAGTTGTTTCAAAAGTTTTTTTTTTTTTTTTTTGGTGGTGGTGGTGGTGGTGGTGGTGGTGGTGGTGGTGGTAGTAGTTGCTCACAGTCCTAAAAATAGTTACTTAAAGCTATGATTGTTTATCAAAGATTATTATTAGTTACTTGAAATTGTGTGTGTGAGAGAGACAGCATTCACCTGATGTAGGTTAAGCCAGTTGTGTACAGGCATTCATAGGAGGAGTTTTTAGGGGATTGATGTCCAAAGGTAGTCCCCAGTCACATTGGTGTAACAGATTTAAATTCAGAGTTTTCCATCTCTTAGACTGGTTGCCATATTAAGGTTAAAGAGCCCAGTCTGCCTTACTATTTACCCATAGTTGAAGGGAGAATAGTTGGATTCATACTTTCCCCAAAGGTATTAGTATTATAAGAAATGCAAACAGCCTCATCCAGGATTTGAACTTGGGTCACTGAATCCATTTCCTCCATTACACAACAAACACATCCACCATATAACTGTGCACAAACAAATGATTATAAATTATTAGTATTTGATAGAAATACTTGAAACAAATCAATTGTATACAAATTATTTGGATTAGATAGGAATACTTGATATCATAACTGTGCACAAACAAATGATTATTATTAAATAGTAGTTGTTACTTGAAACTATATGAGTAAAGTAAAGTTGGCGACCATAGTCGAGGGTGACCAGAAGGCTTCCTTTTCAATAGCTACTACACCGAGGTGTAGGGGAGGGCGCTACTCCTTTCCCTAGATTGCTCCATTTTACCCTTGACACATACCTTATATTGCTGAGTGTTAAGCAAGGAAGCATCAAGTACCATTTTTAAAGTCTTTGGTATGATGTGACCTGGGATTGAACCCATCTCCTGGACCATTGGCAAACACTCTACCCACTAGACCAATGAGCCGGTGAAACTATATAATTGTGTATAGATTATTAGGATGATATTTGTTTTTTTGCGTAGTTTTCCAGTTTTTGTTGCACATGGTTATATGATATCAAGTATTCCTATCTAATATAAGTAATTTGCAAACAGATCTATATGACCCATAGATGGTACCATAAAAGATACTGCCACTCCAGGTCAGAGTAATGGCAAAGAAAGAGTAGTCCACATTCTCCAGAACTGGAACTTCATAACCAGATGCAGTTTAGTGTCATACTAGGACACTCTTTTATTTTGTGAGGATCTTACCCCTTCAGCGGGGGGGGGGGTACAATCAGCATATTCTTAACCTAGCCGACAGCTTTAGGAATTTGACTCAAGTTAAACACAGCAATGAAATAGTTAAAAGAACAATCTAAAATAAAGAAACCAAGCAAAATTTTATTGTGTAAAAGACTGCTATTGAAAATGAAGCCATTTTTATTTTTTCAAAAGAAAAAAAAAAGAAAGAATCATTCTTTATAGAGTCTAGCAGAATCTAACAAAAATAAATAAATTAATAAAATTGGAAAAAAAAATGGCTGCCAGGATGCTTGTTCTGGGAGGCTTATAAGTATTCCTGGCAAAGTTCCATACAATTTGTTTCAATGTTGGCATCAGATCAATGCGGACATCTTCAGTTTGAGGTGGGTAATGTTTCTACTTAAAATCCCAGGTTTATTTTTGTTGGCAAACAACCATGTTGGTACAGCACATTCGGCTCATTTATGGATTGAGAACTATTTAGACAACTTATAACAGTCCCTAAAATTGGGTTGCAAAACAACTTGAACCACCGAACACATTATTATCTTCATTATTAGAAAGGAGCAAAATAACTTAAGAATAAAATAAAGTTCACACAGTCCTTTGTAATGAAAAGAAATCCAAATGAAAATGTTGGCAAGGGACAAAATGATGGTCATATCAATATATGAGGATTGCTCAAAAGGTTATAAGTCTTGCTCGGATTTGATTTTATTCCATACCTCTCACCTTTGTATGGGCCTCATTTGCACAGAAATTAAAATGTGAAGGGGTAGTGTGATGCCACAACAAAAATGTTCAGCAATGGCTCTTCTTTTTAGTGAGGCTTAGAACTTTTTGAACAACCCAAGCATATCTCCTAGGTTTAGGATATGAATCTATAGTTTATCAAAAGCACTTATTCTGTATATTTAAAATGTTTAGTGGGTAGAACGTTTGCCAATGGCCCGGGAGACCAGAATTAAATCCCAGGTTGAATCATGCCAAAGACTCAAAAAATTGTTACTTGATGCCACTTTGCTTAACACTCAGCATTACAAGGTACAGATTAAGGGTAAAGTGGAGCAATCCAGGGAAAAGAGTAGTGCCCTCTCTTACACTTGGTCTAGTACCATTTGAAAAGGGAGCCTTCCGGTCTCCCTCAACTATGATCACCAACTTATGGGTGCCTCACATAGTGTAATGGTTAGCAATTAATAGTAGTTATCTCCCTTGAGTAATTATGATGATCAGGTTGAGGGCAAACATTGAACCTAAACTATAGGATGGGAAAGTGATTCATTATCTAATTCTGAGCATTTTAATGCTATTTTCACAAATAAAACAAATCTCACAACTATGTTTTTATCATAATAGAAACATAAAAATTGGATTCTTACATGATATGTAGATATTGATAATGTAGTTTGCTATATTTATGAATAAAGCATGTTTAATATTGGTGAAAGAGAATATGTAATGTCAGGATAGCATAGACACATAGTCAGTGGTACTTAGTGACTGTCAGTTTCTCACCTACATAATCATCAGTCGAAGATGGATGTGTATTTACACATGAGCAAGATGGTACACAAGGTCAACTTTTAAGTGGAGTAAAGCTGGTTTGAAGTCAGGCTTTCTTCTCTGAGAGTGGTTGCCTAACCAATGCTAAGGAACCCAGTCTGCCACACACATATAACACACACACACACAGCTAGCATAGTTCTCAAAACATTCTCTATGGATTGACACTTAAATTTTGACTGCATTTTTTTCTGTTTATTATGTTATATGAGGGAAATTTAATAATACATGATTGGGGCAAAAGATTCAAGACTCATCTAAGTTCTATGCATATGTATGTGGGTTCGTATAGAAAAAAAAAAAAAAAAAAATCAAAATTCCTCTCAAATGAGAAGATGGGAGAGTTATGTGGTGATTGATATTAAGTTAAAAAATCTATAGCAAAATCTAAGGGTAACAAAAGAAATCACTAATTATTATTATTATTATTGAAGTTGGATTACCAGACATAAAAAAATTAATTTCAAAGTAGGGATCAGCTGAAAACAATTGCTGTGCTTAATTAGAAATATATTTATGCAATGAGCAATTAAGAGATTTCATTATAAAGCTGACTTCTTTCTTGTTTTTAATTAATTTGATGCATCGTTATGTTGAAAAAGCCTGATATATTTCTATATTCAATTCACTATGTAAGCATTTCAAAATCATAGCTTCTCACAATTCATTAAAAATATTAAATCATGTTAAACTAAATATTTTCAGAATCCCAAATCATATTTGTCATTAAAAAAAAAAAAAAAAAAAAAAAAAAAAAAAAAAAATCTTTTTTCCATTATTATTTTACAATAATTACAAAGAAGTGGTTCTCAGTCTTGGGTCATATTTCTCCTTGGGAAATTTCAGGTTTTCTTACCTCCATCTTCATTTTGAATGGTCACCAAGTCATTTTTTGCAACTATTATAACTGAAATTCCTTCTGACTTCATCCCTTCGGAGTCAAGTGGCCCAAGTTTGAGAACCTCCATATTGAATGAAAATTAATCCTGGCAAAACTTTTCAATCCTATATCAACCATGAAAACATAAGAAATTCAAACTGTAAAATAGGCAACAAGTCACGTTTCATGAAAAGGAAGCAAGTGTTGGATAAATAACCCTAAAAGCACCGAATGAACATTGCTGAATGCACCCACACATTAAAAGGTTTTCAGCCAACAGCTTGAACAAAGGCAGAAACCCTGGCAAACAAGTAAGCAAGCATGGAGAGAGAGAGAGAGAGAGAGGGGTTAGAGACACATGTAGATTTCTGCTAAAATTTGATATTTGCTTTTCTTCCAGGTGTCCTTGTATTAAAAGAAGAAAAAAACAACTTTATTCTTGAAATTTATATATACAAGCATAACTCTAAAAATTGGGTTGATACTACACTTTATTCCTTGGTAGATAAATGTAAAAAGGATACATACAAACAATAATAATAGGGATAATTTTTTGGCTAAAAATCAAAAGCTGCTTAATATACCAGATAGAGTTATGTAATGTGTGTGTGTGTGTGATTTCTTTAGAAGATATTTAGAAAATAGTATTCTTTTCTAATCAATGTGTACAGTATCACATAAAATGGACAATGTCATTATTTTTCAATTTTCTTGATCTATACTTTTGTACCATCTCTCTCTCTCTCTCTGTCCATTGAAGCTCTAATGAGCTGACCGAGAGAAATGAAATGATTGGCTGTCATTTTATGGCCAATCAGAAAATAGGAATCTTGCCAAAATGAATCGGACACAGAAGTAGATCATATTACAGGTAAATACAAATGTATTAATAGATCAATTATTCGTCTCTTTCGTGACATTAAATGTAAGATAGGTAAGCCAAGAAGAGAATTTAATAGTTTTTTTGTTTGTTTGTTTGTTTTTTTTAGATGTTATGATAGAAAGATAGCTCAACTGATCTAGTTTATGGAGATGACTGTTCCATTCATTAGGCTTCTTTATCAGTATCTGTTTATCTGAAGTTGTTTTAATTGATATTCATTAAATTTAGTTAAATCTCACACAAAAAGTAGTTCTTGTAACATAGTGGTTAACATACTGGATGGTGACATTGTAGTTAGCAAATTTGAAATCCATTCATGCTATTATAGTCACTTTTGAACTAAAACTCCTTGGGAAAGGCATGAACTCTATTATTCTTCTAGCTATGGATTAAAAAGTACCACTACTGTTCTTCTACAAGGATAACTTTGGTATTAAATAACCCTTGAAGGTTGATATGCTATAAAACAAAGATACCAGACTAATCTCACGCAAGATTGTAGAGCATCAATCTTTCAAGTGGGTAAGATTAGCTTACTTTAAAAACAAGCACTTAAAATCCATCAACAACAGATTATTATAATAAATCAGGATGGAAACAGATGGACTCGTGTCTCTCCAAAGGGCATTAGCATAAAGTAAAATGCAAACAGATCATCCAGGATTTGAACTCAGATCAGTGATTCCATTTCTTACAATGATAAATATAGTTTTGGAGGTGCACTCAGCATAAGTTAACTTAGTTGTATGGATCAATATTTGTGTTCTGCTTGATCATAATGATTCCTCAAGGGAGATGACTATTTAATGACTTGTCATTAAACTTGTTAGTAACGCAGTTTTACAGATCATGACAGCTGAAATGAGTGATTCTTACTGGGTCTCTTATACTTTTGTCTTCATGCCAAACTAAATAAACTCCTGGGCAAGATGATAAGTCATCTTGTAGATTATTACTATAATAGTCTGCTTGGTTCTCATTGTGTATTTTATATTTCTGACTTTAATAAATTTAGTAAATAGCTAGAAAATTCACACACAGATCAATAGTTAGTCAACTCATCTTGTAGATCTAAGCCCTAAAGTTATCTCCATTCCATATACTGATTTGAAACCGACAATCAGTAAATTCCTTCACAAAAAATAGAAACAACAATAGGACATGAACATTCATAATAAACTCTTCAAAATTCAGCCCACCTTGGGAGAATGGAGACCAGCTTTTAGAAAATCAAGAAGAGAACAAGTCGTTATATCCCGATTGTGCACTGGTCATACAAGGCTTACGCACACTTTCATACTGAAACAGGAACCACAACTAGTGTTTGACCTGTCAGAAAACTTGCACAGTTAAACACATTCTTATTGAATGCAGAGCTTTCGCTGTCATCAGAATTTTTCAAAATGAATAGTTTAACCAATTTGTTCGAAAATGCCAAAATAGATGATGTTCTGTCCTTCTTGCAAGAGACAGGGTTGTATGAAAAAATATGATGAATTAAAATTGGTTAATCATGTGCAAACAAATGAAATCCTGCTCATAGAAAATTTTACCTAGTAAGTATTCATTCCGAAATCTTTGGTTGAATGTATATACATATAGACAGAATTTAGCATTAAATAACCTACAAAGGTTGATATGCCATAAACGCCATAAAACCCAAACAACCAAACATCCAACCATCTTGTAGACAATTACAACAGTAGTGAGAGATCTTAACTAAGTACATCAAATTGGTAATAGACTTGGGTCAGACTAAACCAACTTTACAAATACCTATATCAAAGAGCTTTATTATTGAGCAATGGTAGTGCAAACCATTACCTATAGTTTGATCCATGCTAGGCACTCTTCTATTGTAGTCTTGAACCAGACTAAGCTAGGTTTGATAAATAATTCTTTCATATTAGTCACTTGACCTGATTGCCAACCCTGTTGGCTTAGAATACACCAACTGTATCCCTTGCAGAGGGGTAAGACCAACCTCCCCACCAAAAAAAGGTGTCATGGGTATGACACCAAGGAATGTGGTGTATGCCTTTGTTGCTGTTACTCCCAGATCTACCAACTTAAAATGGTAGTACCTGTTCAGCTCTCATCTATGGGTTAAATAGATTTGTTTGAAAATTATTTGTACAAGACAGAAATACTTGATATCAAAACTGTGTGCAAATAAATTATTATCAATAAGTATGAATAGTTACTTGAAACCATGTAATTATGTATTAACTATTGATATTAAATAGAAATACTTGAAAGCATATAAATGTGAGTAAATTATTTGTATTAGATAAGAATACTTGATATTGTATAACTGTGCAAACAAATTTTTATTGAATAGAAATTGTTAATCAAAACTGTATATTTGTGTATAAATTGATTATCATCATTAATTACAAGAGACCATGTAATTGCTCGGAAGGAGGTTCCGTTGAGTAGTGGCTAATGTACTGGAATGCAAAATTGTAATGAGCGAGTTCAAACTTCAGTTGCACTATCATGTTCACTTTTAGACTAATACCGTTTGGAAAAGTATGAAGCCACTTATCCCTCCCCCAAGCTATGGGTTAAAAAATACAACTGTTCTTCTATAAGGAGCAATTTGGCATAAATAACCCATGAACGTTTGATATGTCATTAAACAAAGAAACCATAAAAAACTGCTTGTGTAAAGAAAAAAGGAAAAAAAAGGACTTTGGTACTGAATAACCCACAAGGGTTGATATGCTGTAAAACTAAGCAACCCAACTTTGATCTACTTGCAGTACACTATTCTCCAGTCACAAAATAAAGTTTCCTTGCAAATTTCTAAAGATGCTCTCTGGTTTTGTCAGAATTATAGCCAAGTTTTTTTTTATGTTCATTCTTGATAACCTTGAAAAAGATTATCAACCCTCTTAAAAGGTTTAAATGAGATGTATTGGCAATATGATTCATAAAAAAGAGCACAGAATTCTTTTGTCAATACTGAAGAAAAGATCCTTTTTTGGTAGAATCTTTATTCTTTTCACCCCACCTGCCTGTCCAACTCCTTTACTGAGGCAATTTCCTACTCTCAGCAGGTGTCTGTGTTAAGGCCCTCTGATATATCAGGTATCATTCAACAGACCATTGAATAGGTGGGGGTGGGGGGTAACCCATTCAAACAGTGGGGTGTTTTATTCAGTTTTTTTCTTTGTTTGTTCAGTTTTTCTTTAACAAGTTAGATATACAAGTGTCTATTCAGCCTTCTCTAAACTTGTCATGTTCATAAGTAAATTCTGTTAACTCAATGCCTTTGAGATCTAATACACTGGCCAGTTAGCCACGCCTTGCATTTGTACTCCTGCCAAATGAAACTGAACATATACAATTTCTTTTATTATACACTATCTAAAAAAAAAAAAAAAAGAAAAAAAAAAAGAAAAAAAAAAAAAATCATCCCAAAAAGGTGAGAAGGGATATAATAGTAAAATTATTTTTCATTTTAGGAAGTCCAATGATAAAATTGATTCTCGAATATCAATGTTATATTTTTTCTTTTGTTCTGTATAAGAAAGGAACAAAAAAGGAAGAATTTTAGAGAATTTTTCACTTTTTAGTATGTTTATGAGAGGGAGGGAGAGATGTTAAGTTTAAAAATGAATAATTCCTCCAGTGAGGTGGGCTGAAAAGTTCTTATGTCATATCTGCTGCTGATGACTTTTTTTTGACCATTGGTATCCAAACAATGTAACACCATTGGAAGAAATGTGTATACTGCAAGGAGTAGTATTGTGTTGAAAAATAAACCTCTTTTTGTCACATTCAATGAGAGTATCTTTGTCAATCTCTGAACATTTCAATCAATCTTAGTAATTCATTCCCTTTAGACAAAAACAAACATATGTTCAATACCTAGAATAATTCAGGTTGGATTTGTGTGAATTTTGATATCAATGCTTAATTTTAATGTCATGTAAACTCGTCTAGGGTTATTTTATGCATAGAGGTTAGGGGACTGTATGTTCATATTTACATTTTTTGCATAAATGCTCAAGAGTTTTTTTTTTGTTGCATGCAGTCCTTATTGAATATGAATAATTTTCAAACAGATCAATTTGACCCATCAATATCACTCTAACAGGTACTACCACTCCAGGTTATAGTAGACCTGGGAGTAATGGCAATGGAGGGGTACTCCACGTTCCCCAGATGTTCAGAACTAGAGCCTCACCATCAGATGCAGTTTCATGTCATAACCAGGACACCTCTTCTTTTCGAAGGAGTCTTAATCCTCATCAGAAGGTAATCAGTGTACTCTAAACCCTGCTGATTGATTGATTACTGCCAAACAAAATTTTCAAAAGTTATAATCTTTTACTAAGTGCAGCTTAGATTTGACAAACTATAAGTTACTCAGTGAGGACCTAAGTCATTCTAGATTGATCTGTTAGATATCAGTTAACCATTTCACAATGACAAAGAATTTATTTTCATTAAGACATATCAACTTCAATATAAGGATCATGTACAGAGAATCTCACCGTTAGGTAATGGATCATGATTTTAACCATTATTAAAATTGTATAATGAGTTTAGTCAGCACTGAGTGTCATATATGTGACCTTGTGTTAAACTAAGCTTAGTCAATACCTATAATAATACAATGTTCTTTTAATGACATTTAATTTACTTTTTTTTTTTTTTTTTTTTTTTTTTAAATAAATATGGCTATAATAAACACAGGACTAATTTAACAGTTCAAACTGTCACTCATTGGCTCGTAAGTTGGTTTGGTTGTAGGGACACTACTCATGCAAAATGTCTTGGGCTGTCAGAGCCAATCCCTATCCAGGTCTACAACTGGTCTGAATTCAGAGCTATCCTTCTAGACTAGTTGTCATACCAAGGTTAAAGAATCTAGTCTACCCTACTATTCACCCATAGTTGGAAGGAGAACAGTCGGATTCATACTTTTCCTAGGGCTATTATTGCTATGTGAAAAGTTAACAGCCTCGTTTAGGATTTGAACTTTGGTAGCCGATTCCACTTCATACGACGCTAGCCTCGTATACAATAATAATACACTAAGAAAATTTTTAGAAGTAAATTTTTCATTTACATATCTAAGATTTTCAAGGTTTCAAAAATTTAAAAAGTTGAAACTTTCTGTAAAGGAGAATTTGTTTGATAAATACAGTGGATTGTTTAGGAGTGATTTAAGAGAATACAAAACATACAAGATTAGGCTGAAAAGTTCTTGTGGATGATGTCATATCTACTGCCATTGTTACAGTGTTTGGATCCTATTGGTCAAAAACGTCACGGATGTAAGAAGTAAGCAAAGCGTAGGGGGGACGATGTTGAAAAATAAACCTCATCAGGTCACGTTCTATTAGAGTATTTTGGTTAGTCTATGAACTTTTGAGCTGACCCTTGTACATTAAAACCAATAGGAGAATTAAACTTTAAAGAACCTCAATTTTTTTCTTCTTTTATGTAACACATTTTCTGGTTTATTCATGGTTAGAAAATATCAGTAAAGAATGCATATTCACAAGACAGACAAAAAAATGTACTTATCACCCTTCCACCCAATAACAAAGCCATGTGGAGCCAAAAAAAAAAAAAAAAAAAAAAAAAGTTTTTATCACTTTACAAGATTTCCTTAAAAAAAAAACAACAGACCCCCCCCCAATTCTTAGATGCAAGTTTATTTAATTTGGGAGTGAGTATCCTTTGATAGAAAGAGCAGAAACAAAACAAACAACGAAAATAACAAAAAACAACGTAATTCTGAATCACAATGTTAAAAAAATGACGTGCGACACCCAAAAAACCCCAACAAAAAACAAAACAAAATACAAGTGAAAAACCAGAAACATTAATTTTTCTGAAAAACATTCTATAACTTTAGGTCAGTATATATATATATATATATTACACATACATAGATATGCACATCCATACTTACAAATAGATCCGAGATAAATATGGACACACAAATGCCTGAAAAAAACATATAGATATACATACAGACACAAACATAGGCACAGAAATGTATAGACATGCATTTACACACACACACACACACACACACACACACACGTCTGGTACATTAAAAGGAACGCTGACAATACACCCAAGTTGAAGAAAAGCAGTGCTCCGAGTTCATATTTCAAATTTATTACAATTCCAAGCTGTTGATCTGACCTGAAAATCTCAACAGGATGCACAAATTTTTACTTTTATAGCAGATGTGTCAGCCTATAAAAAAGTGGGGAGAGGGGGGGGGGTCAAGGAGAGAGAAATTGATTTTTTTCTCTTATGTTCCCGCCACCCCTATACATTCCATTCCACCCGAATTTTTTTTTTGTTGGGTAGAACCTTTATTTTTATTTTCTATATATTTAAAGTAAGGGCATTTACTCCTTTCACCGTAATGCCACCCCCCACTATCTTCACGAAATGGGTGAACGAATCTTTAAAATAAAGGACGGGTGAGGGGAGAGAAAATTTGCCTTCCAGATGCTGGAAGTAAGTTTGTTCACTCATATGTTCAATAGGAGAGAGAGAGAAAAAAAAAAGAAAAAATACAAATGGGGGTTGGCTAGTGGGTGGAGGAGAAAGAAGAGATTCCTCTGTCCTACCAACATATATACAGTGCCACCCTACTCCGTTACAAGCAAGAGAAAAAAAAGAAAGAAAGAACAAAAAAGGAAAAAACAACAACAACAAAAAACAGTTTAAGGGCATGTAAAATATATCCTAGCTTTTATCCCCCTAAATCTGGAAGTAGGAGAAAGATCTTCCAAACTTTAAGTGCCACTTTAAAGAGTCAATTCCGATTCGTGATTGAGAAGTTCTACCATATACAATCGACTACATTTGCGTATCGTCTGAAATTTTGAGATGACTTGTTAATATTGCACTTTCTAGTCTCAGTTTTTTCTTCGTCTCTATCTTTCACCACAATATCCAGCCAGCCTATCCACCAGTTCTTTTTCAGGTGAATTTTCTTCGATACAGAATGTTGTTTTTTTCTTTTTTGATTTTGTTTTTCCGCTTATAAAATCTATGTGGGCTATGTCATATTGTAATAGAGAATAAATCCGCAAAAATGTTCCAATGATATGACAAACTGTTGCATAAGAACATTCAACTTATTACAGATTGTTTAAAAAAATTGATTGATTGATTTTAATTCTCAATCGAATGATCTCCACTTTTAAAAACACGTGAAGTAACAACTCAAAATTCTGATATATCTTTTTCTTTTCTCTATAGAAATGCTATTCACTGCGAAAGAAAAAGCGTTTAAACAGAATTCTAAGTTGTTTCTACACATACTGTTAAAATCTGAGATAACTTGGCCAATTTTCGTTCAAATTATTAGATTACGAAATTATATCAATTTTTAAAAACACTGTTTATCTTAAATGAGATCAAGTTCTTTGAAAAACCCTGTATATGATGAACGGACAAGTTAAACATTAGGAGGGGGAGAAACGAGTCTACTTGTGAAATACAGTTCCCGAGTAGTAGTATAAATATATATATTACACACCTTGTAAAGTACTAATGGTAAAAAATGAACTGGAAAATGCATTAAAGTCTAAGAGCATTTTAAGATTGTTCTTCAAATAAAATCTCGCCATAATGCGTGTATTTACTCAACACCTAAGCCATGAGCAGGTTGAGAGATAAGCTCCATTTTTAAGCGAGGTAAAATTGGTTTTGAATTCAGTTTTCCTTATATTAGGCTAGTTGTAAGTTGGCCGACCTTAGTCGAGGGCGACCCGAAGGCTCCCTTTTCAATAGCTACTAAACTGAGGTCTAGGGGAGGGCGCTAGTCATTTCCTAAAGAACCAAGTCTGTTTACCCAAAACAGGAGAGAGAATAGTTGGATTCAAACCTTTCTCAAGGATATTTGCTCTATGTGAAATATGCTAAGTCTAGTTCGGGATTGGAATTTGGGTAACAGATATCACTTCCTACAATAATAACTGTTATACACACACACACACACACACACACACACACACACACACACACACACACACACAGGTCGTTCAAAAAGTTCTAAGCCTCAATCGGGAAGATCCGTTGTTGGCGATCTTAGTCAAGGGCGACCCGAAGGCTCCCTTTTCAATAGCTAACACACCAAGGTGTAGGGGAAGGCGCTACTCCTTTCCCTACATTGCTCCACTTTAACCTTGACACATACCTTATATTGCTGAGTGTTAAGCAAGGAAGTATCAAGTACCATTTTTAAAGTCTTTGGTATGACGCGACCTGGGATTGAAGCCAGGTCTCCCGGACCATTGGTGAACACTCTACGCACTAGGCCAATAAAAATAGAAAAACTAATTCAGATTTTACGCCTTAATTTTTGTGCAGGTGAGACCCATACAAAAGGTGAGAGATAAAGCAAAAATCTGGGTAAATCATGGAACTTTTTGAACAAACCTTGTGTGTGTGTGGGGGGGATTATTGCACATCAACCCTTGTAAGTTATTTAATGCCAAATCCTGTTTATACATATATATTGAATATATGATTTGTAAACGCATAGTTCGTTGATTACATTTTAAAACGGGGTTGTCCTCGTGGTGTAATGGTTAAAGTGATGGACTGCGGAATCGTAGTAAGCGAGTTCGTACTCCAATCGCGCTATTATGTTGGCGTTTTGGCAAATACCCTTGGGAAAGGTATGAACCTCCTTATCCTCTCAGTTATGGGTTAAATAGTACCACCACTGTTCTAGGAGAATATCTTTGGCATTAAATAACCTACAAAGGTTGATATGCCATTAAACAAAGAAACCAAACCAAACATTTTTAAACGAGCCTGAGATCATTTTATTTACACACAGTTTAATGGTTTCCACTATTGCTATGTAACAGTCAGAATTTAACATCAGTCATTTGTTTGCAGACATTTAAATGGATATACATATATAATTTTTAAGTGAATAGATTGTAGGCAATTTCATTTTTAAATGAGAACTAATTTGTTTGCATTTGTTTCTACACAGTTAAATGATTTCAATTATTGCTATCTCACACTTATAATCCTATTTAATATTCCTTATTTGTTTGCAGACAGTGAAGTGGTTACTATATAACACCATTCATTTGCACACAATTAAATAGTTCCAAGTATTGCTATGTAATAACAATAATTCAATTAAGGCACACAAAAAGTTTCAAGTATTGCTACTAAACACTAATAATTCTATTCAATATTACTCATTTGTTTACACACAGTTAAAAGATTAAAACGGTTCTATTTCTAACAATTCAATTTAACATGTCATTTGCATACAGTTTAAATGTCAAACAGTTCTATCTGACACATTGGTAGAACACTACCAAATGCTTCAACTCCGGCTCATCGAAGTCCTGCGAGCGATGGCAATGAAGGGGTACTCCACAATCCCTAGAGTTCCAGGTCTGGAGACACACCATTTGATTGTTTAGGGCCATATACAGGACACTCATTCTGGGCTGTGTCTCTTACTCCTTTGCAGAGATACAGTCGGTGTATTCTACAGCCCCAGTCGACTGGGTTGGTATATATATATATATATATATATATATATATATATATATATATATATATAATGCAGTTCGCTATATCTTTAATGAAGAGTGCTCAATATCGGAGATAGAGCATATATAAGTTAGGATAGTGTGGACACAGAATCAACGGTGCTAGGTGACAGTTTCTCTTCTATGCGATCATAATTCACCATCAAGTGTGCCATCATCAAGCCTATCTGATCATCTGACAAAGTCTTTGGCCTGGTCTGATCACATAGGCGAGAAATTGATAGTCACTCCACTATCGTGACACACACGAGAGAGAGAGAGAGAGAGAGAGAGAGAGAGAGATTATGTAATGGCTGTTGAGAGAGAGAAAGAGAGACTTCACATTTTTCTTTTCTGGTCTTGATGCCTATTTACCACTTGAAGACAACTTTAATTTTAAATATATATATATATATATATATATATAAACAAAAAAACAAAACAAAAGCGAAAAAGACACGAAAATAAATAAATCAATAAAAATAAAAACACGACAAATAAATCTGAATTCAAAGATTTTAAGAAAATGACAAACAGAAGATTTTACAACAAAAAATATTCGAATGATATAAAAACAAAAAATAACGAAAGCCAATGATGGAAGAAGTGGCGGGAAAGCAATAATGGCTATTAAGTGAGGTAAAGAAAAAAAAACAGAATTATTAAGAAATATATTTTGTAAAAGATTCATAAGAATAATTTATTTACTCGTTGCATACTGTTGAGTGAAAATACACCCTTAAATGAAAGTATTCCCGCTTGTGAATGCAAGTGTATCCAAAAGTTAAAATGAGTCATTTTGGAGTGAAAATATACCTTTAGATAAAATACAACCTTTGATACTACCAGTACATTTCTTAGAAAAAAAAAATGAGTGAATAGAAATACACCTTCAAGGGAAAATAACTCGTAAGTGGAAAACAGTCACTTAAAGAAGTAAGATACATGCCTAACTTGAATGGAAATATTTATTTTATAGTGAACCCTCCTCCCATCAACAAGAAGGATAAATAAACATAAATAGAACAAGGAAAAATTTATGTGTATGAATATATCCAACCTCTATTATTCATCGATGCGTCCCACCAACGCACGAATATGGCACAAGGCCGTTTTTAAGGTGGGTCCGGTCGCAGGACCGAAGCCCACACGCGTCCGGCAAGGCCAAAAATACCTTCGACCCCGTAGGCATTCCCTTTGGGGGGCGCCTCAGGCGCCAGGCAATAAACCTACCCCCCGAAGGTGGTAAAAGCCTGGGAGGATGGCCCCCTGAGGCCGGAGGAACTCTCCAGTGCTGATGCACACCCGGCAGAACCGCCGAGAGGTAAAACGGTCTACCGAATGCGACCCAACAACTGGAGAGAGGAAAGGCCACACAAACGCCCTAAAAGAGCGTCCGCGTAGACCCAACCTCTGCGCTATAATCAGGATGCGATGGATTCATAACTTTCCCTGGGGCATTAGCACGAAGTTAAATGCAGTCTCGTCTAGAATTTGAACTCAGGTCGCTGATTCCATTTCCTAGGATAATAACTGTTGCATTAAGTGCGCCTCCAAAAAGTTTATGCGTAATAAAATTTAAGCCTATTCCAAAATATACACTAATACTGACCTTTTTGTAATCAACAAATTATTTAATATGTGAGGCACGGTTATCGTCGTAGGAAATGAATCGGCAAGCAGAGATCAAATCATTATCAATGCTGTTCGCGTTTCAATTTACACTCATGCTCCAGGGAAAGGAATGAATCTGTCCTCTCTTCAGACTAAGTTCTCAAGCCTTACTAAGGTAACAAACCTAAGAGAAAGAAAACTGAATTCAATCCAGATTACGGTTTAAAAAAATAACCTTGTTTCACATCCTGCTTATGGCAGAGGGGTTGGATAAATATACACAAATTATTTTAAAAAATAAATAAATAAATAAAAACAATTATGAATCAAAGAATTTCAGTCAGTAGGCAACACTAGGTGACCTTGCAAATTCAGCATAAAATAAGTGCTGCCTTTCAATTGTGTTGATTTTGAGCAGCGATAACTTTTTCCTTTAGATTCCTTTTGTAATCAAGAAAAAATATTTATTCATTCGTATATTTGAAGGACACATACTTAAATGTGCGATTAAGACAGTTTAATAAGCAAAGAATGAAACGATATTTAACAATGTAAATTATACAAGAAGAGAAAGCAAAAGCAGAAAGAAGGGGGGAAAAAATGGAGATTTCTGGCCAGCAGATAAAAGTGTCATTATAACCTCTTGAAATGATTGAAGGAGGAGTGTGATTAGCTGACGTTCCCAGGAATTATTTGCAGAATGATGCATCATGGGTAAATTCAATGTTCCATACTTGATCACATGATGAATGCTGAGAATCTAATGAGAGTTACTTAAGGAGGAAGAAAAAAGATGAGAGAGAGAGAGAGAGAGAGAGAGAGATATTTCAGAATGTCTGATTTCTAAGATGTAAATAAGAAACTTGATGTAGATTTAATGTGAGCAAAATCAGGTATGTTACAGAGAGTACATTCTTGAGAGAGAGAGAGAGAGAGAGAGAGAGAGAGAGAGAGAGAGAGAGAGAGAGAGAGAGAGAGAGTACTAGGGGAAATGGTGTAATATAATGCTAGGCTAATCGCAGTAGATATCTTGATTTTATTTATTTTTAGGGGGATATATTTTTCTTCTTTGAGATTTCTCAGTTCAAAAGGTTAACAGTAATAATTTGATAAAGTGTTCAGGATAAAACTTGTTTATCGTGATACGAGATGTATATTTTGTGTTCTGATCACATTTCTATAGATAATTAAGCTTTCTGCAATAAGTCTTCACTGTTCATCATGTTGTGTATCTAGGGAATGTTGTAATTTGGCGTTTCACCTCTTCTTAAAAGTATTGCAGTTTTTGAAGAGAAAAAAAGGCAAAGAAAGAAGGTAAACACAGTAAAGAAATTTACATAGGTGTGAATATTTTAGGAAATGACATCACAGTTATATATATATATATATATATATATATATATATATATATATATATATATATATATATATATATATGACTTGGCAATCAAAATTCAAATTCTGTTTGTTTCCATTTTGCACTAATGCCTATGAGAAAAGCATGAATCCATCTGTTCTTTTCCACCAGCTATGATTAAACAGTAGGACATTCTGGGCCTTTTAGCCTCGTTATGGCAACCTACCCGGGAGAAGGAAACTTGAATTCAAGCTAGCAGTAAGTTGGTCGACCATAGATGAGAGTGACCCAAAGGCTCTCTTTTCAATACCTACTAGACCAAGGTGTAGGGGAGGGTACTACTCCTTTCCCTCGATCATTCCACTTACCCTTGATCTTTACTTTATAATACTGTGTTAAGCAAGGAGGAATCAAATACCATTTTTTAAAAAATTCTTTGGTATGACTCAACAAGGGATTGAAACCCTGTCTCCTGGGCCATTGGTGAACATTCTAATCATGATACTAATGAGCCAGCCAAAACAAACAGTACTCCACTCAAAAATGGACCTGGTATCATATCCTGCTTATGGCGAAGGGGTTGGGTAAGTAGATAGATACACACACACACACACACACACACACACACATACATACATAACACACACAGAGTTTAGAAATAAGACTGAAAAATTAAAACCCCAATTATTGAAATAATTCTTTGATCTTATAAGAAAAAGGTTTTGTTCCAGGTCTTTATTTCTCTGTAGATATTTAAGAAGTAACATAAATCCAAGAAACAAGGGCATTTCTATTAGAAACAGGCATCTTATTTTAAATTGTCAATGAAATGAAGATGCAGAGCAGTAAAAATATGAGGATGTTTAAAAAATATTATCCGACTTTTATTTTACATTTTCATTTGAAATGTAAAAACAGATATTTTCCAAACAATTTAACATGAAAGGGTAAAAAAAATTGCATAATTTACCTAAATGAACACTAAATTACATATAATCAATATTCTAGATTCAGTCTGATATTCAAGTTAAAGAAAATTTGATTAATTCAAGGTGGAAACAACACAAGGTGGTGGCATGCTGTTTTCAACTAATCCTGGAAGCAGCACTTTACAAAATGGCAGTTGTACAGCCACTTACTTCCCATCTCACAGAGCATCTGAGTAAGACATGCTGAGCAATGCTATGGAAGTAAGAACAAACTCAAAAATTGAAAGTTCTATGGACTCCTACACATGGACACACTAGTGTTGGCCAACCAGCAAAAACTTACATCAGCTCTGTGCAAACAGTGGATGCTGCCAAGAGTGATGGCTAATAGGGACGAATGATGAGTTACAATCAAGAGAATCCATGCTATCAGCATAACTTTATTATTATTATGATAAAGATGATGATTTAAATGATTTTAAAAAGTATTAAATCTCTGACATGCCGCCATTTGTGACTGGCTCCCAATAAGTATGTCTAGTTATGGTAGATCTGTCTCCAGAGAACTGGACAACTTTTATTCCCTCCCATGTATGTAATATATTTAAAAAAAGATAAATAAAATAAATAAATGTCATCAAAGAGAAATATATAAATATGCAGTTTCTTATACAGTCTTTAAGAATAATAAGGGGAAGTAACTCATTCAAAGATCAAAGTTTAACAGATGATTTTATGGAATGACATTAATAAGTCAATTTTTAGGAGGCACACTTAGCATAACAGTTATTATCATAAGAAATGAGTTCAAATCCTGGACAAACTGTTCAAATTTCACTTTGTTTTATGCCTAGGAAAAGGCATGAATCTATCTGTTCTCTCCATCTGTTATAGGAAAATAGTAGAGCAGATTTGGTAAGAAAAACTGAATTCAAACCAGATGTATTTCACATAGAAATTGACCTTGTGTCATACCTTGCCCATGGAAGAGGAGGGGGTTGAGTAAATACATACAAGTCAGATAATGATAAAATGAAAATCAAATTTATTCTAAATCGATATATATCTTCCTAGTCAATCCAATGATAAATATAAATCTTATAAACCCACTATCATTCAGTGAAAATTCCAGATCAAAACTCAGAATTTTGTCATGACTACAGATTAACCATAATTATTTGTATATAAGCTGCATTATTTTTCTAGTTTTTTCAGCCCAAAAGTTAGGGCCGCATCTTATGAGAACTATATAATTAATTTTTTTCAGGCATACATCTAACCATATTTATGACAAGATGATCAAAAGTAAGTTATACTTATAGTCCAAACTAATGTGTTTTACACCACAACAGAGAAATATCCATTGAAATGAGTGTTTGTTTATAATTTTGTTCCAATTTATGTGACCTTATTTTCACTGCAAGCTTGTTGCATTTATGTGTGAACACGTCCATGTGTTTGCTCAAAATACTGCATAAATTTTGTGTTTTAAGACATTATATATAAACTATATTTATTTTTAGTGAGTATGAACAGGTAAAAAGTTGAACAAAGAATTTGTAGCAGCTGAATTTAACTTAAGTCAGTGCATATTATACATGAGAATTTTTCACTCCAGAATTATGGAGTTTAACATTAGGGGTGCATATTATACACAAATAATTTTAGTTCCATTTTGTACTTCTGATCTTCCTTTATTAGTTTATTCTAATATATGGTTTGGTTTGCTTTCTTTGTTTAACGGCATATCAACCTTTGTAGATTATTTAATGCCAAAGGTATTCTTCTAGAAGAAGTGGTACTATATAACCCATAGCTGGGAGGATACGGGGGTTCATACCTTTCCCAAGGGTATTTGCCCAAAAGTGAACATAATAGCGCAACTGGAGTACGAACACGCTAACTATGATTCCGCAGTCCATCGCTTTAACCATTACACCACGAGGACACCCCCTTTCTGATATATGTATAAATTTCTATTTATATCTACATATGAGAGAGATAGAAAGAATTAAAGAGAGGTGGTTTATTAAATCAACAGTGGTAATTTAAAACAGGTTCAAATAAAAGTAATTTATTCATGACATTTGACTTGCTCAATATTTCCCAATCCTCTTTACTAATTACTTTAAAGCCTGCTCAAAACCCTGAATCAATTTCCGAAACCAGTGTCCTCTGCTAAAGTAGATTTTTTTTCCCCCTTTCAACTCTGCAGTTTCCCTTATTTTCATGTTCAAACTCCATTACTTTAACATATGTTGCTCAGTCAGGCATTTTTTTTATCTACTTTTTTTCCAGGAAAAAAAAACAAAAAAAAAAAAAAACAAAAAAAAAAACTTTAAAAAATATCAAGTTGAGAAAGCTTTATTCGTCAAATGATGTGTCACTGGCTTCTTGAACTTTCAGCAAAGGAACATTCATACTTTAAGATGGAGAGTTTTAACTGTCAGCCATCTTGTAGACTTTCAACAGATGATTGTCACAGATTAGATAGCTAAAAAGATTAGTTTAACACAAGATCTGATAGGGATAATAAGAAGGAGGAACATAGTACTGCATCAGCCTTCCAATAAAAAAAAGGAAGCCTTCCTTGAAAAGCAGCATTCAAAACATTAGCTTTCATCTGAACCTGAACATTAGTAGGAAATATCAAACCAGTAACCAAGTAATACACGTACATAGACATTGTTTGCATTTCACTTGTCACTGATGCCTCAGGGAAAGACAAGAATTCATCTCTCTCACCTTCCAGCAATAGGTAAATTGTAGAGAAAACAGTTCTTTTGTTTAGGTTAGGCAACCAATCTGGGAAAAGGAAAACAGAATTCAGACTAACTTTTCTGTTCTCTTAGCTAAAGGTAAATCGTAGGGCAGACTGGACTATTTAGCTTTGATAAGGTAACCAGTTTAGAAAACAGAAAACTGAATTCAAACCAGCTTTAAAATTGACCTTGTGTCACACCCTGCCTGTAATGGAAGGGTTGGATAAACAAAGAGATGGGGTCATAAAGTATTGAGACTAAATCTGTAAATTTTAAAATTTAAGTGAACACACATGAATAGTTGAGCAAATTGTATAAGTGATGATGTCTTAATGAGTAAGTGCAAATTTTGAAAAACCAATAAACAAAAAACTAACCCCCGCCTTCTGATTATGAAGCCAATTTTAATACATTTTGAACAAAGCGTTTTTGGTAAAACACAGGATTGTACAACGACCAGACCTAATTCCATTTCCCTTTTCTAAACTAGCTCATAAATGAGGCAGTATATTAAAAGAAGAGTCTCAAAGATAAATCAACCAATGGAAAAAACTTACTGGAATGTGTTGAATGCTGAGGGGATTGTTTTAAAAGAATTAAAATGTTTCATTCATTTTTCATTTCTGTTTTGATAAATATAGATTCAATCTAGACACATTTTCAAAACTCTGTGTGTGTGTGTGTGTGTGATTGATGAATTCTAACAGTATGTCAACCTCCCTAGGGTTATTTTATGCCTAGAGGTTAGGGAATCATGTTCCTTGTATGTTCATATTTATGTTTTATTTATAGTTGTTTTTTTATAGTTTTTTTTAAAAATAAGAATTTATTTTTCAACATAATCTCCTTCCTTGTCACTTCCCTAAGTAGTGAATGGTATTCATAAATTAGACATTGTGTGTGTGCATATATATATAAAATTATGATCCCTGTAAGCTATTGGGTTGTCAGGGAAGGGAGCGCATCAATCATTTCCTTTCATGGTATTTCTCAAGCTAATGGCAGTTACTTGGCACTGATCATCTTTCTTTTACCAAGTCATATACAACACATTGCACTAGGTTACATGGTATCAGCAGCAAGAAAGAGTCTCTGACCAGACCAACAATTGTGCATTATACAGGGAAAATTTCAAAAGAAAAATCAACAAAGTTCATACCCTAATCATATATCTATTTCGATGCATAAACAGGACATAATACAAAGTCAGTTTTAAAAAGGAGTTTAAGTTTGAATTTATCATTTTCCTTCACCTAGACTGGTTGCCATAACAAGGTTAAAGAGCCCAGTCTGTCTTACCACTAACCCATAGCTGGAGGGAGAATAGTTGGATTCATTCATATCCCAAGGGAATTAGTACTATGGGAAATGCTAACAGCTTCATACAAGAATGAACTTGAGTGGCCAAGTCCATTTTCTACCATGAGGAGATTATATATATATATATATATTTTTTTGGGGGGGGCAGCATTTCTTCATTAATACAAATTTCATTAAACATAATAGACATTTTATGTCTACATATTTTCTTCTGGATCCGTTCGAATTCCCGTATTACTTTTATCGTATCTGGGGGAAATTGATTTATGTATTGTCCATAGTTGAAATATGTAGACATAAAATGCCTATTATGTTTAATGAAATTTGTATATATATTACACACATATCTATAGCTAGCAAAGATTGTCTTTAGAGTCTGATTAATGCCTGTCATTTTTATTTTGTTAATTACTTGTTTATAGTAAATTGCTGCTAGATCCCCAAAGTTAAGCACCAATGAGCCAGTTTAATACATAGATGGGTGACCACTGAAGCAGCTGCAGGTACTATAAGAAACCTGAGGCCTACATGTCAGATCTAAGCAAAACTTAGTAAATAACAATATTGAATTAAAAATGAAACAGAAAATTAAATTCCTCTATTGGCATGCTTGTAAGATACAAAATGTCTCAAAATATTAAACTGCATCCAATGTGTTGGTATAATGGGGAGAAGGCTGATCACTATAAAACTATATGACAATGACATCAGAATATATAAGAATTTATTTATATAATGACTAATCAGAATATAAATACAACAATAACAAAAATTATATCAACTATGAAGTACTTCTTTTGAACCTGTTAGTGGAAGATTTTTCAACTAATATGGGAATGTGCAAAAGTGTAGTATCTGTTCCATTACTCTCAATGAAGTCATAAAATTAGGTAAGTGTTGTATCAGCATTTTTTTTAGATTTAAATTCCTAAAAATGTCCTGTCCTAGTGGTTGATTTTCTATTGAAGCTGAGTCATGAGGTTGAATGAGTCAGGGTCTTAAAAATAGAAGGGTTGACAAAAAAAAAAAAAAAGAGGTCTTCTAGAAATACTAACAATATTAGTGTTATTCCAATTAGATCCTGTACATAAATCAAACCAATCTCTTTACAGTTATATCTATCTCCTCATTTTCTCAGCCAAATCATTATCAGGTTTTACAGTAAGATATTTTATAGACAAAATGAATCCATTACTATAAGTAAACTAATTATTTTTAATAAAGAAAGTTCATTTTCTTCGAAATCAGAGTTTTATTATTTCTAGTGGAGCATTATACAATCAAAACAGATATTATTAGGAATTATTTATAACCAAACTCAACAGCATTGAAAGTCAGTTGCAAAAAATAAAATTATGTAAATAAGGCAATATTCCATGCATTATTTAGTTGCTTTTCACAGATCTATTCTTTAGTCTTTCTTAGGCATATGCCAAGCTTTAGAATTCATATTTACATGTGCATATATATTTTCTATGTGTGTGTGTGAAAAATAGACACAAATGTTGATAAATAGATTTTATCAATTGATTAATCTTAACTGGTTTCAGCTAATGAGAAGTGTTTATTCCAAGGGAAATACATTGATACCAACTATGAATAATAATAATAATGATAATAATTCCCAATCCAAGCCAGATGACTAAAGAGTGAAAGGGAAGAAAAGTGAAAACCGGACAAATTCCTGGACTTTGCCAGAGAGCTCGAAAAGTTATGGAACAAAGGTGACAGGGATACCAATTATAGTTGGATCCAATGGAATAGTCCAAGAACCTGAGAAAATGACTAGATGAACTAGAGATTAAAAGAAGAATTGAAACTATCCAGACAACAGCCCGACTAAAATTGACTAGGATACTGACGAACTGAGGAGACTTGCAGTCACTTGGACTCCAGTGAAAAACCATCAATTAGGTCTGGTGTAAAAAAAAACCTTGCAAAGAGTATAAGTTGGCGACCTTAGTCGAGGGAAACCCGAAGGCTCCCTTTTCAATAGCTACTACACCGAGGTGTAGGGGAGGGCATTACTCCATTCCCAGGATTGCTCTACTTTACCCTTGATCCTCACTTTATAGTGCTGAGTGCTTAGCAAGGTGACATCAAGTACCATTTTTTGAGTCTTTGGTAGGACTTGATCTGGGATTGAACCTCGATCTCCTGGACCATTGGTGAATAATCTACTCAATGAAATAATTTCATTGATTAATTTTATAGATTGGATTTTGAAAAAAAAAATTCAAACTCATTAAATGAAATGTAGATAAAAATATTCAATATGTATATATATATATATATCACACATACACTATTGCCAATAAACAAATGCTAATATTCAAGAAAGAAATATTATTGATTATAGCATTTAAAGAAAAAAAACAAATGGTATATTGTGTTGCATATTGATGTTATTTATGTTCCACACATATTCAATGTGAGTTATTAACTAATATAGATGTGGCAGAAGGCCAGAAGTATGGGGGGAAACCAATGTAGAATTGAACACTAATTTTGGTCTGTGAATTCAGATTGCTAGACATACCACATTAAGCGGCCTTTCAACTTATGTATGCATGTAAAGAAAAGAAATTATATATATGTGCATGTGTGTGTGCATGCACAAACATACACAAATTGAAGTATATATATATATATATATATATATATATATATATATACACACACACAAGTTAAACAATATTATACATATGCACACACAAAGAAAAAAAAATGTGAGGATGTGTATATACACAAAGAATATATGTACATGCAAAGAAAAGAATATACATTCAATTAGAATATTTTTAACAAATTCTGAACCTTTTTAAGTTAAAATCATGTAAAGTCTTTGTTATCTGGCCCAACTGGCTAGAGTAGCAGAATACATCTCTGCAAAGGGTTAAGACTCCCTTAATGAGTGTCCTAAATATGACACTAAATAATCTGATGATGAGGTTTCGGGAATGTGGAGTACCTCTTTATTACTATCATTCCCAGGTCCACTCTGGCTTGGAGTGGTAGCACCTGATAGGGTATGTATGATGTATGAGTCAAATATAACTAGACTTGTTTGAAATAGAACTGTTTATATGTATAAAAATGGATTTGGTATTGAATAACCTACAATGGTTGATATGCCATCAAACCAAACCAAACCAAACCTTTGCTATCTTAAATATAGCTCTTTTCATTTCTCTTCT
Source organism: Sepioteuthis lessoniana (assembly GCA_963585895.1). Classification (NCBI taxonomy): domain Eukaryota; kingdom Metazoa; phylum Mollusca; class Cephalopoda; order Myopsida; family Loliginidae; genus Sepioteuthis; species Sepioteuthis lessoniana. The sequence goes on from OY757928.1 coordinate 5,981,172, forward strand.
GTGTAAATCAGAAAAATATAAAATCATTCATAAAAAATATCAAGACTTTCTTTTTTTCTCCCCACCATAAGCACTAAAAAACCCTAACAAAAAACAACCAAAAACAACAAACAACTATTTCAAATATAAATTGAGAATTCCTGGGTCTGCAATGCAGAGGAGTGCGCAGTACCCCCTGCTTTTCTTCCTGCTGAAGAGGGAAGGCATATACAGGGGCATGCAATGAACACGCAACTAACAAGCATCAATGTTCTTGAGGTTTCAACTATTATCTGGTCCTGAAAGTTTGATTAAGGTGCATGGTGCAGAAGGGAAATGATTAATCGTTGTGGGTCCCCACCAAAAATCATAGTCCTCCTTCCACTTCCTTTTAATATCAAGTAGCTCCCTCTCTTTCTAAGCTCCCTTGTCATCTTTTTAGTACTGACTTTCCTCTTGTGGGTGAGTGGGTGGGTTTGCGTGTGGTTGTCGGAATATCTATGCAAGAGTATCATGTGATTTGACGGCTTGTCTCTGTGACGGTTCAAGAGTTAAAAATAAAATATATAGATAAATAAATAAAAATTGGCTGGTTTATAGTCCAATCAGGCAACAGTAAAGATTAAAGCAAAAACTTAGAGATTGTTTGGGGAAGGGGACTTGAAATTTAAAACCTTTCTTTAGTTGAACATTAACAATGAGGATTTAAAAAAAAAAAGGGAGAGAGAGAGAAAGATGGAAATGGTTTTCTTTGTTTAAAAAAATCAATTCCTGTAAAAAAAAAGTTCAGGAAAAAAAAAAATCACTATTAACTATCCCTGGTGTGTCACAATCTGTCCCACCCTCTAAAGCCTTTCAATATTAAAAAAAAAAAAATACTATTTTTCAGCATAATTTTCTTCCTTGTCAATGCATAGAATTCAATGGTGAATATCAATCACAAATCAAACATTCTTTTATTGGCCCTGTAATCTGGTTTTTGGTTTAAGGGGCAGTACTCAAGTAACATGTCTTGGTCAGGAATAGTCTGGCAGCATCCATCCCTCTCAAGGTTGTCTATGTTGGATTCAAATTCAGTTTTCCTTCTAGACTGGTTGTCATGCCAAGGTTAAAGAACCCAATCTGTCCAACTATTTACTCATAATCGGAGGAAGAATAGTTGGATTCAAACCTTTCCTAAGTGTATTATTGTCATGTGAAATGAAAACAACCTTGTTCAGGATTTGAACTTGGGTAACAGAGTCCATTTCCTATGTTAATAACCATTAAAACACGAGTGCCTCCAAAATCCAACATCATACAGTGAAAATTTCACATCAAAATAACAGTTAACAGGTCAGACATTAATCAATTTTTGTATATATACATCCGTGTGTGTATGTGTGTGATAATCATAGATAGAGAGATGGTCAGCTAAAAAGTTCATAGACTGACCAAAATACTCTTATGGAATGTGACCAAATGAGGTTTATTTTTCAACATTGTCTGCCTTGTGGTCCACACACTTCTTCCATACGTTTTCAGGGTTTGAATCTAATAGGTCAAAAAAGTCATCAACAGCAGATATGATATCATTATATATATATATATATATATATATATATATATATATATATATATATATATATATATACACACACACACACAGTTCTGAATACAAAGAAAGAGTATATCAGTAAATCCACACAAAAATACATACAAGAATATATACATACAAAGAAAGACTATATCTGTATATCAATGTGTTAGTAAGAGGAAAAGATAATTTCTATTGCTAATGTCATTAAGGTATAATTTGGAAGCCACTCAGCTTTTCTTTTTATTGTCCCTATTTAAATAGAAAGACAAATGCCAAACAAATGAGCCACTAGTGGGGATTTTGAACCCACAATGAGGCCATTGAAACCAAATTCCAGTGTTAATCATTTGGTGATAAATTCTGATTGTCCAGACGTTTGTGGCTGATGATGTTATCATAAAAATGAATAATGTAGCTTCAACATGTGATGAACAGAGAACTGGTCCACAGGTTCAATTCCAGCTGATTCTGACTAATTTATTAGCAATTTATTTAACATTCTTCATGCATACCTTTATATTTAAGTATTTTTATGTCAATTACTATTCAGAAGCAAATTCCCAAATGACTACACAATAAAATCCATACTTACAAAATGGCTAACATTAGATGGATAAGATAAAAAACAAAAAACAAAAACAAAAACAAAAACAACAACAAAAAAAAAACATACTTAGATGTTTCAATATTTTATATGGAAAATTGAAGTACTCAACATATTTTTAAAATCAAATGATAACAATGAATATTATACCATTTTGTGAAGTGTAATAATTAGTACAGTAATCTAGTATAACATTAACAAGATCGATTCTCATGGTGTGTTCATACTTTGGTTTCTTTGTTTTAGTGACATATCATCCTTTGTGAGTTATTTAAAGCCCAAACCATCTTTGTAGAAGAACAGTTCTATTTAACTTATAGCTGAAAGTGAACATGACTGGAGTTTGAACTCACTAACTACAATGTTATAGTCTAGTATGTTAGCTACTAATTCACAGGGTTCCTGTCCCATGTTTATCATATATCATCGTTAGTATTTTTCTTATTGCAGTTTTCTTAAAATGTTCTGAGAGATATTGGCTCATTGGTCAAGTGGGTAGAGTGTTCGCTAATGGTTCAGGAGATCTGGGTTCAATCCCAGGTCGCATTATACCAAAGACTTTAAAAATGGTACTTGATACCTCCTTGCTTAACACTCGGCAATATAAGGTACAGATCAAGGATAAAGTAGAGCAATTCAGAGAAAGGAGTATCGCCCTCTCCTACACCTCGGTGTAGTAGCTATTGAAAAGGGAGCTTTCTGGTCGCCTTCAACTACAGTTGCCAACTTTACTTTTACTTTACTTACATAACATACAAAATAGATTTAATAAGCATTTTCTAGAAAAATAATTCTTTTTCTACTGGCAATGAAGGAGGCCATGTTTGTTTTTGTATCACATTAGTAATGTTTATTTGGTAGACTTCAGCCTTGTACTGGCTCTGTTGGCTGTGCTTGGAATATGTTGACTGTATATTCTGCTGAGAAGTTAGACCCCCACTCCAAAAAAAAAAACCTAAAAGAAAAAGAAGCGGTGTCTTAAGTATGATATTAAACTGCATCCAGTTGTAAGGCTCCATTTCTAAGGTTATGAGAGGTATCAAGTAACCTCTTTATTGCTATTACTTCCAAGTCCACTCTGAGCGAGAGTGGTAGAATCTCTTAGGGTCCTATCTATGGGTCAAATAAATCTGGTTAAAATTATTTGTATTAGATCAGAATACTTTAAACCATAACTGAGTAGACATCATTTTTATTAAGTAGGAATAATTACTGAAAACCAGTTAATTATATGCAAATTATTTGTATTAAGAATAATTACTTGAAGCTAGAATTGCTTACAAATCATGATCCTTAGTTGCTAGAAACTATTCAATTGCTTGTTAAACAAAAATGCCTGATTAAATAACCAAACAAGGGTTGACATGCCATAAAATCAACTAATCAGAAGCTGAGTACAAATCAAGACATACTGACAGTACAGATTCCCTTGACTCTCTTGCCATCCATCTCTATTAACCATCACTATTGGTAAGTCCCCTAAACGGCATCCAGTGTCCACACAAGGCTGATGGATGTAAGTGTTTGCAGGTTGGCCAATGCTGGTGTGTCCATGTGTAGGACTCAGTTGAAGAACATTGCTAATGAGTCCATCCTTAATTCTCCAGCAGTGCTTAGTATGCTTTGTTTGTCTTTCTTGGAAAGTTTGCGAGATGGGAGGTAAGTGGTCGTAGGGTGCTGTTTTCAGGATTTGTTCAAAATACCATGCAGCATCCTTGTGTAGTTCAAATCTAACTTTTTCTTCAGGTGTTTTGTTAATGTCTCAGTGGTGCAACCATACAATAGTAATGACACGGCTACTGCTTTGAAGAAATCCCATCTTATTTCATAAGAGAAATTAGATTTCCACATGGCCCTTAACTTGTTAATAACCAGTCCATGCTTTGTGTATATATATACACATCATCTTCAGTAGAGAAGATAATGATACCACAGGGTGAATAATATTTCAGAATGAACATGATATCCAATATCAAAGAATGGCTAAATGTGTATTAAAAAAAAAAAAAAAAAAAAAAGGGAAGAAGAAGGAGAGAGAGAGAGAGGGAGAGAGAGAGAGAGAGAGAGACATGATTGTTTTTTTTCTTTATTCACAAAGTATTAAGAATTGGAAATGAATTAAGTTGAATTAAAATTAGTTAATTGGGTATTAACTGTCAATGTTATGTATTTTCATGATCATTTTTATAATTACTTTTTTTTATCATTTTTCAGTTGAGCAATTTGAGATTTGCCTTTCATCACCAAAAATTAATAAACTTAACCTTTGTTGGTTATTGATCATCAAGCTTTGAAAATATTGATTGTTAACAGATCAATTCAAATCCCTTCATAATAGCCAATATGAATGGAAATGATGATTCTAGCAACAAATGCAATAAGATAAAAAAAAAAAATGGTTGAGATAACAAATTTTGCCAAATGACCAATTTCAAGCTAAAAGCAAATAATCTAGCATTTACACCAATTAGACTATCAGCAGTATTTTTTTTTAACAGCTCACAATATTGTTCTATCACATTATTCATCAGGTCTTTAATAAGCATTAAAAAAGAAATCCACTGCTGACATGTCTGTTTTTATCTCTCTCTCACTTACACACACAAACTAATTATATATATATATATATATATATAAAAGAGAGAGAGAGAGAGAGAGACACACACACACATCATCAAATTGTGTGAATAACATGGAGTTCCCTGATATTCTTTCTCGCCACTCATCCCTATCATCCATTACTCTTGGCAGGTCTTCTAAACGGTATCCAATGTCCCCACAGAACTGATGTATATGTCTTTGCTAGTTGGTTAACACTGCTGTGTCCATGTATAGTAGTCCATAAGATAATCACTCATGAGTTGGTCCTTATGTCTCCCACAGTGCCCAGCATGTCTTGTTCATCTTACTTTGTAGTTTGTAAGATAGGAGGTAAGTGACCAGACAGTTGCAGTTTTGTGGCATGTTACTTCCAACAAATATTGTACTAATGTATGTATTTACCAACTTCTCCACATGGGCAGAATACAATACAAGATCAATTTTTAAGCTGAGTTTATTGTTTGAATTCAGTTTTCTTTCTCCTAGACCTGTTGCCAAACCAAGACTAAAGAACCCAATCTGCCCTACTATTTACCATAACTGGGAGAATAATTATGTAAAATGCAATCAGCTTCATGCAAGATTTGAACTCCTGTTGCCATGTCCATGTCCTACTATAATAACCATTACGCCACAGAACCTCTAAAACTATTGCATCTCTCGGTAAAACTCCAGTGACAATGTCAAAGAAGTTGGTATTGACATTGGTGAATAAACCATTGCCATTGTGTTTTTGTAAAGTAGTAAGAGTTTTTTTCAAGAGATCAAATGCTAGTAGTATTTGCTCTATCTTTCCTCTGTCTATAGAATCAAATGTCTTGGCAAAATCAATAAACAATAACTGTGTTGCCTCTAATTTTTTTGCACATACTCCTTTGATGATTCAACAGATAGAATCTGTGATGCTGTGAATCAGTTTCTCTTAAAGTCATTCTGATATTTTCTAAGAATTTTCTCGCCATCAGGTCAGAAATAATTGAGACACAGAGCATTAGAAACCTTAGCAGCTATAGCAGTAAGAATTATGCCTCTGTAGTTCTTAGTGATTCTTAGGTCAACTTTCTTGAGGAAGGGGAGGATGCAGTCTTTTGTCCATTTCTCTATTATGTTTTGTTTATACAATGTGTTGAATAATTGAAGAAATATGTCAAATTTTCTAGTCTTTCAAACTTCAGGAGGTATTTTGTCAAAGCCTGTAGCTTTTCTACTTTCATTTATTTTAGTACTGCATCAAATTCTTCCTTTGTAAATTGTCCAAGTTTGATTTCTAGTTGGCTATTAATAATTTGTTTGGTAGGTTTACCAGTGTTTTCAAGAAGGTTTCCAAACTGATTCTTGAAATGTTTTTTTCCACTTCTGAAGTCTTTTTCTTAGCTGGCAGCTTTTAGTTTCACTTTTAAGGTGCTTTTCCTTCTGCTTACTCCATATACTGTCTGCCATTTTAAACATGATTGACTATCTTCTATTCAATTTCACTGATCTGGCCTTGAATGTATTGGAGTTGCTCTTTTTGATATGTGTAAGTTCTCTCTTGGCTTTCTTAGGTTTCTACATGATGGCATTGGTTGGGTTTCATTTAAGTAAGTATGCTATTTTCATGTTATCTTGTTTTCCCCTAACTGCTATTGATTTCCATGGAACTCTATTTGGCTCTTGATTTGGTTGGAATGCACTTGGCTGCTGCTTCTATATGGGCAGTAACAAAGTCATTTTTTGGAGTATGTGTCTTAGACATGTTTCTTGCAGTTACAATATATTGATTGCTCACATCACTATTGGCAAGTGAGAACCATCCATCTTGTGAAGCTTTAACTGTTTGTTTCTTACTTCTCAATAGACTTCAGTGAATCTTTGCTGAGAAGATTCTATGATCAGAAAATAACTCTTTCAAAATTTATCCACTTCTTGTTTATGACTATATAATCCAGCTGTGCTTTAACATTATTTGGGTAGGTGTAAGTACAAAGTTTTCCCCCCCCCCTTTTTTTTAAAGTTCAGTGTTTTGCTATGCAAGCCTGTTTACTGTAAAAGAAAAATAGACTTACTCCCGGAAAAATGTGCTTGTGTGTGTCTGGCATGCAAAAGCGAAAATGGTTGTGCTAACGTGTTTTAAGAACTCATGATCTCAGATTCTCATGAGACTGACGAGACATGTGCAAAGGTCTAAGCCTATAAAAAAGACAGACAGCCGCAGTGTTAGCAGCGAACTCAAGCGTTGCAGTTGGTAAGAGACGATATATCTAGCTGATTGGAAGAGGCAATTCAGGAGACATTTCTAAGCTAGAGAAATTTGTGCTGGACAGTGATATGCAAAAAGTGTCCTGGAACAAGCTTTCTGACTGTTAAGAGACCCCTGATTACTAAATTTGCAAGCAAAAAAATCTGCTAGTCATTTACCATTTCTATTTGGTGAGTTGTGTAAGCAGAATTTATTATATCTTTGTCTATTTGAACATTCTTGTCTCCACTGATAATTACAATCTTGTATTTGGGAATATGTCTGAAAAGTTTGGTTTGGTTTTATGGCATATCAACCACTGTAGGTTATTTAATGCCAAATCCATTTTTATGCATATATAGTTCTATTTCAAGCAATTCAGTTTAACATCAGTACACAGTTTAGTTCTTCGGGCAAATATCCTTGGGAAAGGTATGAACTCCCTTATCCTCACAGCTATGTGTTAAATAGTACCACTACTGTTCTTCTAGGAGAATAGCTTTGGCATTAAATAACATACAAAGGTTGATATGCCATTAAACCAAGAAACCAAATAGTTTAGTTCTATTTGACCCATAGATAGGACCCTATCAAGTGCTATGACTCCAAGCCAGAGTGAACCTGGAAGAATTGGCAATGAAGGGGTACTCCACATTCCCTAAAGTTCCAACATTACTGAAGCTTCACCATCAGATTGTTTATGTCATATTCAGGACACTCATAGGAGAAGTCTCAAGCCTCTGAAGAGAATCAGTTGTTATATTCTACAGCCCCAAATTACTGGACAAGTGTTAGAAAAAGGAAGATATATATATATATATATATATATCTTCCCTTATATATCTTATTGTTTGCACAAGTTTTCTTAAAGATTTCAGAACTTACTTTTTCTCATTTTGTTTTTTTTTGCAAAGAGATCTTTTTGTAGGTATTGTTTGTTTATGTTTAGTTATATAAAAGAAATTAAAATCTCCCCTTCATAGGCGAAATCTGACATGAGAGAACTTCAACACCCTTACTGATGATTGGGTCTTCAATTCTATAATTGATAAATGAATCTTATAGTAATAAAACTACAGTAAGAAGGTGAGATTTCAATTTCTTTTAGCTTTATACTGCTCTACAGGTCCGTATATACATTATACAAAAATCATTCAACGAATAAGAGTAATTTAAAAATGGCTGCAAAACAGAGTGCTTGAACAGAAGTCTATCATTAAATTTTGGTGGTTAAGAAGTGCAAACCATGTAAAATTTACAGAAGAATGTGTACAGAGAAGCAGGTTTTAATAAAAAAAATATGGGCTAAAAATGGATTTACCACTATGAGCCAGAGTTAAAAAGGCAGCCCATAGAGTGGAAACACATGGACTCCCCAGAAAAGAAAAGGTTCTTGGTGCAGCGGTCAGTAAAGTAGGTCATGTTGACAGTGTTCTGCGACATGATAGGACCAATCATAATTGATTTCCTTGAAAAAGGTGCAACAGTATATAGTGCTTACTATTGCCAATTCACCTTATTAAATGACCTTTATTTATATATAATTCTATTTATTTTATTTATTTACAGGATGTGTATAATAACAACTGTGTCATTAACAAAACCTTCATTAGAGGATGACCCTTAGGTGTCAGGCATGGTTTTAAAACAAAAGTATCATCACCGCTAACCTAGAACATCCAAGCCATGCTTCACAATACAAACTTTTAGTTGTTTTTTTTTCCTTTGTAAAAAAGCCAGATAAAAATTCAGTCTCATTATATATTTCATCATTTATTCCAAAATTTCCCATCAATGAAACATTAATATCATCATGTAAGATTTGAATTGACCAATAAATGTCCAGTCAGTGAACAGTGGACATGAAATTCAACCAGAAATTTGAGAAATGTGAGAGTGATAGAAATTTCCTTCTCATCAAAGATGTTGTTTACCCTCTGGTTACTGAGTTTCAAGCTTTGTGTATGAGATGACATTCACCAGATGTAGGTTAAGTCAGCTCACATATTCAACTGATGACATTTCAGATCACTGCACTCCAATGTTTGACAATTGGCAGCATCACCTCTCGCACTGCCCGGCCATTCACAGTTCCACTGTAAAGATGTAGGCTGGACATGAACTCCAAGTCCGATTTGACAGTGGCTAGATGAATATCTTGGCATTTTTTCTATCCCCAAAAAAGGGTTAGTGAAATTGTTCGGTTGATCATTTTTGTTGCAGGGTGTATTGAGTAAGCAGAATCTTTGATATAGTAATAGGAATACATTTTGAAACTATTGAAGCTTTGAGGACTGACTCATGCCTATAACCACTGAGATAATTTATTGAAATAATTAAATTCTTTTTTTCTTTTTTTTTTCCAAATGTCTTTTTTTAGATCAGAGAAAAACACTTGTGTATTGTATACAAAAGAAAATGCTATTAAAGTTATTTAAAAAAAAAAAAAAAAATGCACTATAAAAATATCAATTTTCCTAAGAGATTATTTTTTTCAAATCAATTTATAGTAAACTTGTTTTAATCATGTTACATTTACAAAGAATAATGTCAACAAAGCAATATTGGTATACTTTACATTATTAAAAAAAGAAAAAAAAAAATCGTTGAATGAACAAAAAAAACCCCAACAAAACACACACACACACACAATCCTAAGAAACAAGTACATTTCTTTCTATGGAGAGACTCCCCTGAACACACCGTTTTCTTCACAATTAAGGTATTGATTTCAAATATTGATTTAAGGTATTTGAGTAGAAATTAACCACAAAGGCTTTTCATTTAGAAAAGGTTGGCTACTGAAAAAAAAAGAGGGTGAAAAACTTCCAAAGTTATTTCTGTTTTGTATTATTTCGCAGCTGAATATGCAAAGAATACTGATGACTCAAAATTTTATAGCCTTGATTTTTTTTACCTTTTTTTTTTTTTTTGCGTAGTTTTATAAAAACCAAATATGAAACAAGATAAACTCTTTATATTAGGTAGCTGAAACAAAATTTAATGCCTTCTCTGGCAGAAGGACATTTTAACCCTTTGGAGTCATAAACCTGATATTTCAAGTTGAGCACTATTCTACTATACACTAGAAAATCAATATTTCAGGCTCAGCATGATCACCACATATCCACTGTCTTACTCTATACTGAAAATTTCATCCAATTTTGGTCCTTTAGGTTTTGTCTTTTATATTAAGGACACAATAGAAACGTGCCTGATTCCCAAAGATTACAACTGAAGCAGAAAATCATATTTTTTGTTTAATGGCATATCAATCTTTTCGGGTTATTTAATTCAAAAGCCATGCTTGTAGAAGAACAGGAGTAGTACTAACCAACCCATAACTGAGGGAATGGGTTCATACTTTTTGCAAGAGTATTGATCTAAAAGTGAATGTAATAGTGTGAGTAGAGTTTGAACTTACTACAATGTCACAGTCTAACATAGAGGGATAAGGGGGTTCATGCCTTTCCCAAGGGTATTAGTCTGAAAGTGAATGTAATAGCAGAGTCTGAACTTGCTTACTACAATGTCACAGTGCGGGGTGCTAATCACTATGCCATGAGGACTTATCTCTCTCTCTCTCTCTCCATTGTATTAAAAAGGAAGGATTGTGGGCTATTGCAACACCTTGGTCACAGACTATGGGGACTTAGTAATTTTTGCCTTCACTCATTTGTGTATACTTGTGAGGGTAGCAAATAAATACCATCTTTTACAAGTCTTTAACATAAAACTACTTCTAAAAATTGGTTGACAGAAGTTAAAAAGTCTCAGACTAGGTTATAACTTGGCTGGCACAAGACCAGTGCTGAAGTACCCTGTGAAGATCCAACTCTCCTACACAAGCTTGCCAAAAGAGCTTGTTAACCATTATTTTATGGAAGGGTATCTGATTAGGTTTGGTTTGGTTTGTTGGGTTTTATGGCATATCAACCTTTGTAGGTTATGTAAATCCATTTTTATGTAAATAATCTGTTCTATTTGACAATTCAGTTTAGCATAAGTACACAGTTTAATGGTCAAAAACATTTCCATTTCTAACTATTCAAGCAGTTATATGTAATAATTCGGTTAAGTGTAAATACAGTTTTAATGTTGAAAAACAGTTCTATTTGAAATAATTCAGTTAAGCATAAGCACGTAGTTTAAATGTAAGTACGATTTAATTGTAAAAGTCATTTCTATTTCAAACTATTCAGTTTTACTCAAACAATTCATTTTAGCATAAGTAATTAATTCTATTTAACCCATAGATAGGACCCTTATCAGGTGCTACCACTCCGGGCCAGAGTGGACCTGAGAGCAATGGCAATGAAGGGGTACCCCGCATTCTCCAAAGCTCCAGCATTGCTGGAACCTCACCATCAGATTGTTTAGTGTCATATCCAGGACACTCGTTAGGGGGGGGGTCTTACCCCTCTGCAGAGGTGCAGTCAGTATATTCTACAGCCCCAGCTGACTGGGCAATACACAGAGTTAAATGTCAAACAGTTTTATTTCAGATAATTTAGTTCAGCATAAGTACACAGTTTAGACGTCAAAAACAGTTCTATTTTGAGCAATTCAGTTCAGCACTAGTACGCAGTCTCAATGTCAAAACAGTTCTATTTTAAACAATCCAGTTTAGCATAAATATGCAGTTTAAATGCAAAAATCAGTATAGCGAAAGAAGCACGTAGTTCTATTTAACCCATAGATAGGACCCTTATCAGGCGCTACCACCCCGGGCCAGAGTGGACCTGGGAGCGATGGCAATGAAGGGGTACTCTGCGTTCCCCAAAGCTCCAGCATTGCTGAAACCTCACCATCAGATTGTTTAGCGTCATATCCAGGACACTCGTTGGGGGGGGGGTCTTACCCCTCTGCAGAGAAGCAGTCAGTGTATTCTACAGCCCCAGCCGACTGGGCAAAGGTATCTGATTAATATTTACTAATCTGGAAAAAGGTTACTGCAGTAGTGCGTGATAAAATAAGGACTGAACTCACAAAAATGATAATTTGATAACATTTGCTTCAAGTTGAGGTGCCTATTTATATTAACTAAGCTTGCTTAGTCTGGCACATGGCCATAAATATGGTGTACCGAATGAAGATCAAACTTATTTTTGAAGTAATGATCTATGAGACAAGCTTATTTACCAACCAGCTCTGTACAGACACTGGATGCCATTTAGAGGACCTACCAAGATTGATGGCTGATAGGGACAAATGGTGAGAGAAAGTCAATGATGATGATGAAATGGTTTGATAATGGATAGAGCCCAAAGTGGATCACTAGAACCAGTATGGAAAAATAAATAAATAAATGGATTGAAAATTTGAGGAAAAGTGCAACTATTCAGATAATAACTATTGGTTTGGTTGTATTTGATGGCATATTAACCCTTGTGGATTATCTAATGGCAAATTCTATTAATATATGATTGGTAAATCAATAGTTTGTAGGAACATTTTTAAACAAGCCAGAGCTGATTTGTTTGCACACAATTTAATGGTTTCAAGTATTGCTATCTAACACTAATAATTCTTTTTGAACACAGTTAAATGTTTTCAGACCCATATACTACTAATCTGGCTCAGAGTGGACCTGGGAGTAATGGTAATGAAGGGGGTACACCACATTTCTGAAAATTCTAGGATTGAAGCCTCACCATTAGATGATTTAGGGTTATATCCATGGCTCTTGTTATTAGGAATGGGGGGGGGGTCCTCTTTGCAGACTGGGCTCAATAACCTTGTTAAAATCAGCTAGAATACTCAGGAATGTACTTGAGTATTCAAGAGACAACATTACCAAGATTTCAGTGAATGATACCAAATATTAATTGTGCTAAAGAAAAAAAAAAAGAAAAAGAGAAAATTAATTATAAAATCATTTCTAAAAAAATTTGAATGGAAAATTCATTTTCTGAGCCACTCTTCACTTTTTGGTCTCAAATTAGGAAAAATAAAAACTAAGAAATATGAATTTTTTTTAAAAACCTCTCCCCCTTCTTTAGTCAATGTCAACCCTTTCTGGTATCAGTTTTCTGATGATGAAGACAATAATGTAAATTACAACATCACCTAAAGTTGTTTCTTCTTCAGTGAGTGTGTGTGTGGGGGGTCAGAGTTTATTTGTGCATTAGACATTAGAAAGGTGGGATTGATATTAAAAAAAAAGAAAAGAAAAAAAAAAGAAAACTGGCAGAAGTACTCTGCTTTATTTGGTATAAGAAAATAAAAACAAACAAAAAAATTCAATAATACTGATATATATTTTAGCAAGATTCCATAGATAGAGAATTATGACCACGACAAAAACAGTTTAAAGAAAGAAAAACTTTGATTAGTTTCTGAGAGCTTCTTTTGTAAATAACATTTCTTGTTCTTCCTTTTATAAATATGCAAAAGTCCATATTTCACTGCTTATTTACAAACATGGCTAGCTACAGGGCTGCTGCACACCACGAAGGTAATATAAAATTTCATGAGATAAAAGGATATGATTTTGTATCTTATTCTTTATTTTCAATTTGTGCTGTTTACCGATGACTAGAATGACTGATTAGCTGTGGTGAAAACTAAAATTAAAATGAAAGAAATACTAATAGAAAAATAAATAACGGTTAATAATAATATGGAAGAGTTAGGAGGAACAAGGTGGATTGCAGTAGAATTAGGGATAATTGTTTGATCCTAGCGTATTGGAATTGCTACATTATATAGCAAGCTCCTGTGGATGTTACTGAGCATTTTTTAAAGTTATTTCTTTGTTCCAACCTTCTGTAATTTGACTGATTTTAATGGCATGTTAACCCATCTGTGATTGTTTTATGTCTTGAAGTTAAGAAATCATACTCATTGTACATTCATATTTAGATGATTTAAAGTATTCCTATCTAATACAAATCATTTATATGGTTTAAATAAGTCCTTTCTAATACAAATCATTTATATGGTTTAAATAAGTCCTTTCTAATACTAATAATTTACACACAATTATATAGTTTCAGTTATTTCTAAATAATAATAACAACTTGTTAGTACAGCTATTTGGTTTCAAATAGATAATAATCTTTAGTAAACAATTATCACTTTAGGTTTGGTTGTTTGGATTTTATGGCATATCAACATTTGTAGGTTATTTAACGACAAATCCATTTTCATACAAATAATCTGTTCTATTTCAAACAATTCAGTTTAGCATGAGTACACATTTTTCATTGTCAAAAACATTTCTATTTCAAGCTATTCAGTTTAGTCAAACAGTTCTAATTCAAACAATTCAGTTTAGCATAAGTATGCAGTTTAGTTCTATTTATCCCAAAGATAGGGCCCTATCAGGTGCTACCATTCCTGGCCAGAGTGGACCTAGGAGCAATGGCAATGAAGGGGTGCATTCCCTAAAGCTCCAGCATCACTGGAACATCACCATCAGATTGTTTAGTGTCATATCCAGGACACCTATATGGTGCAGGTGTGTGTGTCTTACCTCTCTGCAGGGAAGTAGTCGGTGTATTCTACAGCCCCACCTGACTGGGCAATAATTACAGCTTTAAGTAAATAAATAATACAAATAATTTAGTTATATGGCATCAAGTATTCCTATTGAATGCAAATAATTTTTAAACTTCTATTTTACCGATAGATTGGATACTAACAGGTATACCACACCAGGGTCAGAGTGGACTTGGGAGTAATGAAGGGGTACACTCCACTCCTTAGATTTCCAGAAACTTTGTATCATACCCAGGACACTAGTTTTGGGGGGTTGGGGAGAAGTCTTACCCTTCTGAAGGTGATACAGGCAGAATATTCTAAGTCCTGCAGACAGGGCAGAATTTAATTTAAGGAATGTATTATTTGCCAAAAGATTTGAAATAAGAAACAACAATAAAAATGGAAAAGATGAGAAGATCTGGTCAACTTTGTCAAAATATAATATTTTTCTCTTTGGTAAAAAAAGAAACAGCAAATCCTATTTTTAAAGCAGAAAATAGAGAGAGAAAGAGAGATTAAGAAAAATTTGAATGGAGAGAAAAAGTCTTCCAGATATGTTTAGTGTTCAGAGAAAATTATTTATTCATTTGTTCAAAGATTGGATGATAAATCTCCTTCCGTGGAATTGTAACTGACTATTGATCCATTTTGACTTGGTAAAAAGGAGACTTTTTGTTTTCACATTTATCAATATTTGATAGGTTAACATGAGAATAACACTGTTTTATTGTAGCCAACATATTTGCTTTGGTTATAGCCAATCTTTTTCTATTATTTCTATCAGCCAAAGATGTAAACATGTATATATCTACCCACCCATCATACCTACCTTCATCCTGGAGTGTATTTACATACCACAACATATAATACAATTTCTAAACTTGCTCAAATATATTTATATGGGATTATTCATACTGACATGAAAAAATATCTTGCATATACATTTAAACTTAAACTTATTGTGGTCCTACCGTAGAGAATTGCTTAACAGGTTATTGCTTGCGAGTTTAATCCTCACTGGGCATCTTGGGATTCTAACTTTGTGCTTTACCCAATGAATACATTATCTTGTTTCAAAAAGTTATCCAGATTATTGAACTCATTTTTGTAGTTGTTTATACTGTTATCTTTTTCAGCCGATTCATTCTACATCCTTCTCATAGTTTGTACTATATATGAGAGAGAGAGAGAGAGAGCGAGTGAGCAAGTGAACTCAACATCCTTTTACTAAGGATTGCACACTTGAATTAAGCTGCATTGGTTAATCCTTTCTACAGCCTTCTTCTGTTGAAAAATCCATATATAAAGATAGGGATTTTTTTTTTTAGTAATTCTGACCAGATAGTGTAGGGAGACAAATATCTCCCTTGGATTTGGGGGAGTGTCTTGGAACACTTAGTGATCACACGTCAATCCCATAATCCACCATGATCCTTTTTTGTCTATATTCTTTGAATGGTTAAGATATGTCTTTATTTCTGTTGGCATTATGGTTAGAGTGTTCGCCAATGGCCCGGGAGACCTGGGTTCAATCCCTGGTCAAGTTATACCAAAGACTCAAAAAAATGGTACTTCATGCTTCCTTGCTTAACACTCAGCATTATAAGGGATGGATCAAGGGTAAAGTGGGTCAATTCAGGGAAATGAGTTGTGCCCTCCCCTACACCTTGGTGTAGTAGCTATCAAAAAGGGAGCCTTCAGGTTATCTCTCAACTATGACTATCTCTGTTGAACAGAGGAGATACTTTGTCTCCAACCCTGGTGATGGACTTTGTCTTGCCACATGATTGAAATGTCAAGTCCACATGGCTAAATCACAGAGAGAAAAAAGAACAATATTGGCACATTTTTTCTGCAGGATACAATTGTGTATTCTTATTAATACTTCTTGCATGTATACTATATGTGTATTAAATGTTCCTATGTTTATAAATGAGCTTGTCTTGTTTTTCCTTTAGTTTATTCAGTGTTAGTATATCATTGGACATACTAAGGCTAATATTTAACCTTGGTGACAGTGGGAACATGACTAAATATCCTTAGCACCATTCACCCCAATAGTAGTAAACAAAATTAGTAACAATAAGAATTGAATCAATTTTTTCAGTTTTATATGGAAGATATATATATATATATATATATATATATATATATATTAAAATGATGTGTTAACAAAAAAAAACAAAAAAAAAAAAAAACGAATTGGGACTGAAGCTGTATTTTCCAAAATGGAAATGTACAATGAATGAAACATTAATTTTTTTAACAAATAGTCCTATTCACATTGAACACACTTGTTCTAGAACGTTTTCTAAAGTTCAAAGCACTTCTGAAAATTCTCTTTTGATAAAAAGGTATGAAGTTGTGTCATTGTATTTAAAAAAAGAAAAAAAATCTCTTCTACAAGGTCAAATCTTATCTTCTGTATATTTTCAGCTTAGGAGAAAAAGAAGTCACATAAGGTTAAGCATGGTGATTATAGAGTGTTGCACTAACACAATCCTGTATTTCACACAAAAAAAACAATGTTGGCCAAATATCAAAAACTTACATCCACTAGCTCTATATGAACACTGAATGCTGTCTAGAGGACTTACCAAGAGCAATGACCAATAGAGATGGATGGTGAGAGAGAATCAAGGGAATATGTGTTGTCTAGTCATCATTATTATATGATTTTAAAGTTAAAACAATTTAGAACTTTGGCCTTTTCAACAAAGTTTTATTTAAAAAAAGAAAAACATCATCACACCTCATCTATATAAACAGGCATCTGCTCTGGCAAGACAAACATGATGTCATTTGCCTCTTTCCTTCTTGGCTGATGTCTTCATAATGGGGAATCATCCAGTGGGTAGTATATGCTTACACTATAGATGGTAATAAGTGCAGCACTTCACAGTTGGAATGCCTATCATATGACAGAGTTACAAAGATATTCTAAAAGATGCCAATGAAGGATTTGGTGTTGCACTTGATCATGGGTCCCAACCAACAACAACTATATCATATATTGAAATGTATAAGCAGAACACAAGAGGGGAAAAAATGTTAAAGCATTATTACCTTTTATTTTTAGAGGTTAGTGCAGAGAAATGCTAAGAAGTCACCACACCTATGATGAGAAATTAAAGCCAGCACAAATTAATGATAGTTGTATGCTGGGCTAAAATAATTTCCCCCTCAGACAGGGAGGTTATTTCCAGAATTTTAGGGTGGGGCAGACAGGCTTAAAAGAAGAGTTTTGACCACTTGGGATCCTTTGCTCCTTACACAGTGAACAGTTCTCACTCATTTTTCAAAGCTTGTCTGCATCTTTGATCTAAAAGAAAAGTCACAATCAATAAAACATTTCTTGGTTAAAGGTCTCCATAATTCTTTGTGTAGAATTTGAGTATATCAGAATGGTAGTTTCCTTATATATCAAACAAACAATTCTTATAATTTGGAGAAAAAAATAAATTAACAAAACATGTTAGGCCTCTCTCTCAATCTCTCTCACACTTACACAAACTGAGCAATATATATAAGTAATCATACAAATTTATTTGTTTATTATACATTTTTTTTACACTAAACAAAATATCCTTATTCTGTCTGTAAGATGCCTGAGGTATGACACTAAATGATATCTGATGGTGAAGCTCTGATTCTGGAGAGTGTGGAGTATCCCTTCATTGCTATTACTTTCAAGTCCACTAGGATCTGGAGTGGTAGCAAATGTTAGGGTACCATCTATGGGTCAAATAGATCTGTTTAAAAAAAATATTCAAATCTGATAGGACCATGTGCAAAAGAAAAACTTAAAAAAAAACTACACAAAAAATGTAAATATGAATGTATAACGGATGAGATCAGCTACCATCTAGACATAAAATAACCGTAGACAGATTGACATACCATTAAAATCAATCTATCAATAATGCTTGCATTAACTCCTGATCCCTGACAACCCATTTTATCCTGATTTTCAATACATTTACATAATACATACAATCACTTTACAATTATCCTCATAGGAAATAGAGGATGTGACTCAGGTTCAAATCCTGGATGAAGTTGTGTTTCATTTTGTGCTAATATCCTTGGAAAAAGCATGAATCCATCTGTGACAATATAGTAGAGAAGATTGGGTTCTTTAGCCTTGGCTGGCACCAGCCTAGGTGAAGGGAGGCTCTGAATTCAAGTTTTATTCCAAAAACTGACCTTTTGTCACATCCTACCTGTGGTGGAGAGGTTGGGTAAACATATACATACAATAATTTTATTTTCAGAGTAATGTTTACATTAATTTCTGACCAATGACAATTCCTTTTTTCCCGCCAGTGCTTTTCTATAGCAATGCCTGCTTTAAATTCTGACACTCTTACTGTATGGCAGTGAAAGTGTGTGATGATATTTGGCATACAGGAAAAGATTGTATACTTATCATATTTACCAGCCCCTCCACTCGATCAGGATATGACACAAGGTCAATTTTTAAGTGGAGTTTAACAGGTTTGAATTCAGAGTTTTCCTTCTCCTAGACTAGTTGCCTCACCAAGGCTGAAGAACCCAGTCTGCCCTACTATTTATCCATAGCTCGAGGGAGAATTGGATTCATACCTTTCTCAAGGGTATTAGTGCGATGTGAAATGCAAGCAGTCTTGTCGAGGATTTGAACTCATGTTGCTGTGTACTTTTCCTACAACGATAGCCATTACACCACAGGCACCTCCAGTTTTTAACCTGTAACTTATGATTTTGAAAAAGTAAATTTATGAAATAAAATAAACACTTTCTTCAGAATAAAAAAATTCAACATCAACTTATTACTTTATTAGCATTGAACATGATAGGATTATTTATATATGAAGTGTTTAGGATCAGAGGGCAGTATCTGAAGTGAAGTGTTTAAGATCAGAGGCCAGTATCTGAAGAGTTTAGGATCTAAGTACCAATACCAAGTCCTCTGCCAAGGATCAGTAATATTTGTGCAGGCTAAAAAAAATCTTACACACACAGTGTACAGAGATAGACATTACATTTTATAAAAAGGTGGATCATAATGAGATTAAAAACAAGCAAACCATGAAATTCAGTCAAGCAAACAAGAAACAGAGTCAAAGAATCCAACTTAACAAACACAGAAGTAAGTGATGTAAAAAAAACAAAAAAACAAAACCAAAACCTTTTAACTAGACCGTAACAGCACAAAATATTAATTATTGACATCTCATATCATTCAGCTATGGTAATCCGTGCTCTTTCCACTTGGTTTAACACATTGATAGAAAATTTCATATGAGTTATGTTCCCTTTACACCCAACTCAAAGATTAGTCATAAATCATAACATTGAAATAATTAATTAAATTCAATAATATACATCATACACACAGCCTGCTAAATGGTTGATGTATTTTCTTATTTTCAAGTAATTATTCAAGTCCAGATAAAAGGCAGGTTTTTGAATGCAAATTTTCAAAGCAGGCAGGCTCTTGTCACATTAGATTGGCTTCCTAACTTCATGTAAGTCTTGTACTAAACTTTTTTTGGTCTTTCTAAATATTTGGGTAAGTTAAAAGTCATGTGAAGCACAATTCAGCAGCTTCGGATGATTTTGCAGAGGTCATGAAGGCGACGAACCACACTGGACTGTGAAATGTCAAGCTTACTCGATATTCACAGATTGCTAATTACTGGATTATTCTCCACGCCTTGGAGCATGGTTTCATGGTTTTAGAACTACATAATGCCGGGCATGCTTTTCCATGTTTTGTGAGGAGACAATGTCTATTAGATTACATGATATTTCAAATATTGTTGTGAGCAGCCAAATGTAGAAGCATAGTGAGCTTATTGTGAAATGACCAAACCATTTACAGGGCAAATGAGTTACAAATTTGTGAGTAAAAGATAAAAGTTCTATGTGATAGAGGGCACCAGTTTTTAACCTGTAACTTATGATTTTGAAAAAGTAAATATATGAAATAAACACTTTCTTCAGAATAAAAAAAATTCAACATCAAATTAATTTTGATATTAGATAACTTCAGCTTCAATTTCAAAGTCTTAAAATGGAAAATCATGGCTTTAGGCTGTTAAAAATTTGGTTCGATCCTTAAAGAGTTTGAAAGTTTTAAAAGAAACAAAGTTTTTAATCAGGATGATTATGAGACAGATTTTTAAAATTTATTGTTTGGTTAAAAATAAATAAATAAATAAAAAATAATAATAATATATATATACATATATATACACACACACACATATATATATATATATATATATATATATACACACATATATATATACATACATATATATATATATATATATAGGGGGTGTCCTCATGGTGTAATGGTTAAAGCGCTGGACTACGGGATCGTAGAACACGAGTTTGTACTCCAGTTGCGCTATTACTTCACTTTCGGGCAAATACCCTTGGGAAAGGTATGAACCCCCTTGTCCTCCCAGCTATGGGTTAAATAGTACAACTACTGTTCTTCTAGGAGAATGACTTTGGCCTTAATTAACCTACAATGGTTGATATGCCATTAAACAAAGAAACCATATATATATATATATATATATATATATAAAATCTATAACTAGATTTTCCATGTATATTTTTGATAACAAATACTTTGTTTTATTCTTACTGGCTAAAATATGTGCCCTCTGGTTGCAAGCATTTCAGTTTTAATGTAATAAAATATATCAAATTACAAAGATTAGCAAAACTAAATAAGAACACATAAAAAGATTTCACTTATTTTTTTTTAAATTGAACTGATTATAAAATTATACATAGGATTGCTTCTAATTTGTTTGATAATTAAACAATAATGTAAGAAATCAATAACATAAAGGTTTGGTTTCTTTGTTTAATGGCATATCAACCTTTGTAGGTTATTTAATGCCAAAGCCATTCTCCAAGAAGAACAGTAGTGGTACTATTCAACCCATAGCTGGAAGGATAAGGGGGTTCATACCTTTCCCAAGGGTATTTGCCCAAAAGTGACCGTAATAGCGCGACTGGAATACGAACTCGCTTTCTACGATTCCGCAGTCCATCACTTTAACCATTACACCACGAGGACAACCCCCCTCAATAACAAAGAAAGTAATTACAAATTCTGGTTTTGTTAGAACCAATTTGCAAATCCTCAACATCATATACCATGTAAACCTTTATTTCTTAGGGATACAAAACACTTAGCAGAATTTTAAAAGCATAAATAACATGATCCTGCCTGGTATTTGCGTCAGGTGGGCGTTATTAATTTGAATCACAGTCCCGGGGAAACATTCACCCAGGCAATTCCTGCACTGGCAGAGCATTTTTGCATCTACTGTACAGAGTCAATTCGTGTATGGCACCCCACATCAAAATGACCTTGTGTCAAATCCTGCCTGGTGAGAGGCAGGATGAATATCAATAACACAGACGAGTTTGCTTGTCAGGTAGGTGTTATTAAGCTAAATTGCCTGGTCCCAATGGGCTGTCTTCCCAGGCAATACCTGCTTTGCAGGGCTGAGTTCATTGCTTGGCACCTGAGACACATCAAAAATAGGGAATGTGGAAGGGACTAAGCCCGTTTTGAAATAGCTATGTAAGAGTTGATTTGTATGTGACTCCTCATGATAACAACTTTGTGTCATGAATTGGCTAGGTGGGAAGTCAGTTAAATCCCATTAATAACATGGGCTCGCCTCTGCCCCCAGTTTTCTGGGAGTCACCAAGCATTCGCATCAGGTAGGTGTTATTATGCTGATCCCTTGGTCCCAGGAGTCCTTCCTGTTAAGCAATACCTACTTGGCACGACTGAGTTCATCACTTGATGCCTGAGGCACCTCAAAATGGGGAATGCCAACAGGATCAAGTATTTTTTGTGACAGCCAATCATGTCTTGATTTGTATATGGTTCCCCCATATTTAAATACCCTTGTGTCAAATCCTGACTTGGTGGGAAGTCGGTTAAATGCCTTAATAACATGAGCTATTTTAAGTAAGTCTAACTTAGTCATTTATAGAGACACAGTTAATAAGATGCTAATTCAATAAAGATTATTTAATAATCATTCAGAATATAATGTAACTAAGTGAAGCGTGACATCCATGGTGACATAGTTTTGACAATAGACAGATGCAATCTCTATTATAAGATTTTCAGTACTTCTAATTTAAGTCATATATACAATCACTTGGTGATAGAAAAACAAATTCGATTGTTGGTTGAAGAAGAAAGAATTATTATTATTAAAAATTTCAACTAAGTTTCCCCAAAATGTTGGTAATGTTTCTTTTTTTTTTTTTTTTTTTACTTTTATTCTATTTCTTGTTTTTCATTTTATATTATTTTGGTTTTTCTTATTTCTTGAATTTATTTTATAAGAATTTTTTTTGGTCTTCCATTTCTTAAATTTTCTTTCTTTTAATATTTTTAAAAAATTTTCCTTAATTTTTTTTCATTTGTTCAAAAATTTTTCTTTCTTTCATGCTTATATCTCGTCAATTCCTTTTTTTTTTTTTTTTTTTTTTTGCTTATTTTGAAAATAATTTGGCAAGACTTATTTTTTAGGCTTTTTTAAAAATTCATTTTCTTTCATTTTCCTTCATTTGTCTTTCATTTTCTTTCAAGTTTGCTCCATTTTTATTTTGAAAATACTAAGGCAAAGTCATCTTCCAAATTTAGAATTAAATTTTTTTTACATAAAATAAAAATAAAAATAAAATAAATGAATCCCACAAGAGCGGAGAGTCAAATATTAAAACTAAAACAAATTTTACGATGATTATAAAAAACAAATAAGAAAATAAAGTCAATGTTCCCTCCATTTTTCAACTGAGCACAAATGATGTGCTTTGATAGAAATTAAGCTTTGTTTCTTTTCTGATTATTTTTATTATTCTATTTTTTATAGGCTGCCAACAAACCATGAGTAAGTTGGCAGATTGAGTCATATGGTCAAATGAAGTCACTCTTTATTGAAAAAGAAAGCAGATAAAAGTAGAGTGGGCAGACCCCAGTGGGTGTTCATACCTCCCTGAAATGATTACACAATACAAAAAATAAAACAGGAAGAGAGAGAGAGAGAGAAGGGCTTCTTCTCAGCACCGTCAAGAAACTATTAAGACCCCTTAACTAAGGGGTACATGTATGGAGGTGTGGAAAACTAAGTTTGTCAAGCATAAATAACTAATTGGACATGTTAATACCCATGTGAGGCGCATGATAAAGTTATAGCAGGAATGGTGGAGAAGTGGATGGAACAAAAATAAATAAATGAAATTAAAAGAAATAAGATGACGTAGTTAAGAGGCTCTTTTTCTAATGAGCAGAGGTAGACCACATACCAAATCTTTCATTTTATATTCTCATCAACACTTTAATCCTTCATGTTCCATATTTTTCATGTACCCTTTCAACTTACACTAGTCCTCAATATATGCCATATTCTTATTCTTTATAAGTGATATAAAACAAAGATTCTTTACTTTTGTATATTAATGGCCTTGTGCCAAACTATGCTAATCTTAAATGTTAAAAAAAAAAAAAAATCTGTTCTTCCTTAATAAAATAAAAATTTGTAAATAAGGTACTGGATTATTCCTCCAAGTATTTTCATCTTTGTAGTGTGAATGTATGCTGACACTCTTGACATATTTAACTCATGACAATAGTAAATTCTTGCAAACTATGGTAGGGCACAATTTTTTGAAGTTTCTACCAAAAAATGTCAAGGTAGATAATAACTTCATGCTACTACTTTGTAGGCATGTAAAATAATTATGTATGGGTAAGTGATTTTTTTTAAGAGTTCACTCACTCTTCATATGTCATCCACAGACAGACTGTTTTGATGTATCACAACTCTTCAGTTTGGCAAGGCATGTAGGATGCTTGAAGCTGGGATTGAAACCCACCCAACTTTACATTAGACTTAGTATCACACCACTCAGCCAGCAAGCAAACCACATCAGCTCTGGAATTATAAGGCATTATGTAGTAGCTTTTGTTTGTTTACATTTTTCCTTACCAGATACCAGAGTGCTCATTTCATTCGAAATATATATATATATATATATATATATATATATATATATATATATATATATATATGGATTCATGCTTTTTCCAAAAAGTGCTAAGTGAACAAATTTATTTTGTTAGCTCTTACACATCCAGTTTGTGTACATATAGACTACAGGGAGAAGTAGATTCATGCCTTTTCAAAGAGTATTAATTCAAAGTAAAACAGCCTAATTCAGAAACTTGATTTGCCAATTCTCCTTTCCATGCTAATACCTATTACATTACCTCACACTGTCATTTTATATACATATAAAATACAGGGAGAGGTGGATTCATGCTTTCCCTTTGTTTATTATTGCAAAATGAATAGAAACATCTTTAGACAGAACTTGAACTTGATTTGCTAATTCTCTTTTCAATGCTGATAACTATCATACTGCCTTACACATCCATTTAATACATATATAGAATCCAGGGAGAGGTAAATTCATGCCTTAAGGGTATTAGGACTAAGTGAACACTAATAGTCTATCAGAATTTCAACTTGGTTTGTTTATTTTCTTTTTGCTTCACTTCAAATTTCCAATTTGTACACAAATATATTTCAGGGAGAAGTAGATTCATGCCTTTCACAAAGGTATTAGTGCTAGATGAACTAAATAGTTTCAGTATATAATAAACACTTAACAAATGTATCATGTGGTGTAATGGTTTAGGAGCTTGACTAGCAATCCATTACTAATGAGTTCAATTCTCACTGAGAGTCTCATACTACTGGCCTTGTGCCACAACTGAGCAAAGCTTATCAAATAACAGATACCTACACATGTGTTTCAGTAATAATAATGATAAAAAAAAGCAAAAAAAAAAAAAAAAAAAAAAAAAAAAAAAAAGCACATACACACTTTTCTTAGTCGATAATATGGAAATCTAGTGAAAATGCTTGATTACCTCATGTATAATAATACAGAGAGTTTGGGATAGTCTCTTGTTGGTGGGAATTTTAACATGAAGCTATACACCCACAAAAACCACATTAATAGCCTTGGAACAAATAGAGAGGCCTCAGAAATGAAGTGCAAAGTTAATACAAGAGGAGAGAAAAGAAAAAAAAAAAAAAAGAACACACAAAAAAAAGTTATAAATATCTGTCGTGAGAGGGATTTTTTTTTTGTTATTTTGTTTCTTGCTTTGTCGTCTAATTGTTTTTATCCATATTAGCATTTTTTTACCTTCCAGCAGCTTTTGGCAGTGAGAAATTTCAAGTGTAAGAGCATAAATTGACTGAAATGCATTCATTAAATATTGAGGTTGGGGGAGGAAGATTGGGTAGGATGTTGGAAGCTTTAGAAAGGAAAAATAAAAATTTAGTTATAATCTAAGCATAGCTTAGATCTGGCATAAGGCAAAAATTACAAGGGCACCCAGTAAGAAACAAAGTGACTACTCAATGATATGTACTCACCCAAACCCCTCCACACACAAGCAGGATGTGACACAAGGTCAATTTTTAAGCAGAATTTAACAGGTTTGAATTCAGAGCTTTTCTTTTCATAGACTGGTTGCCATACTAAGGTAAAGAGCCTAGTCTGCCCTACTATTTGCTTGTAGTTAGATTTATACCTTTCCAAAAGGTATTAGCATAATGTGAAATGCAAACAGCCTCATTCAGGATTTGAACTCGTGTCACCATATCCATTTCCTCCAATTTCTATGAGTGCCACTTCAGTAATAATTGATATTTAAGACCAATTTCAAAGTTCATTTTGGTCGCTTGGAATAACTATATTCATAATTTGAGAGTTTATTTACCAAACTTTGCATCATTTAGCACAAGATCTGAATTATTCTTTTCTCCCCCACCCAAAAAAAAGAACTTTTCTCACTTACAGTCATGTCATGCTGATTACCAAAGTTAAGCAACAATGAGTGTGCTTAATACTTTGATGAGTGATAATTTACTCACAGTAACTAAAGGAAGCAATTGTATGTAAGACTATGCAAAAGTTAATAAATTACTTTTTTTTTTTTTTTTTTTTTTTTTTTTAACACTCTGATGTCGCAGCTCAGCACATTTGCCACAGAGACATCTCTACTTGATTTTAGGGGTATATCTGAAAAGATTATTTTGTAGTAGTTAAATTTTCATAACAGTTATTATTGCCCCCCTCTAGAGATCAAGCGTCAGCACTAACAATTCTTCCAAGCAGTAGCTGTGTCAGTACTATTGTATAGTTGCACCATGTAAACTTTAACAAAACATTGTGAGAAAAAGTTAGATGGAAACTACACAAGGATGACATATGCTGTTTTGAATTCCTGGAAGCAGCACCACACAAAACAGCAAATGTACAGCCCTAACTGCCCATCTCACAAACCATCCAAGTAAGACAAGTTGGACATAACTGGAAAAGTAAGGAGAAACTTATATGCAACATTCTGCTATGGACACCTACTCATGGACACACCAGTGTTGACCTACCAGCAAAAGCTTAAATTCATCAGCTGTGTGGAAAGTAGATGCTGTCAACAAGACTTATCATGAACGATGACCAATAGGGACAGATGATGAGGGAGAGTCAAGGTAATCTATGCTGTGTCTCCTTGTGTGCATGGTATTTTGATCAGCAATTGTGTGTCATAATACAATAGCATGAAAACAATAAAGCACTTACTTTTAATTAGGATATTTTGCAAAACAACTTTTACGCAGTGGAGCATCTTAACAGCGTTTCTATACATAAATACTGAATTGGTCAGTGAACAGCCAAGTACGAAAATGCCTTACATTGAGCTATCAGAGAAAAAAAATTTGTTCTACTAGTGTACTGTTGGTGACAAAAATTTCAGTGCCCGGAAAAGGGTTAAAATGTTAGAAAAAGTTAATTTCCAATCCAATTTACAACCAATTCATAATTTAGTGGTGTCTTTGTTCACACTAAATTGTCGAATGTTCATTTAATCATTCAAATTCTCTACATAACAATGAAATGGTAATCAGAACCCTTTATTCTATCTTGAATAAAAGCATCAATATCTTCATGGGTCATTGTCACAATAGGAACCCATTAGGTTCACAGGCCTAATAATATATTTCAGAAAATCATATCCTTATCAAATATTAGCTTGAAGTCAAAACTATCCTGAAATAAGATGCAGCTGATTACTAGATGAATTTGAAAGACATCAGCCTCAAAGTAATATGACAATTGAATATGATTATCCTTTTCTATGAATGATGTAAAGTTATGAGAAGGAAGTTCAACCAAATTTGACAAAAGGACAAAACAGAGAGGAATTAGTGCAGATCAAACCCAATATCAATGTTTTCAAACACTATTACAAAAGAAATAACGAAAAATTCCCGGCCAACCTAAGACTGTTTTTTTTTTCTTTTTTTTTTTTTTTAAAGGCTTTACTGAAATTAAGGTTTAAAGGAATTTAAGAAATGAAGTGTCAAGTAAATATGTAGAGTAGCAGGTATGTTCAAGAACTTTTCAGGGCCTCATTTTATATAACATAGTCAAGTCATGCTGAAAGCATTGGTTTCCACAAGATCACTGAGGTTAAGCAACAATGAGCCTGTTCAATACTTAGATGGGTGACTACTAAAGCAACAGCAAGTACTATAAGCAACCTGAAGCCTGCATTCCATATTGAAACCAAGCTTTGTAAATCATCTCACACTTTACTCAAGACATTTATCATGTTTACCTTCATACAGCATAAGGCTGATAATGGCACACACATTCTAAATGGCATATTTATTCTTATATTCTTGAAAGACACTTGTTGGAGATTATTTTCTGATAATAGACACATTAAGATTTCAGTAGAATATTCTAAAACCTAAAGAAAGAAAATACTTGAAAATAATTCTGCATAAAGTAATATGATTCTAAAAAGAAATGTCTTATGGATTCATGACAAGTCTGGAAAAAAAAATCATTAATACACATTGCAGAAAGACTTCAATCATTATAACTGAAAATTTAATTAAAATTAAATTAAATGGCACTCTGAGATCTGAGAATACCAATGGAAATCAACTAATCATGTATGGGTGTGGTGGGGTGTGGTGTAAACTTGAAGATATACTAACATAGTAGCCATAAATGAATAGGCTATTTATGTATGAATTAGCAGTTCTGCCAAAGATCAGAGAGTAGTATCAGTGTACTGTGAAAAATATTACACATATATACATGCACTTAACGATAAAACTATATATATATATATATATATATATATATATATATATATATATATATATTCACAGCTATACTTCACAACAATTTTTTTTTTAAATATCTACTTTTTACAATGCTGATATACCTTAACATCATGAACTTCTGGAAGGAAAGGGTGGGGAACTATTATAAGACAATTCGCTTTTGATTTTTATATCTTTGTAGATTTCTAAAATCAAAATACCAGTATCTTGAAAAAAAAAAAAAAAAAAAAAGGAAAAATAATGTAAGGCAAAACAATTTTTTTTCTTTGGAGATGATTTTTAACAAAACAATTATAAGTTGTGATAAAATAAATTAAAGAATAGTATCAAGACAGAAGCTCAAAGTTAAAAAAACAAAAAACCAAACAAAAAAAACCAAAAAAAACCAAAAAAAAACAAAGCGGGGATGTGTCCACAACTGAACAACTTGTATAATAAAGCAATGATGTTTAGATAAACCAGAAGAGTCTTGATACTTTTTGATCAACAGTTTTTGGTGAAACACAGGATCACGCAAGTGCTGTATCATCTATACTCACCAGACCCAGTTCCATGAAACTTTGTTTCTTAAATGGAAAATTCCTCTCAAGAATAAAAGATTTGAAGATAGGGAGGACATTAAAAAGGAATATTTCGGCAATGCTTCATACAATATCAAACAAAAAACTTTCAAAATGTGTTTTGACCAAAAGAAAATTTACTGGAATAAGTGCTGAAAACTAGGGGGACTATTTTCAAGAAAATTAACATTTCATTCATTGTCCAGTTCCGTTTTGGAAAATATTGTTTCTATCGCAATACCTTCTGAATGTGCTTAGCATCCTAAAAAATGGAATCAGTGACCAGAATTTAAATTTTGGACAAAGTTGTTTGTGTTTCACTTTGTGCTAATGCCCTTGGGTAATGCATGAATCCATTTGTTCTCCTACCAAATTAGTATAAATAGTAGGGCAGACGGGGTTCTTTAACCTTAGGTATGGCAAACAGTCCAGGAAAAAGAAAACTGTACTCCACTTAAAAATTGACCTTGTGTCATGTCCTGCCTGTGATGGAGGGGCTGGGTAAATACATATGTTGTATTTTATTGTTTCGAGATTTCTGATTAAGTGATAAACCTAAGTTAAATTTTCCTTCTATTTATCATTTATTGCTGTAAATTCATGTCAGGTTTACACATGTAATGTACTGAAGAAAGCCATACACTATCATCTCCCCACACCCCTACACCATACAATCCATTTAATTTCTGATTCTAGCAAAGAACCTTTCACTTTAATTATAACCTTTAAATCAGGATTTACTGAGTCAGCCTGCAGTTAGTAATTGTTGCTTAGGCCAAACAGGTAATTAAAAGCTTCTTTCTGAACCCAAGTCTTTCAAGTCAATAAATAAATATGGTCAATTTTATTGCTTTTCAAGTGCACAGGTTTCCCTTGCCTAATATTAAGAGACAAAAAAAAAAAAAACAAAAAAAAAAACAAGAATAAAAAAGGAAAGAAAAAAGAAAGTCTATTTATCTTCAGGTCAGTCAATTACTTAACACAATTCAATGGTGACAAAGATATTTACACATCCTTGCTAATTAGAGGCTGAACAAAAATAAAAAAAGAAATTTTTCGGAAAAGTATGTTCTTTCTCTTAAGATTTAAATCAGTAAATGTTTTCAGCAGATCATTACAGATTTTTTTCTTTTAATAATAATCATTTTCCTTCTTGTAAAAGCTTACTCTTAAAATTTTCTTTCCTTTAAAATGAATTTATACAAAGAAAATGAAAATTACTCCCACTTCATGAAGATCTACATCAGTATCCTTAAAAGAAACTTATATGATTGATTGATTCAAATGGTGTGTCAATCTGTCTAAGGTTATTTTAGGGGTTAGGGAATTGTGTTCATCGAATATCTATAATTCTATTTTTTGTCTAATTGTTTCTTAGAGTTTTTTTGTATAGTTAAATGATACCAAGAATTCCTATCTAATACAAATAATTTGCATAGTGGTATCATTTCAAGAATTTCTATTTAATACTAATGATTACATGGTTTCAAGTAATCATTGTTAATTTAATAAAAAGGATTTGTTTGCACAGTTTTATGGTTTCAAGTAATTTATAAGGACAATTTATAAACAATTATAGCTTCAAATAAATATTCTTAATGAAAATAATTTACAAGTTTTTCTATTGAATATGAATAATTTTTAAATAGATCTATTAGTTTGGTTTGGTTTTATGGCATATCAACCATTGTAGGTTATTTAATGCCAAATCCTGCTTATACATACATATTAAATATATACATGATTTGTAAACACATTTTGTAGATAACATTCTTAAATAACCCTGAGCTCTTTTTTGTACACAAATGGTTTCAAGTATTGCTATGTAAAAGTCACAATTTAACATCAGTCATTTGTTTGTACACAGTTTGTTCTATTTGACCCAGAGATAGGACCTACCACTCCAGGTTATAGTGGACCTGGGAGTGATGGCAATAAAGGGGTACACTGCATTCTCCAAACTTGGAGCCACACCATCAGATCATTTAGTGTCATATCTAGGATACTCGTTGTGAGGAAGGTCTTACTCTTCTGCAGAGTTAGGGTTAGTCGGTGTATCCTACAGCTCCAGCCAACTGGGCAAAGATCTATTAGATCAATGCACAGGTCAAATCTTCCAACAAAACCAAAACAAATACATAGTCATGCAGCAAGATGGCGATTTAGCAAAATTCATAAAAACATTTTTTTCTATATTCTGCACGGATATAAAATATTGATCAAATGATTTTAATTGTATGGTAATCCATCACGGGTTATTTCATAAGATTAACAAATCAGATTCCTTGAATATCTTTATTTACATTCTTTGTGTAGTTGTTGACAATTTTTTTTTCTAGACACAATCCAATCAGAAATAAATAATTTTCAAGCAGATCTATTTGATCCATAGATGGGACTTTAACTGATATTTACCACTCTGAGTCAGAGTGGACCTGGGAGTAATAGTAATGAAGGAGTACTCAACACTCTCTAAAACTTGAGCCTCACCACCAAATGTAGTTTAGGATTATACCCAGGGCACATCTTTTTAGCAAGATCTTACCCACACTGCAGGGAATGCAGTCAATGTACTCTAAATTACTTCCTCTCCATGAAGACTTAGATCTGTAAACTTAAAAAAAAAAGGTAAAAATTCCAACTATAATTTCTTATGTATTTGATATGAAAATGTTTATATTGATAAATTATTGTTAGTTCTACTCACACACTCATAGTAAAGAAATCTAAATCTTGTTTGTTCATGTAGTTCCTTAAATTCCATGAATTATTCATACTAATATCTTCTTTGTTTTTTAACTAATATATTCTTCAATAAAGCTTTTTCAGAATTTCCTGTTTTAGCTGGAGGATTTTCACACTTAGATTTAAAATTTTTATTTCTTTAGATGGTGGGTGTGTGGGAAGAAACAAAAAGAATAAAAACAGAAAAAGTAAATGACACCCAGAATTAGTCTAATGCAACATACAGAAAGCACATAAAAAAGCCTGCAGTTGAATTAGGAAAAGTTCAGGGAGAAGTGGATTCATGCCTTTGCCAAAAGCATTATTACTAAGTGAACATAAACAGCCTCAGATGGAATTTGAACCTGCTTTGCTGATTTAATTTTTCACGCTGAAAACTGCTATATTACTTCAAACATGAATTTAATACATATGTAGGAAAAGGTGGATTTATGCCTTTCTCAAGTGTAATAATCCTAAAGGTAGTATTGGCTACAAATTTATTAATCTGAAAACTGAAATACAAATCAAGAGATGACAACCGTTTCTACCTAATACTAATAATTTAGAAAGAGATATAGCTTTTATTCTTAGTTAATAATATTCATTGGTTGGCATAGTTATATGGTTTCAAGTATTTCTATCCAATATTTATAATTTTTCACTCATAGATGGAGCCTAACAGATATAACCACTCTGAGCCAAAATGAACCTGGGAGTCATGGCAACAAAAGGACAACTCCACACTGCTCAGTGCTCAAGAACTAGAAGCACCAGATCAATAATTTGGATAATAATGAATATACACATTTCATTAGGAACTCAAATGTCTCCAAATAGAATGGTGGGCAAAATCTTTCCATTATATAATATAATATAAAATCACAAATTGTCAAATCCTTGTCAAAAAATTCAGATATCAAAAGTTTTTGGCTTGGAAAATGGACAGAACTTGGAAGCAATTTATTCTATATGTTATTTGAGTATGTTAACAATATTGCCCTATCAAAATCTTGTTGCAATGTGCCATTTTTGCTGCATTATTGTAATATATGTACAAAAATTAGATCATTATAATACAGAATTCTTTTTATGCTGCAATTTTAAACAAACTTGATTTGTTCTCCAATAAAAAAATAATCAAAGTTTGATAGTCTTGAACTTTAGCAATGGCTTTTAGGACTAGATCAATGTTGAAACTAGGTAAAAGCCAAGATATTGAATGCCAATTTTCAAGTTATGTAAGCAGGCAATTTTAGAAAATTAATGCAACACAATCTTAACCCCCCCCACGTCATTTGACTATTGTATTATATAGGCTGTTTCAGAAAAATTGATATTTTGTAATCAAATAACTTGACCAATTCTCATTCAAATGATCTGAACTTTTAACAGAATGTGTAATAAACACCAAATGTTTTTTTTTTTCAATATAGAAATGCCATTCACCTAAAACAAAAGTTGTTTAAACATTAAACATAGAATTTTGAGTTGTTTCTACAAATGCTGTTAGAATTTAAGATCATCTGAATATGAATTAGTCAAGTTGTTAGTTTACAAAATTAAATCAGTTTTTCTGAAACACCATGTACTAAGCTCTCTCAATAGCTATAACCAAAATATATTTATCTGTAAAATGATGAGTAAATTATTTAGTCTTGTGTGTGTGTGTGTGTGTGTATGCAGGGATGTGAGGTTAAATCCTTCAAACATTTTGATGCCTGTTGTGCGATCTGCACAAAGTGTTTACATGTATGTCCCATTGGAAGTGGGCCCATTTACAAAACATTATAAAAAGGTCATATGGTCGAGTCCCTCCCCCATATAGAATTTCTGATGTAATTCAATATCTCAGCAGATTTTGCCTATGATAACAATTAGGGGCTGTCAGCAATAAGTGGTTATGTTCCTTTTTGGAGGAAAAATGGGTTAAGTCCCCTAAACACTTTTTTATCTCAATATGTGAACTTATTCCCTCCTCCCCCACTTCCTCAGATGAGTTTGTGGCCATTTTAGGATCCTTCTTAAAAAAAAAAAAAAATTGGGGGATTGCTCATTCTTCCTAACCAGAACTGATTTTTCCATTTGGACAAAACCATAACTTAGTCAGCAGACCTTTTGATTTCTTGCTAAATATTTCTGGAGTTTAATTATAGAAAAAAAAAAGTTTAAATGTCTGTGGGTTAATTTCTTTGTGTAGCTAGAGGATCCTTCCCCTCATCCGCCAAAAAAACAAAAAGTCAGGCTAATTTCATTTTTATGATTCTAGTAAAACAAACAAAAAAAAAACAGGAAATCAAGTTATTATCATGAATATGAATAAGTAGGGTGTCTCAAGTGGTGTTGTGGTTCACAAGCCAGGCTGGCAGAGCATTACTAGTGATTTTAAGTCTCACTGAGTGTTCCATACATACAGCTTAATGCCACAACTAACTAAATAAGGCAAATACAATTCAATATGTGTAAAGAACATTCCCCTTAGAAAATGTCTGCAGTAACATACAATATAAAACATCTACGATTTCAATAGAATAAGATTCGGTTATCTTCACTTTTCTCTTTTTACAGAAAATTCACAAAAAAAATCTTCCAATTCATCCACCAACAATATTTTTTTAATCCCCCCAATCAAAAAAAGAAGCTGGTTACCGATTGCCGTTGAATAAATTTAAGGGTTGAAAAGCATGCCTTTACCCAATCCTTTCAACACGGGACGTATGAGACAAGATTTTTTAAAGTGGAGTAAAGCTGATTTTCTAAGCCTTGAATGGTTGCCTAATTAAGGCTAAAGAACCCAGTCTGCTCAGCTGAGTGGAGGAGGAGGAGAACAGATGTTTTGATGCGCGTTTCCCAAGGGCAATAGCATAAAGTGAAATTTAAACAGTTTTGTTCAGGGTTTGAACTGGGGCCGCCGATTCTATTTACTAAAATGTAACTGTTCATTTTTTAAAAAAATCTGGGTGATTATATATATATATATATATATATATATATATATATATATATATAGAGAGAGAGAGAGAGAGAGAGAGGTGCCCGTGGTGTAATGGTTACCGTCGTAGGAAATGGACACGGCGACACGAGTTAAAATCCTGGACGAGACTGATTGCATTTCACATAGCACTAATACCCTTGGGAAAGGTATGAATCCAATTATTCTCCCTCTAGCTATGGGTAAATAATAGGGCAGACTAGGTTTTTCAGCCTTGGTGAGGCAACTAGTCTAGGAGAAGGAATACTGAATTCAAACCTGTTAAACTCCGCTTAAAAATTGACCTTGTATCATATCCTGCCCGAGCAGAGGGGTTGGTAAATATATAATTTTGCTGGAGAAGTAAGGACAAACTTATAAGCAACGTTCTCTCACAGACCCCTTCATACGGACATACAAGTGTTGGACGACCAACAAGAACTTATCTACAACAGTTTTGTACGGACACAGGATGTAGTCTAGAAGACCTGCCGGAAACGATGTATGATTGAGACGAATGGCGAGAGAGAGTCAGTGAAATCCGTGCTAGCAGCACGACTTATATACACACATATTTGTATATTACCGCAGACAGCGGGATATTCCAAGTCAAGTCCCAAGTATTGAATGTTTGTTTTATTTGTTCTATTTTGTATTTATTGTACTTAAATCAACAGGTAAAGTGAGTGTCTCAAAGTACATTCATATTCATGAGCCACAGTCATGATGAGAAAAAGAAAATGTTAAAGTGGGGGAGGATAAAACACACACATACTGGTCCATCCATAAAAACCTCGAGAAAGAAGTAAGCCAACTACTGTTTCTTTACATCCTGTCGCAGTGACAATCTCTAAGATAAAACAATTCTGTCTTTTCGGAAGAGAGAGAGAAAAAAGTGTCCTTTAGGCTTAATACATTTAAGTAAAAGGAAAAGAGGACACACATACAGTTTCGAAAAGAAAGGCAAAAATATTTCTCGTTCCATTAGTAAAATTTTTTTTATCTTGCTTGATGCATTCTAAAACATCTCATATTATTGGTTGGACTTCTTGCTTGTATTGTCTTTCATTTCCTCTCAAACAAAAATTACAAAGATGACTAGATGTTTTATATAGAGAAAGACTGTCTTATGCAACCCTTATACATTAATTGCATTTGATAAATCAATACATTTCAAAGAGTATTAAAAAGGGAGTAATATTTGTCTTCCCTCTCCATTCAGTGTAAACACACACACACACAGGACAAATTATATTAGTCTGGCACAAGGCTGCAGAGAATTAATTGTTAATTTCATTTGTGAAATCGGTTCAAGAATCTGAGAGAGAGAGAGACAGACAGACAGAAGAGATGGAGACAGAGATACAGAAAAATGGAGGGGAAAAAAAAGAAGTGGAAGAGAGATGAAAAAAAAGGAAAGAAAAAAAAAGGAAGGTAGACGAGAAGAGACGACAAGATGGAAAAAAGAGGAGGAAGAAGGAAGCGAGATTTCTCTTATCTCGAGATATTATTACCAAACCAAAATCAATCAATCTTTCTTTATTGTATTGAACAACTAACTGGTGGTAATTTTACTTCTTCCTTCCTTCCGGCTTCCAGCCACGAACTTAGGAGGCGGCGGCGGCGGCAGAGGAGGAGGAGGAGGACGAGGAGATTTACTTATCTACACCGTGCTTCTTCATTTCTTTTACATAATATAAAGTTTACATAAAAAAGGGAAGGCGTTCTATATTGACGTTTATTTTGTGTAAAATAAATAAAAATCAATTAATTTGTGATCCAAAATGAATACCACACTATCTTCTCCCTTCTTCTCTTTAAGACGTTCAATTTTTTTCAGTAAACAAGTACATGGGTAAAAATTTTAATTGAATAGTTATTGTTGAAAAGGGCAAAAAAAGTCCATAAAAATGTAGACATGTGTTCAGTTTGTTTGTCACGTGTGTGAGGGAGAGAGAGAGCGCATGTTCTGCAAATGTTAAAACATATTTCTGATGAGATTAGCAAAATTATTAAACTCTTCTTCTGGTGTGTGTGTGGGGGGTCAGCAGATGTTCGATTTCTCTCTCTCTCTCACACACACACACAGAGTCTAATGTGTTTCTTCCTGCCATATATATCTTCCTTTTCTTTGAGTGGACGAATACTATACTTAATGTAACAGAAACTGCTTACCTACAGAACCAATTGCGTACCTTCTTCCTTCTCGGTTGTACAGTTTTTTATCGATTTCTTTTAACACATTTTCTTCAGCTTCCTTCATTGACACAACTGCTACTACAACTACTACCATTACAAAACTGGTGACACACAGAGTGGATCGCAATGGCTCGCCTCGTGGCTGAGGAAATAATTGCACACACACACATTCATACACAATACTGGACTTACTTACCTATGAGCTAAATAAAACTATACCCTCGGGACATCATTTTTTAAAAATATACTTTTATTTGATTAGTTTTTATTCTTTAACACTAATAGGGGAATATTCTCGTAGTGTAATGGTTATAACGCTGGTCTGTGGACTCGTAGTAAGCGAGTTCGAACCTCAGTCGCGATAATACGTTTACTTTCGGACAAATACCCATGGGAAATGTATGAATCCCCTTATCCTTGCAGTTATGGGTTTAATAGCATCATTGTTGTTCTTCTAGAAGGATGGCTTTGGCATTAAATAACCCACGAAGATTGATATACTATTAAACAAAGAAACCAAAAACTAATTCATTAAGTAAAAACATGTCGAATTTTAACCCTTTGAATCCGAGCGGACGGTATTTGTGCCGCGAGCAAGAAGTACATGAACCCGAGCGGTCGGAATTTCGGCCAGGGATTATCCACTTCTACATTACAATTGCCTATATTATATATTATATTTATATATTCTTATTTTTTACATAATTTCATTATTCTTTAATATATTTTAAGTTGGCTATATAATGTTGTAAACA
Organism: Sepioteuthis lessoniana; assembly: GCA_963585895.1. Classification (NCBI taxonomy): domain Eukaryota; kingdom Metazoa; phylum Mollusca; class Cephalopoda; order Myopsida; family Loliginidae; genus Sepioteuthis; species Sepioteuthis lessoniana. The sequence continues at coordinate 6,019,102 of OY757928.1, forward strand.
TTTTACATTTTCAGCTATTTATTAAGTTGGGAGCCGAAGGTGAGAGGCCAAAAGTTGTGGGAGGCTTGGGGGTTCTAAAGGTTAAAGTAACCATAACAATCTCTAGCTGAAAGGTGGCTAATTTACTACATTTAATGTAAAAATGACAGGAAAAAAAAAAAAAAAAAAGCAAACAAACAAACAAAAAACGTAGGCAAATAGTGAACGACAATTCCATGGTATTTATCCGACTTCCTATCAAGTCAGATTTGACATGAAGTCATTTTATAGTGGGCGGGGGGCAGATTTATCCGACTTCCCATCAAGTAGAATTGAGACTAATGCGTGGCCGTCGCCACTCCTCCCACCGCGAAAACTTTGATCCCCTCGGTAAATCCTATTTTTGGGCGCATCAGGCGCCACACGATAAACTCTGCTCTACTTAGCAGTTTTTGCCAGGGAAAGGCATCCAGGAATCAGGCGATCAACTTACAATAGCCAACCCAGCACGAACACAAGATAGTTCCAGGTTTAATACTAAAATATCCATTTACTATACAATTTGTGTTTGAGTGTGTGTGTGGGGGGGGAGATGATTGACTGATTTAAACTGTATGTCAGTCCGTCCAGAGGTTAGGGAATTGCATTCATTGTACTTTTATAGTTACATCTTTTGTGTTTCTTACACAGTTATATCAAGTACTTTAATCTAAGACAAATAATTTGTACACAATTATATGGTTTCACATAACACATAATAATAACAACAACAACAATGGAAGCCGTGAAAACCTGGAAAGTGGAATCGCAGAGGTGAAAATCCAGGGAGATGTGCTTTCGTCATTTGTAAAAGCAATTATGCCACTCATTTGCATACTTAGGAAGTGCAAAATCATAAGAAAAAAATTAACCAACTTAAGTACATGGACGACATCATTCTGTTTGCAAAAAATGAAAAAGAATTGGAGACTGATACAGACAATAAGAATATACAGCTAGGATATAGGAATGGAATTTGGCATAGAAAAATGTGCCATGTTTATAATAAAGAGTGGAAAAAGACAAATACGGAATAGAAGGGCCAAATCAAGAAAGAATCAGAATGCTTAGAGAAAAAAGAAAATTACTTGGGAATACTAGAAGCAGCGATGAAGGAAAAAATATGAAAAGAGTAGCTTAGAAGAACGAGAGAACTCCTCGAAAGCAAGCTCAGCAGCAGAAATTTCATCAAAGAGATAAAAACCTGGGCGGTCCCTCTTGTAAGATACTCGGAACTATTCTTAAAATTCACAAAGGAAGAACTCAGACAAATGGATCCGAAGACAAGAAAATTTATGACGATTTAAAAAACTTTTCATTCGAGAGATGACAGAAAGACTATACGAGTCAAGAAAAGGAGGAGGAGGACTCCTCGCCTGCATCGAAGATAGTGTGGATACATCAATACGACGACACAAAGACTACACTAAAAAGAGCAAAGAAAGACTAATCACAGCAGTCAGTAATAGCAGTGACAATATAAGGACAAATAGAACAACAATAACCAGGAAACAGATATATGAAGAAAATCAAATTATGGATATTTCAAACGAAAAACTGGTGAAATCTCACACAAAAAGACTTGGATATGGCTAAGAAAGGGAAACCTTAAAAAGAAACTGAATCTCTTCTATTGGCAGTACAAAACAACACCATAAGAACCAATTGTATTAAAGCGAAAATTGATAATACGAAACAGAATAGCAAGTGTAGATTATGTGATAAAGACGAAACGATTAATCACTTAAGTGAATGTAGTAAACTAGCGCAAAGGGAATATAAAACTAGACATGACTGGATAAGAAAGGTGTTCCATAGGGAAATGTGCAAAACACTGAAATTTGACTATAATACCAAATGGTATATGCACAAACCAGAATCTGTCCTGGAGAATGAAACACATAAAATTCTTTGGGATTTTGAGATACAAACCGATCACCTTATCCCAGCAAGAAGACCAGACCAAGTAATGATAAAAAAATTAAAAAAATAAAAAAAATAGAGAAGAAGAAAAAGAAAACAACAAAACCAGAACTTACCGTATTGAAGACTTTGCTGTCCCAGCGGACCACAGAGTGATATCAAAGAAAGCAAAAAGATAGACAAGTACTTCGACCTTTTCAAGAGAACTAGGTAAGCAGTACAACAAGAAGGTGACGGTGATACAAATTGTAATTGGCGCACTTGGAACGGTTTCTATAGACTTGGAAAGGGGACTGGAAGGATTGGAAATCAGAGGACAAATTGAGACCATCCAAACTACAACACTGAGATCGGCCAGAAAACTGAGAAGAGTCCTGGAGACTTGCTGTCACTTAGACTACAATGAAAGACCATCAGTTAACGCTAGTGTGAAAAATTCGTTAATAGTAGTAGTAGTATTATAACCACAACAATAAATAAGTATATAAATAAATGAATAAATATATTAAAGCTTTAGTCAACTATTCTTGATACAAATAATTTGTTCAAATATCGAGGGTATCAAATATTTACTTGACTTGAGAGTAATAGTAATGAAACAATACTCCACATTATCGAAATCATCAGAACTGGAGCCTCACCATCAAATGCAGTTTAGCAGGAAAAGGAAACTTAGCCCTCAGCAAGGGATATAGTCAGCATATTTGAAACCTCACCGATAAAGCGTACAAATGGCTAATGTTTCCCAAAATGAATTGGGAAATCGAAATGCGATATTATATTTATCTAAATTGGAAAGCCTGAATAATATTAATAGACACTTTATGTATTGATTGATTAAACAAGTTATTCAATCTATATAAGAAAAATTCCCATTATAATATGATCGTAAATCTGAAACATTTTTTTTACAAGAGCAATATACTTAAAATGTTTAAACTTAGATTTAAAAAAATTAAATTCCAGATCAATTTGCCACTGGTTAATAATTTTGGTGGATCTGCAGTTGTGCTGAAAGTAAAATTTACTTTTTCAAATTAACAAAAATTACTTTATGATAAAGATAACTGAAATGCTAATTAAAATCATCCCCACCTTAAACAGAATAATCATTATCACCATGAACCGATGTCACAACAGGATTCCATCTGGTTTAAACGTCTAGTATATAATTATTGTAAAACAGAAATCCCGATAATTTTGTTGATTTTAACAGCATGCCAACTCGGCTAGGGTTATTCTATGGCTAGAGGTTAGGGAATCGCATTAAATCGCACATCTATATTTTTTCCTGGAGTTGAAGATTTTTTTCCACAGTATGCAAATAAATTTTAAACAGATGTATTTAACCTCATGTATTACAACAAATCCGAGTCAGAGTGGATCTGGGAGTAATATCCTTGAAGGAGTACTTCACACTTCCCAAATCTCCCAAAATTGGAGCCTGACCATCAGATGCAGTTTAGTATCATATTCAAGACATCGTTTTTAGGAGAGCGTATTTTAAGCCTTGTTGACAAAGCGAGGAGATGCTGTGGTTTAAGATTAAGAAATAGGTTAATTATTCATTTGGAAGTTATAAATTTATCAATTCTTAGGGATGCAAATAAAGCAAGAAATGCATTTATTAGCAGAGAAACATATTGACTCTCATAGAAAAAGAAAACCCTATCCAAGATGCCCTTTAATGTAGCATTTGTGACGTGGTTAACCAATTTACTGACCCTTAAAAAGCACAACTACAGCATTCAGAAAATGTAGAACAAAAACGTCAGCCGATAACATTGCAAACAAGCACACGTTAGCTTTGTCCATCTTCACCTTTCTTACAAATAGACGTCTACAGCAACCACACAAACATAGCTGTTTCAATATCAATGAGTGAATGGCCAACGTCGAGAGCGTATGTATAGTCGATATGTATTTGTCAAGAGGAGATCAAATCTATTGAGAGGGTCTCTTATGATGGAGTGAATATTTTTGTGGACAGAATCAGCAAGATGGAGAAATAGGAGATGGCTTGAATTCAATACAACAAAATCAAAGACCAAGAAGAAATTAAAAAGAGAATGCAAAACAGCACAGAAAAGAGAAACACATACACACACACACACTGAAATAGATTGAAGCTAACAGATTTTATCTCCTGATATAGATAATATCTAAGTATGATAATGCACTTAAAAAAGACTTATTACCAAAAACTAATTTATCCATATAAAACTTTAATCAATTTTATAAGATTTAAATAAAATAGATAAAAGAACAAATAAAAAGTAATTAAAAAAAGATATTAAAAAATCATTTCCTTCCATTATATAATTTATGGAATTATTTCGTTTTGAAATTATTGTTCTAGTTTTCTAAAGACGTCATGTTTTTATTTTCCATGTTAAATTTCTTAAAAAAGGTAGAAATGTTTTTCACTAATTTTTTTTTAATGATATAAACTTTATAAATGCCTTATTTGAAGATTTATAAAAGGTGCACTTCACTTTTGACAAGAATTAAAATAATTTAACTGGTTTAAACTACAAATGTGAAGGTTTTCATCTGATATCTTCAGGGCCACTGCTCTAGAATTCCACTAACCAGTAAACCAAAGCTGCCTTTCGACCTAACAAGGTGCAAGGTGATTTTCTGGGACCTTTTTTTTTAAATGAAAAAATGCGTTTTATAAGCAGCCAAATATGGTAGCTTTTGTGGCGGGGTGCGCAATTGGGTAATTTTTGGACAACTTCAAAACTGCAAGACATTAACCCAAATAACGCAAAGAGGTGTCACTTGATTGTAAAAGAAAATCTTTAAAATTTACAAGTACGAACAAGTACTAAAATTCAAAATATAAAAATTGTACTTTATATTAAATAAAATCAGTACAAAATAAAATAAAATAAAGACTCTCTCTAAAAGCATAAGCAACACATATACAGGTTCACCTGAAGAATATTTACAGATTTTAGAAGTTTTAACAGTACGATAATAGGATTGCTTTTCTATTTCTGTCTAATTGTAAGGAATGTCTACGGTTGTACCTCTGCTTGTAAATAAAATGCAATGTCACTCTCACACACAATATAGAAATATCGTTTTTATAGTAGTCATTTATTAATTTAGTATAACGTCAGAAGTTTAGGACACTCGGCGAGGATCGAACTTATTAACAAGGATCTGTTAACCTAGCTTGCTAACTAATACATCACATCAGGTGGTCCTTATTTACCAAGTTCTACAAAGTCTAGCACAGAGGATTCTCAGGTTGCTTACAGTAGTTGCTGCTGTTAAATATGGTCACCCATTTGAGAAGAGAGGAAGCCTTATCGTTGCTTAAACGGTAATCTGACGGAAACCGGCCTAACTTGGTCGTAAGTCAATCCCGTTGTTATTGGAAAACGAAACATTAATCAAACAAACGGGAAGAAAAACGCGAAGAGAGAATAATTTTGAAGGAAGTAGCGCATAGCAAAAAGATAACGTAAGTATATATAAGAGACAGAGAGAGAAAACAAGAATGAAAGTGAAAAGAAAGAGAGTAAATACCGATCCATATGCAAATAATTCTGTCATTTCTGATGGGATATCAGACCAATCGGGGGAAAAAAACTTAGTCCTTTCTATATAGGTGATATGAACTAGGAAATGGACACGGCGATACGAGTTCAAATCCTGGACGAGGCTGATTGCATTTCACAAAACACTAATACCCTTGGGAAAGGTATTAATCCAATTATTCTCCCTCCAGCTATAGATAAATAGTACGGCACACTGTGTTTTTCAGCCTTGGTGAGGCAACTAGTCTAGGAGAAGGAAAACTCTGAATTCAAACCTGTTAAACTCCGCTTAAAAAATGATCTTGTGTCATATCCTTCCCGAACAGAGGGGTTAGTAAATATGGATATTTGTGTGCCAATTCTTACAAACTATTTTTTACTCATGCTCCCACATTTTTACTTGTACCCTCCGGACATAATCGATGTCTTTCTCCCCACTATTCACAATGCTTAGGTAACGTGCCTGGATCTACACAAGGAATAATATTCTCGCCTAACCACCATCTTAAAAAAAAATGACGGTAATATTCAACAAGTTTTGAAATTGCATCTGATATAACAAACATTGTTATACTGAATTGTCTCTATACTTCCTGAATGTAGAAACTATGGTCAAATGTAAAATGACCTTCTGCCTCCATCCAATAAATGAAAACAATTACCGTAACTTGCAACGTACCAGTCGACCTCAAGATTTTTCTTCTGGGTTAAACCTATACCTGCTGTATAGGCCGATTCTCAAACATACAATAGGCTACAGTATCGTTGCTGTTAGTGTTTACAGTCAGTGCATCATATATTGGAAACAGATGTGTGATATAGTATTAATACTTTATTTGAATTACAGTTTTATTATCTTATATCAATCTCTGTGTTAACTTGTTACGTATGTTGACCAAACACACGAGTTTAAGTCGGTAATGTTTGTGGCTGTCTGCTGGAATTACACTAAGTGGTCTATATTGATTGTACCGTTTCATTGGTTGACCACGCACTAGTAACGATTTGGATTTTAGCCCTGCTGTATAAGTCACCTACTGGTTTTGCAGAGGGTTTTAGGCTTAAAAGGTCGACTTGTACGCTGCAATTTATTGTATATAAAAAAGATAAACTGTTAGTTAAAGACATAAATTATAACAATGATTTCTATTTCTTTTATGTCTAAGGAAGAGTGTATTGTAGAGAAAATGAATTGGGAAAGTGTTACTACAATTGTACTCATAGCTATGGGGGACGATAGTTGGATTCATGCCTTTCCCGAGGGTATTAGCGTTATGTGAAATACAGTCTCGTCCAGGATTTGAACTCGGGTCACCGTGTCCATTTCCTAAGACGGTAACCATTACACCACGAATGCCTCATTCACATTTGTATAGTAGGTAGAGTGTTCACCATTGGTCAGGGAGATCGGAGTTTAATCCCAGGTCGAGTCATAGCAAAGACTCAAAAAAAAAAATAAAATAAAATAAAAATAGTAATTGATGTTTCCTTGCTTAACACACAGCATTATACGGTACGGATCAAGAGTACGTGGAATAATCCAAAAATGGAGTAGCGCTCTCCCCTACACTTCGGTGGTGTAGCTATTGAAAGAGGAGCCTTCAGGTTGCAAATTTAACTTACATATATGATCCCCTTAGTAAAACCCTTAGGAAAGAGCTCAATACTCGTAAAGCACACTGATATAGAATCAATATAAAAAATTCACAAGCTCTACCGTTCCTTATTGCAAATTTAACGATATTTCAATCAGCTGGTGAACTACATAAGCCCGTGAAACAGTGAGTCGCAGGAAAAGCTTGAATATTGATCTTATACACGCATACAAAAAAAACTCTTTTCGTATGTGTATAGATATTAAGCTTAGATTACTTTATTACAGGTATGAAGATTTGTATTGAACGAATCTTAACAGCATGTCAACTCATCCGGGGTTATTTCATGCCAAGAGATTAAAGAATTGTGTACATTGTACGTTTATATGTACATTTTTTGTGAATTTTTTTTAACACACATAGTTATATATTAAGTATTCCCATGTAATACAAATAATTTTCTAGCAGATCTCTTTAACACATAAATGGGTCCCTAACAGGTACTAACATTCCGAGTCAGAGTGGACTTGGGAGTAATGGCAAAGGGTAGTCCCCGTGGCGTAATGGCTAAAGTGCTCGACTGCAGCCTCAAAGTGAGTTAGTTTTAACTCAAGTCACGCTATTATGTTCACTTTCTGACTAGTACCCTTTGGAAAGGTATGAAACCCCTATCCTCCCTAGCAATGGGTTAAATAGTATCACTGCTGTTCTTCTACTAAGATGACTTTGGCATTAAATAACCCACGAAGGTTGATATGCCATCAAATAAAGAAGCCAAAGAGTAATGGCAATGAAAGTATACATCCAAGATTTAGGGTACCTCTGGTGGTGTAACGGTTAGCAAGCTAGACTAGCAAACCTACACGAGTGAGTTCGAGTCTCATTGGGCGCTCCATTCATTCGGCCTTGTGCCACATCTAAGCAAAGAGCTTTGTAAATTACTATACATCCCAGATTTCTAGAAATGGAGCTTCACTGTCCGATGCAGTTCAATGTTATGTCCAGGATACTTTTTATTTTATTAGTGAGGAGGGGTTTATTTTTCTGTAGGGGATACAGTCAGCGTATTTTATACCCCGTCGACAGAGCGGAATTCTCGAAGAAAGAAGACCTTTCTTGTTTATCTAGAATAAATAAATAGATAAATAAATAAACAAACACAACCCGTATTAAAAAGTCTGCCTTCTATCTTAGCTTGAACATTAGCCAACAGGGAATATGCAGAAGTAGTAGCCGAGCCAGCTAACCTTGTTAGTTAACTGGAAATAAAATTATGCGTTGACAAAAGGGGCCACAATATTTCGACATTCTGTTTACCAAATTCATTACGACTTATGAATGTAATTCTGATAAAGCAGTATTCAAAATATCTCACAGGCAAAAAGTACATAAAAATACCAAATTAGCATGGAAGCCAATTTGTAGTGGTTGCTGAATCGACAACACAGACCAGAGATTTTCTTTATTTGATGACGAACGAAACAATAGAGACACAGTTACGTTGTTACAAAAAGCATCAATAAAATTTGGATTCCTGTTAAAAACAAGCCCCCTCCTTACAATGTCTAAAACTGATTATTTAGGGTTTAATAATAAATCTGGGATGATTTTTTTTCAGGGATTGCGTCTTTTATCAACCTATTGTTAGGCAGGCAAACAACCAAAACGACATATATATATATATGATAAAAAAAAACCTCATCCTACAGCATACATGATGCTATCCAAAAATTTGGGAAAGATAAGGTGCAAAATGGATGCTTCGAAAAAAGAAAATGATAAAAAAAGATGATTGATTGATTTTAATGGCATGTCATCCAGTAAGATATAGTTCACATAATAACACACTAAGTGAACGCTGTCACTTTCACAATACAACAATATCTCATTGAAGGTTATTAGACTGTAGTGGTATATCTAAGTTCGTTCAACGTTGTATATTTGGACGTCTGCTTTTTCACTTGGTGTGAATAATATCAGAATGTTGCAAATTTTATGGTTCGATGTCAGAACGTCGGGTTCACGAGAACAAGTCCTTGAGTTACCATTTAACAACGCCATCTAGCGGTTATTCGTAGAAATTCTTTGGCAGACAAAAGGTGGCAATGTCATAATACTACCAAGGATAGATCACAGCACCTGAACAGAGATTTCGCATGAAATAAAATTAACGGGGGGAAAAAAAGTAGTTCAAATAAGGCTGTTTGTGTTTAACTTGACGCTAATGCTCTTGGGAAAAGCATAAATCTATTCTAGCAATTGATAAAATAGTAGGGCAGACTGGGTTCTTCAGTCTTGGTATGGGAGGCTGGGAGAAGGAAAACTTTGAATTCAAACCAACAGTACTCCACTTTAAATTGAATTTTTATCACATTCTGTTTGTAGCAGAAGAGGTGGTTTCTTAATTTAATATTCATCAACCTTGGTGGGTTATTTAATGCCAAATCCATCCTTGCAGAAAAACAGCACTGGTGCTGTTGAACAATATAGATGGAGAGGGGGTTAAGGAAGTCCATACCTTTCCGAAATATTATAGCGCAACGTAAAGTTGTTGGGTGAATACATTTAAAAAAAATCAGATTGAAGCAAGATTTGCGGTCCATTCACACTGACAGGATTGTTTCCCCATCAGATCGCCGAAGTTAAGCAGCGATAAGTCTGTTCAGTACTTAGATGAGTCGCAACTTCATAACAGCAGTTATTGTAAGCGATTTGAAGTCTGTTTGCCAGATTAAGTAAATCTTAAGTTTCAGCAAGTCGTTATTTACAAACAATCAGATCAAATATAAACAGTGAAAAAAAAAACAAAAACCCTCACCCATAGCAATTTCAATTTTCTAAATAACCGACTGTCATTCAGCAGAGTAATCATTCATTTATCCACAGGAAAAAAACTACGCTATTCACCTCTTCACTCACACACACACACACGTTTGTCACAGCTAATATGACTTAACGACCAATAATTATCTAATTTTAGTAGTCAAACATTATTTACTAATTGTCACTTGCTTCAAGAGAATATTTCTAGGCTTAAAAAATTTACTTCTGGATCAGTTCTCATCGATATCACCAGCAATTATCGAACAGACAATCCCCAATTTTCATAGCATTCGGATCTCGGATTAAAAGATCCGATTGTTTCTTTTTCTCTTTAAGCTGTGTCTTTGGACAAGACACCACAAAAGAGAAAGAGACGAGATTAAATCAGTAGATGAGATATTGCTATCGAAGTATAGTAATAAGAAAAAAAGTAAAGTTGGCGACCTTAGTCGAGGGTGACCCGAAGGCTCCATTTTCAATAGCTACTACACCGAGGTGTAGGGGAGGGCGTTACTCCATTTCTTGGATTGCTACACTTTACTTTTGAGCCGTACCTTATAATGCTGAGTGTGAAGCAAGGCGGCACCAAGTACCATTTTTTGAGTCTTTGGTATAACTCGACCTGGGATTGAACCCCGGTCTCCCGGACCATTGGCGAACACTACTCATTAGGCCAATGGTCCGGTAGCAGTAGTACTAACCATTAATCAATACAGACAGATATAAGTTTTAGTTGTTTAATTCCATAACTTAAAAAAATTCGTACTATAGTCCATGATTATTCTTTGTTTGGCACAAGGCCATGGTAGTGCAGCAATAAAAGAATCAGAAAAATATGAACACTAGAAAAGAAGTCTTTTTATTAAGGAGGAGAAGAGAGGAATTTAAAAAGCCAAGATGAATGATGGCACATTTAAGTTTTCTGTGATCTTTAACTTCATCAAGAATTAAATCTGTAATTTTATTTATCTATTATCAACACCAGAACTGAATTTAGGATAAGTAGAGTAATTATAAGAAATGGAAAGAAAGAGAAAATCTGAAATTGTTAACAAATTCTAAGACACTTTGATTTTGTGGAACAAGGAAATTCAAGAAGTAAAACTAAAAATAAAACACGGTAAAATACATCTGAACGTATAATTTAAATAAAAACAGATTGACAACAGAAAAAAAAAAATGTAGTACAATTCAAATAAGTTAGGCCTATTATATAGGAAGAATTTTCCCTAGAGTTGTTTTTTTTTTTTTTAATTATCTTATAACGTTCCTTTAAGGAATATATATGTGTGTGTGTGTGTGATCCAAGCTGGGATCGAAATCCACCTAACTTTACGCTAGACATGGTATCTTACCATTCAGCCATTTCGGTGACATAAATCAGTTCAGGAATTATAACGCATTTGTATTAGCTTTCGTTTGTTCACATTTTGCACTATCGGATATCAGAGTGCTTAATTCGTCGGGAAGAGCTTTCACACACACACACACACACACACACACACACACACACACACACACACAGTGTTTAAAAAAATGGATTATTTGAGATGTACAGGGGTTTTGAAAAAATTGATATCATTATATAATCTAATAGTTTGATCAATTCACGTTCAAATGATCGCAAATTTTTACAGCATGTGTAAAAATAACTCAAAATTCTATGTTTAAACGCCTTTTTATTTCCCAGAGAATGGCATTTCTATACTTGAAGAAAATAAAATTTTAAGTAATTTCTACACATGCTGGTAAAATTTGAACGAAAATTGAAAAATTATTAGATTACAAAATGATATCGATTTTTCGGAACTCCCTGTATATACCCACTAAAATAATAAAGAATTACTCTTTTATATTCTAAGTTGTTTTAGTTGGTGAGGGGACAACCGATGGAAAGATTTGTCTTCTGAGGGTTTTATATTAAAACAAAAACGTACTGTTGATCTGACACTTCTGACCATAAAAATACTGTTTTGCTTTCGTGAATCAAATGATTCTCTAATATCGAATTTCCGATAAATGATATAAATATACACCCTTAGTTGAATCATTAAAGTTATAAATTAATTGAATTTTGTCTGGCAAAATGTTAAGAGTTTCAATCAATTAGTATATATATTATCGTGGAGTGTTCAGTTATAATTTGAGAGACAAGCTCGTTAACCATAACAAAATGTCCAAGAATTTAAGCTGAGCTCGATGCAACTAAGTCATAATTATGAGGGACCCAGTGAGGGTCAAACTGTTACTTACACAGCAAGACAAGCTTTCATTGCTTCATCTATGAAGAGACGGAGAAATTAAATGATCGATTTTAACAGCATGTTAACCAGTCTTGGATTATTTTATGTCGGGGGGTTAAGGAAGCGCGTTCACTATACGTTCATTTTATACTTTTGTGTCGTTTCTTAAGGGCAAATAATTTGTAAACAGATCTATTTGACCCTGAGGTGGGGCAATTAGGGACTACCACTCCAGGTATGAGAAGCCCTGTGAGGAATTGCAATGGAGGGATACTCCAAACTACTCAGATCTCAAGAACTGGAGCCTCACCATCAGTTGTAGTTCAGTGTCTTATCTATGACATCTTTTTTAGAGTGGGGATCGTACCCTTTAAGAGATACAGTTAGGGTGTTATAAGCTGCACTAACAGAGTGAGACGAAATTTTAAATAAAAGAATGCAGATAAAAATATCTTATTTGAAACTAACGTTTCTTTGCACAACAAATAAATAAAAAATAAAAAAAATACTAATTTTGTTCGTTTGTGTTTTATGGCTTATAAACCTTTGTAGGTTATTTAATGCCAAATCCATTTTTATACAAATAAACAGTTCTATTTCAAATAATTCAGTTTAATAGTCAAAAACATTTCTATTTCAAGCTATTCAGTTTAGCATAAGTATGCAGTTTATATGTTTAAACAGTTTTATTTTTAGCATTAATACACAGTTTAAATGCAAAAACAGTCCCCTCTCAACCAACACAGTTTAGTTCTATTTGACCCATAGATAGGACCCCCCTATCAGGTGCTACCACTTCGGGCCAGAGTGGACTTGGGAGCGGTTCCCTCTGCATAAAAGTAGTCAGTGTATTCTACAGCCCTCAGCCGACTGGGCAACCATTAATTTAAATAAGTCGATATGCAGAACGAGATGTAGAAACTTTTTTTAAAAATACAGCTATTAAATGCAGAAAAAGTGAGTAAGAGAGAGAGAGAGAGAGAGTTTGCATAGAAGTCAAATAAAAGTTTGGCTTTTTTAACATTGAAAACAAGGGAAGATATTAACAGAAACGAGCTTCTTACGCATTTTCCGACCAGTGTTCTGCGTTCATGCAAGGTTTAAAAGCACCAAGATTTCGAATATCAAGTTTACAGAGTGAGAAGTCTCTTTAGCTGGAACACTGGAACAATACAATCTTCCACGACGGTTGATCCATACCTTCCAATTTGGTCTAATTCTTTATTCGATGCAACGAAATAATAGTAAGCAGACCATTGCTATATGCCACTACATTCAATCCTCATCGGGCACCTCATACTGTTGGTCTTGTAGCAGTTAATAACTACTGCCATGCAAGTGAGCAACGAATTCAGCTTGGCGATCAGTCACCAAAGTTAAGCTGCAATAAGCCAGTTCAATATTTATATGAGTGACCACTGAAGCAACAGCAAGTACTGTAAGCAAGCAGAGGCCTGTCTGCCATATCTAAGCAAATAAACAGTTTGGTGATCGGTGCCGTCTCACCGACTTCACATCCTCATATGAATGGGGGCAGGGGGGATTAATCACCATATTACTATGCAGAGGGGCTGGATATTTTTGGCTCCTATCCTCCATAAAAAATCCAAGTCGTACTTTGCATCTGAACAAAAATACCCAAGCAAGAAAGAATGGATCTCGTTTGCACTAATAGCTAAGGTCGAGAAAATCTACCCCGCTGTGGGCAAAACTTATCCATCCAATATTTACAAGGGTCAGTCCATTAACGTACACTATAACCACGCATACAAAGGCACCTCGTTAAATCTGACCCGGTGGGAAGTCGGATAAGTCTATACAAAAACACTTCGCGTAGTATAATGATTAGCGAGCATGGCTGGTACACCATTGTTATCGAGTTCGATTCTCAATGTATTTCTGGCCTAAAGCAAAGTTTAGTAAATGACAACAGAATTGGTGACTCTCGTTGAGCAATAGTTGGTGTTTACTCACTCTGTCCAAAGTTCATTTCAAAGGAGGGTATCATGAATAAAAATTGCCAAACTTCGACGATATTTTCCTTTTGAGACTGAGAGCGTGTGTCGTGGTGTATTGGTTTACAAGGTAGACTGACAGATCATTACTAGTGAGTTAATCTCACGAGGTGCCTCCACACCTTTGGCCTTGTGCCACATCTAAGCGAAGCTAATTAAATACTTTTTGAGACTCATTATGTGTTGACACAACTATACCCTTCTTAGTGCAATTGAAAGGGGCTTGCTGAAGAGCGTCAGTTGGTTGTTACTAAGCTAGAATTGCATATGTAAACTTGCTTACGGATTATTCATACTGAAAGCACCATTTTGCGTTAGATCATCCAAAGTTAAGCAACGATGAGCATGTTCAGTACATAGATGGGTGACCACTAAGGAATCAGAAACCAGTACGCGATTCTAAGTAAAGCTTCGTTTGATTCCTTTGTTTAATAGCATATCAACCTTTGTGGGTTATCTAATTCCTACGTCATACTTGCAGAATAACAGTAGGGTTTCTATTTAACCTATAGCTGGAAATAAGGGGTTTAATACCTTTCCCAAGGGTATTAGTCTGAAAGTAAACGTAACAGGGCAACTGGAGTTTGAACTTGCTTACTACGATGTCACAGACCAGCACTTTAGCCACAACACTACGAAGACTTGCCAATAAAACTTAGTAATAAACAATCACATCTATCAAGTTCATGAATTTACACCGCTTTTTCAGTATTCACCATCGATGGAGTTTAGAATAAGCTGACATTTTCCCCTATTGAAAGGTAAAATTGTCCCCACAAAAAAATGCAATCCTAGGTATGATACTAAACTAAGCCGATAGTGAGGCTGAAGATCCCCTTCATTGCCATTACTCCCACGTCCACTGACCCGGTGTGGTAGTATCTATTAGAGTCCCATTTATTAATAAATAATATAATAAATCTGTTTAAAAATTATTCGTTTTCCATAGGACCGTGCGCAAAAATAAAAAAAACCTACCCCAAAGAAACAATTACGCAAAAATATGAATATAAACGTACAAGGAACGCGATTAACTAACCTCTAGGCATGAAATAACCTCAGACATTATAATTAATCAATCTGTCAATGTTTTATGTCGGTAAGTGTATGTTTTCAAGAATTTTGCTAAACCGCCTTCTGTATTACTGTGCAGATATGTTTTAACTACGTTGGTAGATTTGCAATAGACATTGGGCGTGTTTTAGGGTTTCTGTGGGTGTTTACCCAAACCCTCCTAGTCACGGACAGGATGCGATAAAAGTCAATTTTTAAGCAGAGTACAGCTGTTTTGGAATCAGTTTTCTTTCACCTAGACTGGTTGCCTAATCCAGGCTAAAATCCTAGTCTGTCCTAAGGTGTTTGTAATAAGACATCTTGCGCCAAGTGTACAGGAGTAAAACTTCAATTTTTGTATTCCATTAAAATATGTCAATTTAAATTATATCAATAAGTAAAACATGGAAAAAATCATCAGGTGAGTCTGGATTTAAGGTGATCCGATAAATCAAGAGACTTGGGTTTTCAGAGGCGTGTTAAGGTCAGAGAAATGAGAAGCGACCACCGTGTGATTGAATAACAACTGTTGTTCAATATGTGGAATTTAAGAAGCAGACGATGCCGTTAAGTTGTCATTTTAAGAGCGGGAAAGGCTATAAACAACACATGTGCAAAGTTATGTGTGACGCATGGAAGTCAGACTGTGATTCAGAAGAGTGTTATGCAGTGCAGATAATGAGAAAGAGAGAAGAGACAACATGGACATACGGCGAAAAAGAAAAGAAGCAGGGCTCAGGGTAGGAAGAGTGAAAAATCCTTTAATGTCGTTGCAAATATGCAAGAATGTCCTTCGGTTCCTCTGGGATGACATTGGATATCTCCTCTCGGAAAATGTTAGAATGGTTAAGCATCATCTTCGTCGTCGTCGTCATCATCATCTGCATACAAAAATGACCTCACGCCTGTCTTGTTGGGCTTATTTAACTGTTGGATAAAGAAGGGGTGTGTACATAAGTTGGGTGGTCATGGAAAGGAGAGAAGATTACACAACGTCATTTGAGTGGTTTCTTCCAGATAAAGGAAGGAAGAAGACTGTCAATATGTGTAGGCAGCAGAAGCATCCATCAAGTAAGAAAAGTTTGGATATTTTTGAAAATGGTTTGCGATTTTTCAGACTGTCATTAACAGATAAACAAGGGCGTGTGGATAGGGGAGAATGGTGGAAGAGAGAAAGAGAAAGATAAAAAGAGAGTGGGTGTCTTGTTTCGCACTTGGTAAAAATCCAAGGAGAGATGAAGATGGAGATTCTTCTGCATTCAGATCGTGATTGGCTTGAGTCAGCTTGGATCAGGGGGTTCATTTATACTCGAAATAAGAGAGAGAGAGAGAGAGAGATGTGGAGGGGATAAATATATTGAAAAAAAAAAAACTCCAAGAAATCATTAATGTCTTTAAGCTTCTTAGATGATTAAATTCGAACCGCTTCCCAAAACGATCAGCTGCCCTGTCGGTGGGACTTAGAATACGCTGACTGTACCCCCCTGCAGAATGGTAAGACCCCCCCCCCAAAAAAAAAGGATATCCAGGGTATTACGTTAAAATTCCTCTGGGAAGTATGGAATATCCCTTCAAAGCCATTACTTTCAGATCCACTCGGGTCCAGAGTGGTGGCACCTGTTAAGATCTTATCTATGGCTCAAATAAATCTTTTTGAAAATTATTTGTATTCTATAGGACTGTGTGCAAAAAAACAAAAACTTTTAAGAAACACCTACGTAGAATACGTAAATATGAAAGTACAATGAGTACGATTCTCTAACCCTAAGGCATAAAATAACTATAGACAGTTTCACATGCCGTTAAAATCAATCAATTAAAACAATAACATAGTTATTTAATATTTTTAATTTCATGGAAAAATGTGACGTTAACTCGTGCTACAATTATTTTCTTAACTTACGATGAGGAAATGAATTTGGATTTGATGGTAATTCTTCTGAATTTTGAATCCGCTGGTTTTTTTACTGTTCGAGAGTAGAAACCAAGGGCAATTAACTAAAGAAGTAATTTACTTTGCTTAGATGTGGCACAAGGCCGTATGAATGGAGCACCCAATGAAACTCAAACTCACTCGTGAAGGTTTGAAGTGTAGTCCCCGGGAAACTATCCCTCAGCCAGCACTTCATTGCACTAAGAAATATACGATCAAGGGAACATTTTGATGTCTGCAGCATTTGTCAAGGAAACCGGAAAATCTATGACTTACCTTTAAGTTTGCGTATTCATATACGGCTGAACGTCACAAGGTAAGTCATAGATTTTCCGGTTTCCTTGACAAATGCTGACTTAAAGAAAAAATATCAACATTTGTAAATAAATATTCATTTGTATTTTCATGCTAGTAACAACTGACGGACTTTATGGAGTATCGTATCAGGTGACAGCAAACCTAAAACACACACACACACACATATATATATATATACACATATACAGAGAGAGAGAGAGAGAGAGGAAACAAAATAACCCTAAAAGTAGATACGTGTATATCATGATACGAGTATATATGCCAGTGTAAACACACAGAAAACATATTTGTATGTGCGAGAGTATATATATATATATGCATGTGTGTGTAGAGACCAAAGGTCTTCATGGACAATGAACTTCGATAGGACATTCAAACACAAATCCTAAAAGTGAAAAATTTCACATCCTATCAAAACAATCTCCACTATAAAAGCAGCAACAGAGGATTACCCTAACCACTATAGATCTCCTGAAGAAAACTTAAAGTCTGAAATAAATAATATATATATATATATATATATATATATATATATATATATATATATGCGCACCATGTTCTCTTGTAGGCATATTTTGTTGAAAATAACAAACATGGATTCGGTACTTAGCTTTTTATTTGTCTTGTTAGCGAGCAAGATTAACTGGTTAGAGGCAGTTTTAAAATTGTTCAACGGAGACTTTGAAGAGTTTCCAAATTGCTTTCAACGATGGAATGAGTCTACACTTCCCGGATCTTCAAAACTGGGTCTTCACTGCCGGATGCAGTCAAGTGTTCTACCTAGAAAGACACTCCTCTTTTGAGTCCCAGTCATTTTAAGACTATTTTAACAGCATCGCTGGTTATCTCTTTTTTTTTCTCTATACCCAAATCTATTTTCAGGGTATGTTTAATTGACAAAAACGTAAAATTATGTTTCAAATTAGGGAAAACTTTTACTGAGAGTTTGAAAAAAGTTGTGACAAGTCTACGGGTTGTGGTCGATTGTACAAATTGTACGCAAAATGTTGATTGGTATCAGCGCTTCAATCTGGATTATCTTCCATATCAACGGATGATGATCACATCGAGAAAGTTTTTGCTTCGGTCTGTGGAAATCGTCTCTTAATTGTTAAGTTGTTAAAGAACTAAGAATCTGTAAAAGTTCATGACAGTCGATTTTGAAAGAAAAAAACAAAAAAACAAAAACTGATGATACATCGTACTGTCGTAAAATGCACCTGCTCATAGTCACTTATCTGGGAATTTGGGGCGAAAGACAAGATAACTTTTGTTCCTTAGAGACTCAATCTTTGGATTTGGCACCTGCAGACCCTTTTTTCTTTCTCTCTCGTTTCCATTTTCAGACGATTGAAGAAATACAAGAAAATGGCCTCCGAGATCCCTTCTAACAGCATCCAGAATGCATTCTAGAACTAAAAAAGGATGGAAACAATCCATGTATTTTAATCCAATCTCTTCCTCCAGCAAAAAAGCAGCACAATGTCAATTTTTAAGTTGAGTTCACCCGTTTTGAATTCAGTTTTCCTTCTCTTAGATTGGTTACCTTATCAAGACTAAAGCGTCTAGTCTGTACTACTATTTACCCATAGCAAGGGCGGGGAGAGATGAAATGAATTCAGGCCTTTTCCAGAGGCATTAGCACAAAATGTAACACCGACTCGTCCAGGATTTGAACTCGACTCATCGGGCACATTTCCAACCACGATAAACATTGATGAGGTGAAATAATTTGCAAGCGATATAACGCATCATTTATATAGTTATTCATTAAGTTTAGATGTGACACAAGGTCAGAAGTATGGAGCCCCCAGTGAGAATCAAACTGATAATGGTCTGTTAGCCAACCTAGCAAGACATTAGACGACTCGAGATGCGGTTCTCGCTTATATAAATTTAATTCTTGCTACCTTAGGTAAAGGAAGATAACCAGTGAACAAATTATGGTTTTAATATCGGTCCGTGATGATACTGATGCTTCTATTTAGGAAGGATTGATGAATTTCAATCAACATTTCATCGTTCTCTTCACTATATTTATAATTTGAATAATTCAAGTTTAATGTTCAGCACAAAAGCAGAATACTAGTGACATATCGATTACTTACATGGAACAATGTTGTTTGAACGGGAAACTGCTTTATTCTCTAAATTCGACCCTTTCAAGTCTATTGCCCGAATAGAAATTTCGCAACGATGTACCGCTTTTGTTGGGTCATAGCTACATACAAACAAAGAGAATATGAATAGAGTTTATTTATATAGTGCAATGGTTTACACATTACTTGAAGTAGGGTATTTTCTGATATTCCGGTAATTTAACATGATGTCAAGTACTGTAGGAATTAAGTCAATAATTATTGACTTCTGTCTCAGATTTGTACGGTTCATTTACTTAAAAAAAAAAAAATAAAAAAAAAAAAAATAACGATGATCATTTCAGGAAAGATTTGACTAATAAGTCAGGTACTGCCAGTAATCTGAATTCTGTGTTCTAAACGAAGCAAAACTCAGAGAGAGAGAGAGAGAGAGAGAGAGAGAGAGAGTATATAAGTAAATTTTCATTTTAGGGGACATCACCAGGCAGAAAGGGTTAAAATTAAAAAAATACTTTGATAAAAAGGATTGACGAAGTTATATAAAATTTCATGACAATGACTAAGAAATTTCTGCAAAGAAGTAACGGATTTTGTTGATTAAAAAAGTAGTTAAAAATATGAATAAAATACTTTGATAGAATTTAAAATAAAAATGATAAGAATTATACCATGACATTTTCATATTTAGTTTGGTTTCGTTTTTTTGGTTCAATGGCATATCAACCTTCGTGGGTTATCTAATGCCAAAACCATCCTAGTATTAAAAAAAAGGGGGGGTAATGGTACTATTTATCCAACAGCAGAGAGGCTAAGGCGGTTCTTACCAAATACTAAGTGGTACAGTCTGAAAGGAAACGTGATGGCGTGATCAGAGTTCGAACTCACTTACCACGATGTTTCAGTCCAACACTTTAACCACTACGCCACTTGGACTAACCCTTTACATATTTAGTGTGGACGCATGTAGAGTAACGGTTACCGAAAGAGACTCGTCGATCCAAGCTCAAATCCCAGATAAGGTTGTTAGCGGAAAGGCATGAATCTATATATTCTGCCCTTAACTATCAGTAAAGTAGTAGGACAGGTTGCGCTCTCAAGCCTTGGTAGGGCAATCGATCTAGGAGAAAGAGAAACTCTTAATGCAAAACCTGAAGAGTGTTGTGAAGGAGAATTTGTGAGGTATATTGTTGCACCATACTTATTGCTGCTTCTACATAGTCCTTCATTGAGTGCCCCATTCATACAGCTTTGTGCCACATCTAAGCAAAAAGATTAGTAAATTATTTCTACATAGCCCTTCAATACGAGAAACAAATCATTTGCATAGCTGGTCTAACCGTTCATTTCTTTAACTCTTGAAACCTCATACATCAAGATCGACGGGAGAGGTCAGCCGATATGTGTGTAGGTGTGTGCCTGTGTATTATACAAATATAATGAGAATTTTAGTAGGATATAGGCAGATTATTATGTGGCTGTTTTCAGCTATTTATAAAAATGTGTCACAAAAATCCGTGTGAATTCTAAGAAAAATCATTATAAAGTCATAAAAACATTGAATAGTGAATAAATTATCCGATTTTTATTTGCAGAAAATATTTTTTTATATCCAAACCTTGAAAGTCTATCACAAATTCACATTGCATGACTTTTTAATGAGGTAAAAAGTTTTGCAAACAAGACATTTGAGAAAATAAATGTTTATTTACAGCGTTATATATATATATATATATATATATATATATATATATATATATATATATATGTGTGTGTGTGTGTGTGTGTGAGTGGACAATATTGTAATCTTTACGTATATAGGATTGCTGTGTTCTTAGAGATGCATTTTAAGTATATATAAATTGTCTATTCATATGTCTATCTAAGTCTATTAATATCTATCTTCACTGTATATTTAGCATGTAAGTTCACTCATAAACACTGTTTGAAAGCAATACTTTTTTTATCTTAAATTAACTAAATAAAGAAAGTGAGGAAGAATATAACAGAGAGAGAGAGAGAGAGAGAGAGGTGGGGTAGAGAGAGAGAGAGAGAGGTGGGGTAGTGAATGAGTTTAGAGTGAAATAAAATTTTAATTATTTTCTTTTAGTGCCGTATGCAAACATACTGAAGATTTTGAATATAATAATTCATATCTGCAAGTGTTAATGCATATGCAAAGCTATGGGAACATCTCAATATTGAACAGTATATTCATACATAATACATTTTAATATAATATACATATTAATTTTAACTAGTAATTTTTTCATTCTATTTCTCTTGCTTTTCATTGCAATTCTAAGGTTGCCATTCTACGGACTGGAAATAAAAAAAAATTACACAGTAAGATCAAAATCTCTTGAAAACTTGTCTTACTATGATCCTGTTGTTGATGATTATGTCACGAAAACTTTAAATAGAAGGGCGTAGTGGCTAACGTGTTGGACTGCGACATCATAGTAAGCGAGTCGAGCTATTACTTTCACTTATGGACAAACACCTTTGGGAAAGGCATGAATTTCTTCACTCCCCCAGCAATGGGTTAATTCAATAGTACCACAACTGTCTTTCTACAAAGTTGACTTTGGAATTAATTACTCCTAGAAGGTGGATATGCAATTGAATAAAGAAATCAAATCAAAGCCTTTAACATGTTATTTAAATAAGACATAAATAGATTTGCTATTTCTCCAAATAGCGTTTTACTATAATTTTTAGCGGATATATTATTTTGTCTTTCCTCTAAGTACATTGAATTCAGTTCTTATATATACATTTGAAAAGGACAAATAATGTATTGGTTGAAAAATTGTACAAATAACAACGAAGATAAAGATGATAGTCTAAGAATGCTCGGAATAATGACAATGCATCTCAGAACTCCAAAAATAAACCTTCCACCCAAAGAACAAACTCTCGGGTTTAGATAAACAATAAATGATATATACAATACATATGAAGAAATGTGTTGGCAGAAAAGATTCCGCTCTATACACAAATACAGGTACTATAGCAAACTATCAAAAGTGAGTTCGAGTCTCAGAAAGAGCCCGATTTATATGATCTTGTGCAACATCCGAGCAAAAAGCTTAGAAAATTACGACTAAAGAACTAAGCCATCTCTGACATAAAACAACACTAGTGAAATAACTCGTAAGGTACGGCACAAACTTATCACCAATAGCTTGTATATAGGATATGTATCTATGAAGATATTTGCCGGACAAAACAAAGCCTAATTTGTGGAATATCTGTTAAGAAAAAAACGCCCAATCGGTGAGGCTTAGAATATGCTGACTGTACACCCTGCAATGGTGTAAGATCTCCCCTCGCAAAAGAGAGTGTCCTAGATATGACACTAAACTGCATCTGATAGTGAGGCTCCAGTTATGGAGCCCTGCGGAGTATGGAATATCTCTATATTGTTATTACTCTCATGTTCACTCTGACCTGGAGTAGTAGTACCTGTTAGGGTCCCATTTATGGGCTAAATAGATCCATTTAAAAATCATTCACATTCAATAGGACCGTGTAAAAGTCTCAAGAAACAATTATGCAAAAATGTAAACATGAATGCAATTCCCTAACCTCTAGGCATAAAATAACTCCAGACGGATTGCCATCCCGTTAAAATCAATCATATCAAGAAAATAACGTACTGTTAATGTCTAGTGTGATGAGCACGCAAACAATTCACTACAAGTGCCCTTGACAATAATGTATGTGTGTGTGTAATAGAGTAATGGATTATAAAAGTTTATGGAAGGATACTCAATGAGGACCACATTCACCACACCAACTTGATATTTAGATTGTTATTGAAATAAGACTATACGTAATAAGAGTAGGGATATTGTGGCAATCATCCTTACTGTGCGAGAGGAGAACTGACTTGTTTTTTAAAAAAATCGTTACTTGAAACCTTGGCTTTTCCTCTGAACATAAACATCGACCCCCTGTCACTGGTGATGGGAAATAATACCCAACTTCCTCGACCATCAAACAAACCACAAGGGAGTGGATTGAATGAGTCAATAATTTGTAGCAGTTTTGCTTTCTTTTTAAGCCCTGCTTTACGACATTTTTGCTTTCTTTTAGCGCCACTTTTCATCGTTGTGTTTATAAATTTCCTGTATCAATGAATAACGCAGTTCACTTCAGTCTTTATATCTGACAGGAGTGGCCGATTATCACTTTGATTCTTTAAAAGTGAGTTTTGTGAAAACTTGTCGGCTCTCCTCTATTTTTTTCATCAAAAAAAAAAAATATCTTCATACAACAATAAAAAAACGTATTCGAAAAGACTTTTAATGTCTGTTTTTAAACATCTAAAGAGTGTAAGTGGCTAGTCGGCTAAAAAATATTTGACTTTATTCGTGATATATCAAGGAAAATGGACATGGAGAAAAAGCAGGCAAGAGACCATTAGTATAAAGTTATTGGCTCCAACGCCGACTTGAAACTATAATTGGAGTTTTATCGTTTTGTTTAAAAGTGTGAGTTACTTCCAGTTAACTTGAAGAAAACGAGGTGAATTTAGGTCTATAGTCTAAACTATTATACCACGCGAAGTCCTCAGTAGGTTGTATTTATTCAACCTCTCCGCTTCGAACAAGATGCGATGCAAGATCAATTATAAGGAGGAGTACAGATGTTTTGAATTCGGGTTTTCCTTCTCCTGGCCTGGTTACCATAAGAGCAAAGTCATCCCTATTATCGCTGGGGGAAGGAGAATAGTTGGATTCATTTCCAACTATGATAACCGTTACACCAAGAGCGTCCCCGCATCTATAATTACTTCCAGTTTTCTGGAAGAAGAGAGGTGATTTCATTATTGAGCTTAACGAAGCCAGAATTATCAGTTAGCCAGTGAGAATCAACCTCAGTAATAATTGTCTGTAGCCTAAACCATAACACCACGGGAAGTGCTCCGTAGGTGATTTTGGATTAACAACTGACCTATTTAAATGGTTAGCATTCATGTGTGTCATCTTGTGAACTATATCATTTACAGAAGGGGTACCTCGGGTGGTGTAATGCTATACTAGCAAGTCTTCACGGGTGAATTCGAGTCTCACTGAGTGTCCCATTCATACGGCCTTGTACCACATCTAAGCAAAAATCTTAGTAAATTATTATATCATTTACAGTAAGACGACATGACCCGCGGATTCGACAGACAAGGTTTCAGTTACTTGCATCCGCCCAAATCAGCAAAATTTTCGTGCTCAAAACCTTTTTTTAAATTATTTTCTCTCTCTCTAAAAAGATAAAACAAAACAAAACAAAAAAAAAAAAAACAAAAACAAAAGTCTATGTCTCTTCAAATAATATACATCTTATTCAAGAGTAACCTAGAACATTAGTAACCTGGTTAGGACACTGAACTGAAGGCTGCAGTTTTAGGGTGTGTGGAGTCAATCGTTTTTCTTTTTTTTTCGCAATTACTAGCACATATATTCTGAACAGGAACGATTGAATCTTTTAGGGTCTTATCTATGGGTTACATAGATTTGTTTGAAATAATGGTTATAATAATTGTCGACTAGATTATTACATTAAGTCTTAAGTCATTGATATTATAACTAAATATAAATTGTTTACAGGTTTAAAATGATTGTGAACTTTATAATTCTTTCGCTCTTAAAATATTGATATTGCAACTAAGTATGAAGCGTTCATAGGTTTAGGTTTGATCAGTTTTAATGACATATCAACCTTCATGAGTTATCTAATGCCAAAGCCATCCTTGGAGAACAGCGGCGATACTATTTAACCCATAGTTAGGGAGTTCATACCTTTCCAAAGGGTATTAGTCTGAAAGTAAATGAAATAGTGCGACTGGAGTTCGAACTCGCTTACTTCGAGGCTGTAGTCCCATACGTTAACCACTACCCCACGGAGACTCCTCCTTTACAGATTTAAAATGATTTTGAACTTTATTAATACATTGGCTCTTAACACATTGATATCACCATCAAGTTGAAGTGGTTATCTATGTAAAATGATTGTGAAGATAAATTTTTGTAACCGTATATAATTGGAGAGCATAAATGCTAAGCTGACGTCAGCATAAATTAATATCGCAAGGGTTAACATGCCGTAAAAAAACAAAAAAAAACAAAAAAAAAAAAAACACAACAACAAAAAAAAACAAAAAACAAACCAAATCAAGAATTCACGAAAGAGTTTGAATTTCGAACATTTTTCCTGTTCCTCCCTTCTCTAACTTTTTCCTTTGTAAACATATCGGTCAGTAGATATATGACGGCCTTTTTACATCTATCTCATGTCCAACAAACTCAGAAAGTGAAAGCTCAATGTCAGAAAGGCTTAATTTCAGATTTGGAAAAAAAAAACTGTCCTAGTTTTTAGTAAAATATTTTTCAAGAGTAGAACAAAAAAAAAAAAAAAAAAAAGAAAATTCAACAATAAAAGTATTTTTAGAGGCGGGGGAGGGGATTAATTGAAAGTCACAAATTTGAGTCATCAGAGAAAAAAAATATCAAATTGATTAAAAAAATTGGCTACTACATCAAATTTTTATAGTTGACTCGCCGTGAAAATAAAATATTTTTTGTTCAGGAAGAGGAGTTATATCCCCTCAGGCTTACGATGTATAGTAAAATTGACTTTTCATTATAACAGTTTACATCAATTCTAGATCAAATTGATTAAAAAAAAACAAAACAAAACAAAAAAAACCCAACTTTTTTTTTTTTGCTTTATTAGATCAGAAATTTGGGGCATTTTTCTTTCTATTAAAAAGAAAAAAAAATCATGCTTTTAAATTAGCGTGTCGATTTCTCAATTAAATTTTTTAGATCATGCTAAGACAGTTCCCTAAAATCGACTCGCTCTGTCTATGAAGTTTAGAATATGCTGACTGTATTCCCTGCTGAGGGATAGAATCTTACCAAAAAGGGGTGTCACTGGTATGACACTAAATTGCATCTGGTGATGAGGGTCCAGTTCTAGAGATCTGGGGAGTGTCAAGTACCCCTTTACTATCATTACTCCCAGGCCCACTCCAGGTCCTAACTACCAGTTAGGGTCTCATCTATGGGTTAAATAAATGCGTTTCAAAATTATTCGTATTTGATGGGACCATATCAAAAAACCCTTAAACTACAACACAAAAGATATAAATACGAATGTATAATGAACGAGATTGTCATAACCTGCAAGCATAAAATAACCCCAGACGGGTTAACCTGTCGTTAAAATCAATCAAATATTCGCAGAGGGTGGGAGTTAAACCTATCAACTGCGATTAAACAAGTCCTCTTATCCAATCACCAATATATAATACATCTCACTCGATGCTACTAAGCTTGAGAATTAATCTGAAACGTTGATTTGAATAAAGATTACAGTAATAAAAAAAAAAGGTCTAAGTTTCAATAATCAAGTTTGGTTTATTTCTTAATGGATGTTGTGAGCATGTTTCACACCTGTATGGTAAACATATCAACTAAATTAGTTTCTCGTTGTGTTCAGTAGGTGTAATTATAAAGAATACATCGGAAGTCGTTATTTATTTATTTATTCATTTATGAGAAAGCGAGACCCTTCTCACTGATGCCACCCCCCCCCCCCACCAGATTCCTTTCATCTTGAGGGTCGAGGCAATGAAATTGCACGTGAACAGCCGAAAGATTGCTTTAGAAATAGGAACAAAGTTACAATAATTAACGATTATTTAGACACAAGAGTTCACATCTTCGACGGAATGAGTTAGGTTACAGGATAACCCCCCAACCTAAAAAACAAAACAAAAACACGAAGTCTTTGAGGTAAATTGGTAAACTGATTAATTAACCTGTCTTCTCTCCATCAACCTCGTTTCTCCATTGAACAGCTGATTAACATTCAATAGTTCGAAGAGATTTCAATTTAAACTTCTATAGTTTTATGACCGTAACCAACAAAATAGTCACTTCTAAATTTATCAGATATATGGAGATATTCAAGAAGATTTATCTAATAATATGGACGCTGACACTTGCTGTTTGATGACAATCGAATCATTCAGATTCAGAATACTTCCAGTAAAAAAAAAAAAGTGATGCTTGTTCAGAATAGCACTACAGAGACAATTTCCATTTATTTGGAGGAAATGTAGTGTTTCCATTCACCATTTAAAAAAGGGTCTTTTTAAATTAAAGAGTTAGTTAAAATTACAATTCGGCCATAACTCGACTCTTTGTGGAGAGGAGGAGAAAGACAAAAGAAATATGACTGATGGCCGAAGTAGAAAATATGCTTAGAGGATTTAAGAATTCATATAGAAACGTAATACTTACATTCACCATCCAGATAAGAAGTTTTAATCATTTTTTTCATCTTTAACAGAATAATTAAATCCCAAATTCTATTGTAATGCATTTACCATCTTGATGATAAATTTCAGTCATTTGCTTGTTTTTTTTTTTACTGATTAATTAAATCTCAAACTATATAGAAATGTAATACTTACATTCACCATTCAGATAAGAGTAAGTGTTTCAGTAACTTGCTTCATTTTTTTTAATTGAATAGTTAAAACCAAGAATAGGCCTTCAACTCGTTACAATTCGTCAGTTGGCCATATCAAATCCCCCCCTCCACTAAGAAGGTGTCGAGCTATGGGTGATTTGTAATTTTGGGATTTAACAGTAACTTTTTAATAAAATTTAAAAAAATGAAGAAAATAACTGAAAATGAAATTTATAAAATATATAATAACATAATATATAGTAATGTTTGCGGTGTGAGATTATATATATATATATATATATATATATATATATATATATATATATATATATATATACACACACACGCACCGCAGACATTACCTTAGCGTGCTATTCTGAACCAAACAAAAAACAAGCAGTCTTTCCCCTCCTCCCCGAATTATTTTTTTAGGATATATTTATTGACCATTTTCAAAAGCTCTCTCTTCCTAGTACGACCACACATCCAAACACTAGCTATTAGTCTTCGTTCTATGTAGAGACATTGGTACCAGTCATAACATTAATTCAATCTAAAAGACCTACATCTAAAACTTTTCCTTTCTTCAAAACAATCATCTAACACTAGTCACGAATCTTCCTTTTATAATAGAAACACTGGTCTCCATCATAACATCAATTGTATCTGAAAGACAGACATCATTTAACATTGTCCCTTCTTCAATACGATCAGAGCTCGCAAACGATATGTTTTTAATAGTATGCACTAGTAATCATCTTCCCTGTTCCTGTAACTTGGTTTGGTCGTGAGTGGGCTACTCATGTAGCATGTCTTGAACAAGAATAGTCTGGCGGAGCCCATCCTTCTCCAGGTTTACAACTGATTTGAATTCAAAATGTTCTTTCTTCTAGACCAGTTGCCATATCAAGGTTAAAGAATCCAGTCTGCCCAACTATTTACCCATAACTGAAGGGAGAAAAGTTGGATTCATACCTTTCCAAAGGGTATTAGCGTTATGTGAAATGCAAATTGCCTCATTCAAGATTTGAACTCGGGTAGCAGAGTCCACTTCTTACAATGATAACCATTACTCTACAAGCGCCTCCTACTCACTTAATATATAGCAATAAACGAATAATTGAATAGATAGTAACTATAAAATATTGCCGAAGTGCTGTTTCTCCCATTGTAAGAATAATTCTATAATAGAAGAAACCTCAATATTAGAAAAAAGTTCGCAAAAATCATTAAGGGACGTTCAATCTGAGACTGGGAAAAAGGATTTTAATTATACATGACTCATGTAACTTTATTGTTTTTATTTTTTTTTAAATTCAAGCCATCAATGTTTAAACAAGAGTTCTGATTCTAAATAAAAATTCAGTTTTCTCTAAAATGATAGCAGGTTTTGTTTGACAAGCGACAAACATCGAAAAAGACAATCTCAATCAAATCAATGATATAAGACGTAAATCAAAATAATACAAAAACACTACAAACAAATCAGTTTTTTTTTTCTTTCCGCTCTTTATTTATTTCTTCTCTCATTTCTACTTGCTTATTTACTTTCCACTTACATTTCTTTCTCCTTTTTTTCTTTCTTTGTTTCTCTTTTCGGTCTCCACTTTTTATTACCTTCTTTCTCTTCTTTCGCATTTTATTTTTCCGTTTTTTATTTCTTTTTATTATCTTCTTTCTTCCCTTTTTATTTCCTTCTTCCTTCCCTTTTTATTTGCATCTTTCTTCCCCTTTTATTTCCTTCCTTCTCTTATTTCCTTCTTCCTTCCCTTTTTATTTGCATCTTTCTTTATTTCTCTCTTCTTTTTCTTCATATACCCTCTCTCTCACCCTTTCTTCTTCATCTTTTTTTTTTAATCTGTCAAAATTTCAAATACATTTTAGAACTTTTTGACAGCACTAATAATTTCAAGTATGTTGGGAGAAAAAAATCCTTTCTTGGTAAAATCCTAATTTATTCATGTGGCAAAAAATTAAATCAAATTATTGAATTATCCATAGCTTATAGAACATTCCAGACTCTTTTTTACCTGGAACATACATGATCTTTTAAAAACATTAATAATCCAATATTTTTTTTTATTTTCATGTACAGAAAAAATAATTTGCTTTTTGAAACCATTTCTTAAAATACAATTGAGACCAATCACAAATAAGTGTTTTTTTGTTGTTATCTTTTAAGGCATTATTAAAAGAGTTTAAAATAAATGACACCTTGTCACATGTATACAGAAGATCTAGAACATCAATATATAATCCAATAATTTTCATTTAAACTATATTTTCAGCATGAATGAACGCAGATTTGTTTTCAGCACAGATAAAAAGCTAAATTTGGAATATAAAACAACATTTCATTGTTGTAAAATTGTAATACTGACTCTTGACTAAGATCTTTATCACCTTTCAAGTCACTTATTAAACATATCTAGTATAGAGAAAGTCCATCAATATGGGACACTTAGTGAGAATCGGAATCACAAGTAGAGAGAATACCTTTTTAATCACAACTCAATAGCGAAGTGTCCGAGATATTTACTAACTTTGGTTTAATCTGACAAAACGTAACAGAGGCGTAAGATAGTTTGGGTGTCTTTGGTATGATACTAAATTGTATCTGTTGATGAGGCTCCAATTATGAAGAACTAGAGAGTTTGGAGTACCCATTAATTGACATTACTTCCAAGTCCACTTTGACCCAGAGTGGTAGTACCTGTTAAAGTCTCATATATGGTTCATATAGATCTGTTTAAAAATGATGCGTATTCAATAGGAATACTTTACACAATACAATTGTAAATTATTTGGATTAAGAATAGTTACTTGAAGCTAGAATTGTTTACTTAAATTTTTATTAGATTGAAATAATTGATATCACATAACTGCGCACGCGCAAAAAAATTAGCTTCTAAAGAAACAACTGCCCAAAATATGTAAATATAAATGTACAATGTACGCGATTCCTTAACCTCTAAACATGAAATAACTCTAGACAAGTTGACATCCTTTTAAAATCAATAAGTGATAGAAAACGTTCCAGTTGTCCGTGCACAAGAAATGCTAAATAGAAAACTTGTGATACAGTCCTTGACAGTCATTTTGAAAGAAACATGCATCAAAGAAGGATTGGCGCGCGTGCACACACACACACACACACACACACACACACACAGCTTAAATTTTGGTTCTTTTATTTCGAATATTGCACATAGTGGTCGCTCTAAGACAATGATGACACTGACATTGTCTTAAGCAGACTTATAACAATTGTACGTGTTCTTTCGCTACAATGACGAGATATAAATTGCAATTGCACTCAGATGTGTGATTGATACGAACTGACTGACGTAACGAAGTGAAAGAGAAAAGACAACGAAAAAGTAGAGACATAGCGAGTATGCAATCGGACAGGCCAAACGCAGTGACAAACAAATAAAGCATCGGCTTAAAATTTACACACACACACAAACACACACACGTTGCAAGGCACTTATTAAAAGCTAACTCGTTTTTGTTTTTATGTATTGCTTTCCTCATCTCAGTGATAAAACTCGGTCCAACCAAATATATTACATATGGAGTTGAACGCCCCACTAAAACATCGTTCAACCCAAGATGGTCGCTTCATTTAAGAAGAGTTTCGTTCGACGGTACGTCACAATATATGTATACACACACACAAATATATATATATATATATATATATATATATATATATATATAAAATGTATGCATGTCTACATAAATGATGGACATTCATATTACCAATTCAACAAATCCATGTCCAATTTCCAGTCAGCAGGCGTACAAAATTTGTATTACTTTCAGCAAGACATGCATCAGAACCAATTACGACAAAGCAGAGTTTCACCAAACAGAACAACAGTAAATGTATATGAGCGTGTATGAGAGAGGGGGGGGGACTAGAAACGGTAGCATCTGAGAATACAACCTTACGGACGAAATGGAATATATAAAAACTAAAATGAGAGGGTAGAATAAGTAATTCATTGGGAATTGTGCAAGCGATAAAACAAACAAAAATCAACATGAACAAGAAGCTGTTTTAGAAAATGAATAGTATAAAAATACTTATGTGTTTTGCTATTCACACATATTGACGCATCAAATTTGATAGACCGAACTTGATTGTTGTAAGGTAAAAAAGAAATTTTCCCCCAAAATGATAGACATGTGAAGATGGAAAACGAGTACATGTCCCCCACACTATTAACTCTTTAGGGTACCATGCCGAGTAATTCCCACTCATGGTATCTCTGAGGGCAGTGTGGTTACTTGACGGTGCCAATCTTATTTCCAAGTAATCGGAAGGAAAAACAATCGTTGGCTTAAACTCACCTATAATCACATACCCAAGATGAGCTGTTTTTACAAATCGAAAGTGAACCAACTGCCCTTGTATTTATACTCATAGCTGAAGGGGAAATGGATTCAACCTTACCCAGAGGAGTTAGTTCGAAATGAACGCAAACTGTCCCAGGTAGAGTTGGAACTCCGTTTGCCGATTTTATTCTTCGTACCGTTAACTATGGGAATATCGCTCGAGAACTAAAGAGTTTGTCGAGCACAAAAGTGGAGGTAGTGCTCATGGTAATTGGAGCACTGATACATGTTCCAAATATCTGAGCAGTAAAATTAGGTGAATCAGGTAGGAGGGTTTGATTGATTTATTTTAACAGCATGTCAATCCGTGTGAGGTTATTTCATGCCTAGAAGTCAGAGAATCGCATTCATTGTACGTCCATATTTACATTTTTGTGTAATTGTTTCTAAAGAGTTTTTTTTTTTTTTTTTTTTTTTTTTTTTTTGCACACTGTTCAATCGTATACGAATGATTTTGAAACAAATCTAATTGACCTATAGATGGAGCCCTAACCGGTATTACCTTTCCGACTTAGAGAGGATCTAAGAATAATAGCAATGAAGGTGTATTCCAGATCTTCAGAAGTGGAACTGAGGAAGGTCTGAAGTAATTGTTTTAACTACAGCAGAACTGGAGACCGAAAAATGTTCTAGAGATTTAAGGATACTTGCTGTCACTCGATCCCCAGTTAAAACAATCAATTTCCTCTTCTGTCAGGATGTAAATATGTAAGCAATAATTATAAACTTTGAGTGAGCAACTTAACAACCCAAAGAATAAGGAAAAGAATTTAAAAAAGAAAAAAAAAGGTGTGTATTCAGACACTGTGTCATTATATATACATTACTGCAACCTTTTATGGTTATTATACAAAGCGTTCATACATAACGATTTTGTCTCCATCTTCCAAGATTTGTCGAAATGGAAACATGCTGCACTTACAGACTTGTGTGCGTGTGTCCTAAGCAGTTATAGCGAAAGCATTCGATTGATTCTGAACGACGAATTTCCAGGAAAGTAATTCTTTTTCCATTTTCCTGACTATTGTTTTTGGCTTTAACACAACGTTACAGTCAATATATTTTTCTGCCTTTCAAGCCTTTTCTTGGACTTATAATGTGTTTTCGGTATTCGATAATATTCGAACGATTATCTTCATCTCAGTTGTTTTTAGCACAAATTCTTGGTTGATTTATTCTTCGCCTTATCTCTATGGTATGAAGTTCCGAGATGAACTAGTGTCATCTACATATTACGAAAATGCTCTAAGAGAATAAAGCAATTTCCAGTTTAATTTGTAACTGAATGATAATTTTGTTAGGTCAGTATGTCATTTTTTCATCATTCATACTCGATAAAATAAAGAAAACTAAAATGCAAATTGAAATTCTTCCCTCTTTCCTAAAAAGAACTATCCAAGACCATTGTTACAAGAGGAACCCAGCAGATTCACGGGTCGTCTAGTTACATATCATTCGGACTGTTGTGTTTACTATTTTTGTTGGTTTTAGTACAAAGTTTCAACCAATACATTCTATCGCCTTACTCGGATACATGTAGCGTCCAGTTTTGCTAATGAGGGGAAACATTTTTTTCATTTTTGTATGTTTTTTGTTAATATGTAATTCAACTAAAAAAATTAGAAATTAGGAATAAAGAAGTAGCTTCAGAAAAGACTTGAAACCCTATCTCATACGTCATGAGCACGTCGCCCAAGGTGATAACAACCGATATTTCAAGTGAATGAAATAAAAAGCAATAAAATATACAGAAAAATCAAGTTAAAGCAACGGATTTAACTTTCTTCTACCTACCCCCCATCATTTTACGCTTATGACCTAACGATTACCATCGTTGGAAATGGACCCAGAGTTCAATTCCTGGACGAGGCTGTTCGCATTTCACATGGCGTTAATAAATGCACTTAGGAAAAATATGAATCCAACAATTCTCCATTTAGCTATGGTTAAATAGCAGGGCAGACTGGGCTCTTTAACTTTGCTGTGACGACCGGTCTAATATATATAAGGGAATTGTCAGTGGTCAGGAACCAATGAAAAGAAAGCGAATTCAAAAACCAGTGTACTCCGTTTAAAACTGATTTTTGTCACATCCTGGCTGTGATGGAGGAGTTGGGTAAATATATTCCTCCATCATTTTACGTTTAAGATTTCAAATATTTTACTACAAATTATGTTTGTTAGAATCGGCTGATTCCAGGTAGGCTCACATATTTATCAATTAAAGGAAAGGATATTTAAAGTGTGATTAAAACAGAAATAAAATGATAAATAAATCTTTAATTATAGTTAACAGACCCTTAATAGAAATCAGTCTGTATCACTTTAACAAAAGAAAACAATACCCACTCAGGACAGAAAATTGAACTCTTGAACCAGATAATTTTAATTATTGGTTTAGGCCTTTCTTTTTTGAAGCATGACTTTTCCACTACATATGTTCGCATACTGCACACGACTCAACAACGAGTTTAAAGACACACATTTTTCAATGAGGTTGAAAGTTATCGAACAAAATATAATAAAAAAAAACCTTTTGCGTGCTTGATTGACAAGCTGCTCTCTATAGAGCTGTGCGTGCGTGCATTTAAGTTGATTCGCGTTCATGAGGGGAAAACGACTTTTATGAGGAACGGAGGTTCTTTAGATTTTAGCCTTACCTAAAATCATTATCGGCAAAATTAAAGACTTATTAAAAAATTCTATCCTTTTAGTTTTATTATTTGAACTAAGTCTCGTAACTATCGAGGCTAAATGAAAATAAGACGAGGAAGAAAAAAAAACAACACTTCTTCATTGGGGTAATCAACAGATTCATCCAACGATCAGAAACAACTCCGGTGTAGCTCAGTCGTAAAGCAGACGACACAAAAGTTTTAGGGTTCCTTCACTCAAGACAGGACACACACACACACACACACACACACTTTACCATGATTTCAATATAAATGTAAGTCTTTTAGCAAATGTCATATTCATTTTCATTAAGTACAATTTCGTTTCATGCACGTCTGCAGTTAATTTTTCCGGGTGTAAAAAGGAAGAATTTAGGAAAAGATTTTACAAGTAATGTCTTAACTTGGGTGCAGCAAATGACCTGTTTCATTTCCTCTAATAATTACACTATCATCATGACATACTGACAGCACGGATTCCCTTGACTCTCTTTAGCCATCCGTCCCTATCGGTCATTGTTTCTGACAAGTTCGCACAGTGATGATGGAAATAAGATTTTGCTAGTCAGACAACATTGGTGTGTCCATATATAAGAGTCCATAGAAGAATGGCGCTTATGAGCTTGTCTTTGGTGCTCAGCATGTCTTGTTCGTCATATTTGGATGGTTTGCGAGATGAGAGGTAAGTGGCCGTACAACTGCTATTTAGTGGAGTGCAGCTTCCAGGATTTTTCAAAATAGCACGCAGCAACACATCAAACTTTTTGGTTCCTATTTAATTTTTTTCCTACGCGTTTCTTTACAGTTCAAGTGGTGCAACCATACAATAGTAATAACACGGCTACAACTTGAACCTCGGTAGCAATATCGCATCTACTGAAAGCTATTAAAAGGTTAACGACCATATGATCTAGTAAAATAAAATGGGAAAATTACTCAGTAACTGAGAAATAATGACGACAGGAGGAAAAAAAATGAAATAAAACCATTTGAACCTGGCATACATATGGGAACTTTCAACTTATCGTTACCCATTGACTTGATTACACCACATCGCTTATTTTTCGAGCGATTCAGAAAAGAAAAAAAAAAAGAAAGATGTTTGATGACTTGTGGCGGGTTTCGGCATTCAATCTGCTCAAAAAGTGTTCAGGAAAAAAAAAAAGTATTGTCGGTGGTCAGGAATGAATGCAAACGAAATCAAGAATAGAGCTTGGAACAATACTGGACTTTACAAATGATACTTTTTACAAATAGTATTGATCTAATACTCACCTGGATTTCGCGTCGAGTGGGTGAGAATTAATGATAGCTCAGTTACAAAGAGGCACCCCGCCAATCAGCACCTGCCCTCTCGTCTAAAAAGTAAGGACTGGGTTTATTACCTGGTGCTTGAGGCGCCTCTAAAGAAGAATCTCGAGGGAATTTCCTTACACCGCCACGCGGAAGGTCCGGTTCCAGCGGAGAACTCCACATTAAACCGACTTTGTGGTCACATTCTAGCCTCGTGAGGAATCAAATACAACCTTAGCCATCTCGTGTCTCTTTATTAATTCAGAGGGTAGAAAAACAAGTCCAACTAAGAACAAAAATACTTCCTATGCTTGGTCAAGGAACTCAAAAGAACAATTATATTTTTAGATGACAGATGATTCAGGAACAGCTGACACTAATGCAACCAAAATGTGTCAGACTAACCAAAAACGTTTTTCGCTAAAACTGCAGATATCCATATCAATCTTTGTGGGTTATTTACAGCCAAAGCCATCCAGGGGGGGGTCATGCTTTTTCCAAGGATATTCGTCCGAAAATGAACGTCGCAGTCCAGTATTTTAGCTATTACGCCACGGGGACAACCCATAAAACATTTCGATACTCTAAAATACCTAAAAATCGTATTTTGGGCACAGCAAAATCGTGTCTTTACGACTCTAAAACTTTTAACAATAATTGAATTCATTCAAGTAGTGTTTTTCTTCTCTGTCAGAAAAAGTGAGCATCTTGCAAATTAGTGAACTACACAACCATTGTTTCATCAGATGGTGGGGGCTTCGAATACGTTGACTGTATCCCCTGCAGGAGTGGGAAAGCCTCTCCCCCAGGGTGTCCTGGGTATGACACTAAACTGCATCTGTCAGTAAGACTAATTCAGGACATATGAAGCGTGTGGAGTGCCCCTCCATTACCTTTACTACCAGATTCATTCTGATTGAGTGGTAGTATCTGTTAGGGTCTCATCTATGGGTCAAATAGATATGTTTGAAAATTATTCTTATTCGATAGGACCGTGTGAAAAAAAAAAGCCATACAATAATATGTAAGTATTAACGTTTCAGCTAACACAACTTCCAAATCTCTAGGCATGAAATAACCAGAAACTAGTTGATATGCCGTTAAAGTCAATCATAACCATTGTTAGTTCGATTCTTACTGGGTTCCCCATTTTTTTTGCAAATGAATACATTACAAGAAAAGTGACATATCTCCCCCCCCCCATTTGTAATGAAGTAAGATTAAATTTTGGAAAACGGATACATAAATTTATTTCTTGATTAATTCTCAGGCTTATTTAAGTATTTTTCCGAAGTATGTAAAACACTAACATTATTTTTTTTAATTTCTTTTTCAATATATCCCCACCCCAAATCTTTTAGGTGTTTTTTTTTTTTGCAATAAAATTTTTTATTGTGGCATTTTTCGTTGAAAACTGCTTTCATCCAGGCAGACATTAATTTATTCATTGCAAACATTTGGATATTTTATTTCGTCTATAAATCGACTTAACAAAATTCATGTCATGGAGTTGGACGGGAAGTGGGTTGTATGGCCATGGAACTTTTTTTAAAGGTTCCCTCGTCTCTTTTCAATTTCCTCAAATCTAAACAACTTCAGCTCCAGTGACTTATTCTAAATTAATATTAGAAAATTGAAATTTTAATTACCTATGAAGAGCTTTATTTATTCACAAGAGAATTAACAAAAAATAAGAGCAATTAAACTGAGAATTTACCAGTCGAAATAAAAACGGATTAAATCATCATCATCATCATGAGAACCAATGTCAGGGTCTTATCCTCCTCCCACCACGAATTTATATTATAGTGGTCCCACTCTCCTACATATCAGTTTTCATATAGTAATAAAATATATGAAGCCCACTCGTCCAGGGGCCCTAAGTAAGCTCCTTCCTGGTCGGGGGGAGCAGTTTGGGAATATCATTATTTTCATAACAAAGTAAAAACCGCACTCATTAGTGCCATAAACTTTAAATACTTAGTGAATAAGGCAATTTCTAGTCCAATTTGCAAATGAATAATTTTGTGGGTTCTACATTTGCGCTGAAGGGCATTTTTTTAAATCATCGTAGTTTTCGATTTAACTCAGAACTAGGAAGTACTAATATGATTGGTTTCTTTGTTTAATGGCATATCAACTCTTTAGGTTATTTAATGCCAAAACCATTCTCCTAGAAGAACAGTAGTGGTACTATTTAACCCATAGCTGGGAGGATAAGGGGGTTCATACCTTTCCCAAGGGTATTTGCCCGAAAGTGAACGTAATAGCGTGACTGGAGTACGAACTCACGTACTACGATTCCGCAGTCCATCGCTTTCACCATTACTTCACGAGGACACCCCCGTACTAATATGAATCCTTCACTCTTAAAATAGAAGCATCAATATCATTATGGATTGTAACAGCAGAAAAATCTGATTTAAAAAAAAATATATTTGCTTTACGGCTTAGCAGATGAGGGTCCTAAGTATGACATGAAACTGCATCTGAAAGTGAGGGTCCATTTCTGGAGATATGGGGATTGTGAGGTACCCCATTTATTGGCATTACTCCCAGGTCCATTCTGACTGAGTGGGAGTACCTGTTAGGGTACCATCTATAGGTCAAACAGATCTGTTTCAAAATTATTGGTATTAAATAGGGCAGTGAACAAAAAAAAAAAAAATCAAACAACGACACAAAAAATTTGAATAGGAACATACAATAAATGCAATATCTAACTGCAAGGTATAAAATAACTTTAGACAGTTTGACATGTTAAAAAAAATATATATCAATCAGGTTTACTCTTTTAAAACGACTGAAAAACTTGGACAGTATTTGCCAAGTCTGAATATTTCACCCTTTTTACACTTAAAATTCCTTATTGCAATATTTCTATGCCTCAAAACTATTTTTAGTAAATTTTTAGAATAATAGATTAAAAAAACCCACAGAAAAGAACTGATTACGTTTAAATTCATTCTAACATTGTGTTTTTATTTATTTATTTAGATAAACGGTTTTTAAATATACCATTAAAGTAGAAATAATAATAAAAATGAATAAAAAGAAAAAGGTAAAAAAGAAAAGATTACTGAATAAAATGAAAAGTGGATAAAATAATATTTTCTACTTTTATTTTAAGTTGAAAGAAACTTTTTCCTTTTCTTTTTCAATGATTTTTTTAATAACCTCTTCTTCCTCATTTTAATTTCTCGTTTAAGTGGATTGAAAGAAATTGATTTAATTTTTCATCAACAGCAAATCAGTTCCCGAGAAGCGTCGAATATTTTTTATTAATTATTTAGTTATATCAAAACTAGGAATCAAAAAAGCCATCAATAGTTAATTATGAGAGATTTACATTTTGTAAGCATTCTTTTCAGAAAGTTTACAATAAATTCTTCAAGGCGGAGCTGAAGAATTTTCTAAAAACAAACTCTTTTATAAGAAAATGAAAGACTCGTGCGTATTTATTAAGTCCTAATGATTGCTTCATAAAAGTTAAGTATTCATTGCTTAAAACAAAAACAAAAAACAATCATCTTGACGCTTTTGGAGAGAGAAATATTTATTTAGTCAATTTTTAATGAAAAAACAAAAGCACATATTCTGTAATGGAGCAATTAAACAGGATCGAACACGCAATGTTGAAATATATGAATAGAAGGTCTGGAAAAAAAAATGGTAGTGAATGTTGAGTGATATGACTAGAATGCGATAGATAGAAAAATACTATAAACTGAGAGATAAATAAATATGAACAGACCAAGATAGATAGATAGATACGAACAGATTGAGATAGATAAGAAGACTGACAAGCAGTATGTGGTTAATAGACAGACGCTCTAGATAGGAAGAATTAAAATGAAACAGATGATCAACAAGGGAATAAATAATAGATTGATAAAAATTGTTCGAACGAAGAAAGATTGAAGACAAAACCTTTTAAGCAAATGAAGTTTCTTAACTCGAAAAATAATCAAAGTCACAAATCATTTAATTGCAACAAAAACGACTATAGATCATTATTATTTGTTGTTGCGAGCAACTTCTTCAATCCATCCATCTATAAAGGAGAGAAAAGATGAAGAGAGTAGAGAAAAAAAAAAAAAAGATGCTGTCCAGCAAGAATAATCGGCAGTTGGAAATATCCGTAATGTGACTGTGTTGTAGAAATAGACGTGAAAAAAGAAAAAAAAAAAAAAAGATATATAATAGAGAATAAAGAAGAAATAATGTAGTTATTATATCTTTCATTTCTTGTTAGAAATCTGTTCAGTAAAATAATTCTGCTGTTGATGATTTGAAGCTGGGGGGGGGGGACAGAGAGAGAAAGAGAGAGTAAAGAATTGCCAACAGTAGTAGTTTAAGTCGTAGGACGCGGCCTTTTTTTCCTTTCTTTTTGATGATTGCTTGCTTGTATTCGTGCATGTGTATAAAACTGTACAATTCTAACGCACCCGTTCATACAAACGGTCACACACACACATAAAGAACACAACACAAGCATGTAAATGTGTGTGTAATAAGCACGAAGCTAAAATTTGAGCACATTCTTGTAGATACCTTAACAATATAAGCATGGCAACATTAATAATCGTATGGGTGATTTGAAATCACATTTCATATATATATATATATATATATATATATATATATATATATATATATATATATATATATATATATATATATATATATATATATATATATATATATATATATATATATATATAGGGAGTCCCCCGTGGCATAGTGGGGATCGTGTTGGACTCCGACATCGAAGTAAACAAGTTCGAATTCTAGTTGCGCTATTATGTCCATTTTCGGACAAATACCCTTGGGAAAAGGCATGAACTCCTTATTTCCCCAGCTATATGTTAAATAATACCATTACTGTTACTCTACAAGGATGGCTTTGACATTAAATAACCCACAAAGGTTGATAAACCATTAAACCAAAACCAAACACATACATATACTCAATACACGAGTTGACTCGTCGGGTTCACGTTGTAACAACGGTCCATAATGATAATAATGCTTCTGTTTAGAGAGAAGTGAAAAATTCAAATGAGCATTTTGTTTCATATTTATCTATATTATATCCAAAATTTGAATGATTAAAAAATGATCTTAAATTCCATGATGGTATCACTCAGTTGCAAATTGGACTGGATATTACTATATTCTCTGGTATTTTTAGTATTTTGTGGTATATTATAATAATAATAATAATAATAATAATAAACTCTTTGAGGTACCAGTTTTGATGGGTTATGATCACAACTTGAGAATTTCAGTTGATCATTCCTTAGTTCTTTCTAAAT
The DNA here is from genome assembly GCA_963585895.1 of Sepioteuthis lessoniana. Classification (NCBI taxonomy): domain Eukaryota; kingdom Metazoa; phylum Mollusca; class Cephalopoda; order Myopsida; family Loliginidae; genus Sepioteuthis; species Sepioteuthis lessoniana. The sequence continues at coordinate 6,060,841 of OY757928.1, forward strand.
TCGCAAATATACCAAAGAGAATAAAAATGAAATAAATATGAAACTTTTGCATTTTGATCAAATACAATATTTCCTAATAAAGTAAAGCAACAGTCTGCATGTCAAAACGAAAAAGAGTGACTCTAGACGCACAAATAAATAAACAGAGGATGGAGGAATTTTCTTTTAACTTGGAATGTGCGCTAAGTACCTTCCTTCTTGTCGAGGTACTTATCACCTCAAACTCAAACGCTGTCTGGTTTGCAAGCTGATTAAGGTAATAAAGAACAATCTTCCTTCTTGTCGAGGTACTTATCACCTCAAACTCAAACGCTGTCTGGTTTGCAAGCTGATTAAGGTAATAAAGAACAATCTTGTTCGCAACTGATTCTGATTATTATTTTTTTTTATATGCTCATTGGATAATTACAGCAAAGGAAACTACCCAGGAGTAAAATTTAATTAATTGCTAACTACACCCAATTGAATTCAAAGTAAAGAGATTTCTTCCGACTCGACTTATACACGGGGTCTTATTTCTCATTTATACTTAATAAGCATCATTTCTGAAGAAGTCAAGAGAAATCTAAATAAAAACACATAGGAAAGATAGACTTTATGTGTGTGTGTGTGTGTAGAGCTTGTAGTTGCATACGATAATGGTGAGATTAGCAGTCGGTGTTCAAGTCTTCGTAACTCCCCCCACCAAAAAAAAAAAAAAAAAAAAAAAAAAAAAAAAAAAAAAAAAAACAAACTTCAAAGTAGAATTTCAAAGACTTCTGCAACAGCCTTTTCCTTCCGAGGAGAGTGGCCCAATCCCCCCTTTTTTTTTTTCAACAACGCGTTTCGTGTTACTGTTATTTGCTATATTGCAGCATTCTATCTGTCTATCCCAGTCTCTTCATATCTATCTATCAATCCCGGTTTCTTTATGTCAATTATAGCGTTCACAATCGAATATAAGTATTTGCTTATAGAAATACAAATGTCTAATAATTCTGTTAGCTTTTTTCTTAGTAAGTTAATACTCTCCCTCTTTCGGGAGAGAGAGAGAGCACACAAACAGCCCCACAAACAAAATATGCTGAACTTACGCAACACACACACACACACACACATTGGAATAATTGGCTGTCTTTCTTTATTCACACGTGATACAGGCACACTAATAGACACGAACAATAGATATGCTCTTTTCCAGTTTTCCTCATCTGAATTGCTGCCTTTATTTTTCCTTCATTTTACTTTCTACCTATGACCATGTGTGAAAAAAATAAATGAAATAAGATAAAATAACCTGCATAGTCTTTTTTCTGTCACAGTTACCCCCCCCCCCAAAAAAAAAACAGTTGTAAATCAACTCAGAATTTAAGGACAAATATAAGAGAAATCGTCGCATTAAATGGAAATCGCTGCTGTTGCTAAAATTTATTGGGATATAGATATGACTTCTGTACACACACGCACTCTCTTCATCTCTCTGGCGCATTCTCTATTTCTTTTGCACACACACCTCCTTCTCTTTCTCTCTCACACATTCTGTCTCTTTTTTAACACACAAAACTCTTCAGCTCTTTCTCGCACGCTCGTGCGCGCACACACACACACACAGAGTTTATGCATGGACGTTGATTTGAAGACAATGTTACGGGTTTGATGTTATGAAGCAAATACGAGTGAATAGGTTTTCTGTGCTTGTTTAATAGAAGTTTAAATAAATAAGTATAGCAAAACCAAAGGAAAATAATACTGTGTATAAAGAAAATAAAAAGATTATTATTAATTAAGAATGTTAAACGGAGAATCTGGCGAAATGAAGGCGCGAATATGTAGCCGGTTGGTATAAGAAGAGAATGAATGAAAAAGAAAAGAGAAAAAGTCATGAAAGAAATTCTTTGATGAATGTGATTAACAGTAAAGAATTTTAAAAAATTGAATGTTGAGAGTGAATAAAAAGTAAATCTTGAAAAATTAAAACTGTAAAAACCGAAGCAGTAAAGTCTAAATAAATGAAAAATGAGGAAGAAAAACAGCTTCCGTAAAATAGAAAGAGAAAATAAAAGGAAGAAAAAAAAAAAAAAAAAAAATGGAAATAAATTTGGACTCCAAAACAAAATCAGCAAATCATCTTTCTTTTTCTCTATTCCATTCATTTTTTTTCCTTCAAACTTAAACTCATTTCATTTTATTACAATCCCTTTGTCTTCAACTCATTTATTTATTTTTTTATTTAACCTTTTTTTCCTTTTTTATTATTCGTCTGTTCCTTCTTTCAATCTTTCCTTGAATTTCATGCTTTCATTCATGAAAATCCTAACTACCGACACGCATAATTCCTGCTTTAGTCTTTGTTTTCTGTTCTAGAATTCTATTTCTTCTTATTTTCATCTTTCATTCATTTTCTCTGTATCTTTAAACTTCCCTTCGAATATTTTTCTTTCTTATTTCACTCTTTTCGGTTTCTTTCTTAATTTTTAACCCCCCTTTTTTCTTTTTCTTCATCTCTCCTTTTTCATTATATATTTTCATTTATTTATGTATGGTTTGATTATTCACTCAGTAATTAGTTAATTCATTTGATTCTGTCATTTTCCTCAATATACTTCCGTTCCTTATCTTTCAATTTATTTTCTGAAATTTTATTTAATTCTTTCAGCTTTTCTTTTTCATCTATAATTCCATTTCTTTTTTTCGTTTCATTTCTCATTTTCTCTCGATTCTTCCCACAAATCCTTCTTTCTTCATTCTATTTTTCATTTTCGTTATTCTCTTCTTTATACCCCCCACCATTTGTTTTCTGCAATATTTTTTCTTTCAACCATTTTTTTTCTTTCTTTTTCTTCAATTCTATTCCTTTCTCTTTTTTTTTATTTTTTATTACTCCATTTTCTTTCTACGGTAAAGCTTCCACCTTTATTTCTTTTGAATAAATTTTCTTCTTTTACTTTCTCTTTCGATAAGCCAGTCTCTATTTTTCTTTTATAAATTTTTCATTCATTTTACTTTATACAGCCATTCTTTTTCTAATCTCTTTTCCACTTTTTCCTTTTATTTTACTTTCTTCTGTTCATCCTTCGTCTCCCTTGCTCATTTAATCCTTCCAGTCAATTTCTTTCTCTCTCATCATCGATTTCTACTTTCTTTCCTTGCATCTTTCTTTCTCAAAGCAGAAAGGAATTTTATCGACCTGCATATCTAAAACCGAATGGGTGGGCAGGCGGCCAACCAAGCAGGAATACATGTGTTGAGAGAGAGAGAGAGAGAGAGTGTGTGTGCATAGTACTATATTATTAGTTTTGATGGCCATCATAGCAATGGTGACGATAGATAATGATGAACATCATAATGTTGCTACACACACCTAGCCTTTTGCAACTCAACATTTATCAACAGACAGTCGACGAAGACAACATAAAACTTGTTTTATGTTTCCTTATTGGCTAGATATAATAAACTACGTAAGGCTACAGTGGCCATCACATACAAACTATTATTATTATCATCAGTTTTAACAGGTAGTCTTTCACAAGAGACTGAGTGACAGCAAGTCTCTTCTGAGTATTCAAACCGATCTTAAAAATGCTGAGGTCGGTATGGTCTCGATTCTTTCTGATTTCCAATTATTATTCCTCAATAAATTATAATTAAGAAAAGTGTGTGTGTGAGAGAGAGAAAGGGAAAAACAATGTGTAAATATATTTGATCTATTTTTCGTACATAAGAAAAGGAAATAAATGTACACCAAAAAAAAAAAAAAAAAAAAAAAATTCATTTAGTAGTATATAAAATCTTGCACACTTTCTTCTTCCCGATGAACCAAATCTTTTTAAATGTTTAATAAAAATAAACCACTAAGAAAAAGCTAAGACAAATTATAGAAAAAAACAAACAAACTTTAATAACGGCACCAAACTATTGCATACATATATTCATTAATTCAAATCCTAATATGTAAGGAAATTCTTAGAGATCAGGTGTTAAAAACAAAACCAAAACAATTGTTTTACAAAACGCTTTCTTATTACTTGTAGAATGTCTGTTGTGTATTTGTATGAGAGAAAGAAAGATGAATAATTGGTAAATGCATTTTGTATGTGTGTTTGCTTGTGAGACATCCATCTACTTTATCTTCCTTAAGATTACCTTCTCTAATTATAAATTATTTATTTATCTATCTTTATATATTTGGAGGTAAGAGTGAAAGAAAGAAATCACCTTCTTCAGTGATTTCAGGCTTATCAAAGCTTGGGGTTAGGTATACATTTTCTGCGCTTATACACACACGCATCTTTCCTGTATTCATTACAGAAACATGCGGGCGCACACACACATACTGTAAATATTTTACGTGTGTACCATACTTGTAGAGAGAAAGAGTTCAATTCTCATTCATTTTTTTAGTTCCCATACCCACACTCATCCTAACTTAGCCTCTGTGTGATATATATATATATATATATATAACTAAAAAACATACAAACGCGAACCTGCTAATGCATTATTTTTAAAAATTCTCCAAATCGGCTAATTATTGGATTTAAATAACCTTCTCAGTATCAAAAGCAATAAAAAAAATTAGGTTTCTTTTTTAAGATATTTTGCCGCTGCTTTTTTTTTTTTTTTTTTTTTTAAATTGTTTTGTTGTTCCCACCCAAATGATTTTGTTAATTTGATTCTCTGAATCAAGGTGCAAGTAAATGATTTTTGTAATTCTCATTAAAGAAAAAAAAAAAAAAAAAAAAAAAAAAAAAGGTGGTAAGTCTATGGAAGATTAGATTTTGCTTACATTTTTTTTTATAACGGTTTTTCATTTTTGTTCGCACGATGCCTTTTTTAACTTAAAAAAGAGGGGAATATTGCTATTCGAGATATTTTTTTTTACTTTACTTGTAGGTTAAAATAAGAAAGTGGTAAATAAAAAAAAATTCAGATTAAACTTTTTTTAAAGTTTACAATTGACAAACTCTTCCACTCACTCAACACTGAATAAATAAATTTCATTTGATAAAAAGCATTTATCTGAATAATACTTTAGTCTGTTTTTTTAAGGTGGTTTTTTATTGGACGGTATTTTTTCTACGGAGGCCCGTAAGAGTACCAATATAAAAGCATCACATGGGAGTTAAACCTTTTCCGAGAATTTATCAACATACCCCCCCATAATTTAGAAGAAAAGGCGCTGTATGAATCATAATATTGCCGATAAAATGTGCACATTTTTCTACATGCTTCCATATATCATATATATGCAGTCTGAAAATTCAGTATTACTGGTGGCTGAAAGAAATTGTGTGATTGTCCGCGTTGCTTGTCGCAATGATACGTGTTCGATTCAATAATTTTTTCAAATCCTGATTTTCTAGGCAGACAGATACTCTTTACTTTGAAAAGCGGTGCCACACAATTTTTGTCCCTTAGTAACAGTAGCTTCGTTCATACATTTTATATAACTGGACCGAGAGAGATGAAATACTTCTATTTATTAATTTGTTCGTATGAATTTTAAATAAAACTAAAACTCGTGGTATAAGCACCAAAATAATACACTTCATTTATATATATATTTTACGTATAAAACCAACGAAATAAATACTGAATTTATTTTTATAAAAATTTTTGGTAGATATAATTACATATAATTGTTTACCTTTAATACTTATATGTGTACACAAGAAAAACAAACAAACACTGTATATCGAAATAAACATATACACACGCGATATATAATTTTTTTCTTCATCATAATTGATTTTTATTTTTCACTTTACTGCAAATATTCAAACAAAGAAAGAATAAGACCCTAGCTAAAATCGAATTGGAACCGGTACAAATATTAACACAAATCAGGATTAATCAAAAATTAAAATGTGCATCTTTTATTTCGGTTTTTATTTTCACATCAAGAAATTTTATGTACCATGTAAAAAGTAAAGAGAGACATTTGCAATCGAACCCGTAGTGCATATTTAGCTACACATTGTAACAGACACACACGTATACGGCGCTCAAAACATAGCAGGTCTGTACCATGAACAAGTAAATAAACAATCTTTCTTGTCATCTTTTTAACTTTGACACTACATGGAAAGATGAAAAGAATGTTCACAAAATAAATAAATGAATAAATATAAGGCATGTTCACACACGCAGATAGCCAAGCGGGCATCAGAGCAGAACCTAACCCCCCCCCATGTCCATTGCTTTTTTGCTTTTTTAACACTTACTTAAACTCATCTTTAACATAATCTACACATGCCTCTAAATCGCAAAAACGAAGAATTCATAGTCGGTAGGAAACACTTCTCTAGAAAGAACTTAAGATATCTGTGTGTGTGTGTGTGTGTGTGTGTGTGTGTGTGTGTGTCTAGATAAGAGACGTGAAAAGAAAAGAAAAAAGTAATGCACTGACAGAGAGAACCAGAAAAAAATAAAAGTTTTAATTTAAACCAATATTGAATATATAGCAGTTTATTTGTTGTTGGTATGGAATTAATCAACCAAGTAAATTGGGGGGGGGGAACCCTTGGAGGTGACGATTGCATTCCCCTCATGTGAATGTATGATTTAAAAATTCGTCTTTGTTGTTGTTGTCCACAACCCTCACGTGAATTTGCGTTAGGATTTCTCCTAAAACCGTATAAAATATCAAGTTAAAATCTTCACGAGATAAACACAGGTGTTAAAAAGGAAACTGCATCTTCAAACCTATCAAACAATCGACGAAACGTTTGATTTGAAGAAAAAAAAAAAAAGAAGTTAGGTATGAATAAAATTAAGTGAAAAATAAATGCACACTATGGAAGTTCGCTATTTAACCCAAATGCAGGCAGAGATTCTTTGCCAACAGGCAAGAATCTAAAATTAAATTCACATTTGATCGGCAATGAAATTTTAGATAGATGAAGATGAATGCAAATTGATGAAATCAAAATTACACTGTCTAATTACCAGAATTCAAACCATTACTTATTCAAATTTTATTTTTCATATTAGAAAAACTGAAACGATAGACAAACAGACCATTATAGTGAGTTCAATTCTTACTGGAGGTCCCATATTCTAGACTAGTACCAGACTAAAGAAATGTTTGCAAAACATCAATTTACCTTTTCTTCGCTTTTTCGCCTTAAAAAAAAAAAAAAAAAAAAATACTCCTACATTTTTATGAACTTTTTAACAGAAAGCAGGTGTCTGATTTTGAAAAGATCAACTTAATATTATGTTAGTTTTTATTCATTCGATTAGAGAGACACACACACACACACACACACACAATTAGCGACATGATTAATCATTATTCACTAGAACTAGTGTCCTCATCTTCGTTGTTTTTGTCAATATTTCACCCGTTGTATTCTCCGGCTTTCTCCAGATGTCTATTGGAGGCGATAATCTTTTTGGGAATTTCGAACCGAAAACTTTATTCACTTCACGGGAGTAGATTGTTAAAAACTAGCAAAAGTTACCAACTACGATAGATCTAAGAAGAAGGCCAGAGAATACAACGAGCCAAACCTTGTGACTAAAATAACTTAGATCAGTTTATAGAAACATACGCGTTTAAAAAAAAACAAACTTTTATGACGAGCATCTACCATAGTGATTTTTCGAAGCTTACCTCAAACCTTTGTTAGAGTTCGATCCTCCATAGATGGCTCTGTCATGAGCTATACTCGATTAACGCTTAGATAAATTAATTCATTGAATAATAGTGGAGAACCCAAAGAGGATTGAACTTACTTGAGCTATGGTCGGTCGGTCGGCCGGCATTGTGAGACTAGTTTAATGTTAATAATAAAAATTATTCTATAGCAGGCGCCCAGTATGTACGCAAAATCCTGGTTCTTGTTCAGAGTATCCTGCAAATGAAAGTTCTGCAGCAATATATAAAACTAATTTTATTGTAATGTTATATTCACCATCAAGATAAAAGTTTAAATCATTTCCCTTATTAATTGAACATTTAAAAAAACCATGGTCTTCAATACACCCACTCGCTGTATTTCTCAAGTCTTTCCCTTCCAGCAACCACTATGAAGATGGCGACTTACGGCAATTTGTTTTTTTTTTTTTTTTTTGTGGGTGGGGGCTAATGTAACTGTTCATTACCATTGAAAAAAAAAAAAAAAAAAAGGGGGTCTGAAACTTACTCTTATCTGGATAGTGAACGTCTCGCACTCGCGCGCACACACACACATTTGTATCAGACATTTCCTCAGCGGTATATTCTGGACAAGTATCCAGAGTCCCCAATGACATTTCAGTTAGGCTTGAAACACTTGCGTGTATGGAAGCAATCATTATGAAGATGACTGTGTGTGCACGCAGGTTGCCTGGTTATGTAAAATAAAAAAATGTCGGAGTTAAAGTTAATGGTATATTTTAGTTAAAGTACTCTAAATACAATTTTGGTTGGCTTTTAGGCCGTATCTTCTTTTACTGAATTCAATGTCCCATAAAGATTCTGGATGTTGACTTTTGCAGCAATCTGGAGCTTTTCAATTGAAAGTCTGGCGCAACGAAATCTTCCTATCAGCATTTTTTTTTTCAAAAAAATAGCCTTGTTTAAAATGTCTTTGCGAGCCAAGCTTAACTTAAATGCATCATGACAAAACACACAAACAATAGCGGCGACGCATGACCTGTGTATATTTTTAAAAACAATATTTGCATCTAAATGAAATTAATTTAAATGCTAAATAAACAGTTTTATGCATTTCTATGAAAAAGACAAGTAAATATTGGAGTTCCTTTATCACTCACGCAAATGAGCAATTTATTGCAGTGTTGGAACAATGGTTTGCAAGCTATTCTTTTCTCGGTCCCACTAAGTTGTTAGTTCGATCCTTAATAAATGCTTTGTATTTGTGACCATGGGCTAGACTACGCTAAACTTATTCAATAATAACTATATAGGCGCCCCGCCGTCTGGTAATGGCCAACAAGCTTGTCTAGAGTAGACCATTAGTGAGTTTGATCGACACTATGCTCAACGTTTCTGGTCTTGTGCCAGATTAAGCTAAACAGAAACATCTTGTTGTGCGTCGTCGACGGGGGAAAATAGTTAATGCACTAGTAAAAACACACTAGTTAATAGCTAGTCTAACAGGCCATTATTGGGAGTAGTATTTATAGAGTTTGATCTTCACTGTGTGTCCTTTAATTGAGGCCTTGTATAAAACAAAACTAAACTTTAGTTGTTTGTACTTTTCTGATTTATGAATATATGACCATTAAGCTTGCATAAACTTAAAATCTGACAAATTCATTGACCAATTTCCAAGTAAGACATATGTCTTTAAGATGAACTCCCTTGTTCAACAAAGTTCAACCCAAAAACACGCATGGTTTACATTCCTTCAGCTAGGGCTCAAACTTTAATTGCACAAACATTGGAAGAAGGAAACAAATGGTTGTTAAAACAAACAAACAAAAAGAAAAACAAAAAAAAATATTTTCCCATTGCTAGCCTAGATTCTCAACAAGATCACCATGAACCCAACAAAGTCTTTTAAAAAAGTTTTAAAATGTCAGATTCACTAAATGAACCACTTTACCTGATTTTGTTTTCTCATCCCCACCACCAGTTAATCGAGACTGCAGAAGTCCATGAAATATTAACAATACAGAAAGATATCTGTCATATTAGAAGACCACTCAAAATTCTAAATTGCTAATCGAAATTAAAAGAACACATTTCCAACAAATGGACCTTTTAATACCTACGTTCTCTCTACTCTCAGCGGGTGTGTACGTGTGATAGATATGAACTGACTTAGACGGGGAAAGAAAGAGACTAAAAAAAGTGTTTTTCAATTAAAAAAGGAGGAAGAAAAATAAAAATCACACAGGTCAACCCATACGCGTGTCTGTCCGTAAATATTGTTTTTTTTTTTTTTTTTTTTACTCTCTTATTTCTTTTGATCCGACCGGTCGTCTTAGCTTTTTCATCCGTAAGGTGCGGATGTAATAAAATTTTCCAGTTTGACTTTATCACTAGTTTTGATATAAAAGGTTTTTTTTTAAATTTTATTTTAACACAAACTCTATTGATAAAGATTATCTCCTTCTTAGTCTTAGAACAAGATATTCCTTAATTAATTTAAAAGAAGCCAGTTAATGGCAATTTGGGAACAGGTGAGGAAAGAAATAATAAAGTGTCACAGACGTTGACACAGATAAAAATTGTTGATTAATTCTTTGAGGAAAGAAAAATGGTAAAGCTCGTATTTGACAGAGAGTAGCGTGTGTCCACGGGAAACACAAGCAAACCTGCTGATGATTGTTTGTACAGCACCATGTTCTTCTCTATCATTTACCTTCGATAACAAAGTCGGATTTTTCATCAATCACTTCCTCTTTACCTGAACTCATATCTTGGGGAAACTGGCATTTAATAAACCAGTCAAAATTTCGCCTGTTTATTGTTTAATTCAACATAGTTTATCATAAAAAGAAAAAAAGGATTGGAACCATATTTCGACGTTTTCTAGAAATCATAAAAAACACATTCAAAGATAAGATTTTCGATTTCTTTACAGAATAAATTGTAGTCAGATAAACGTAATATTACTATACAATCAAGGCAACGGAATTTTTATGATGCAGAAATATATATATATATATATATATATATATATATATATATGTGATCACACGTTTGCTTAAAATTTAACCCCCCCCCAACTATATTCAGAATATAAGGCGAGGCAAATAATAAAATACCAGGTACTGATAAAAAATTATGAATTGGTCTTTTTTTAGTATATTACGAACACATTTCAAAAATTATTTTACCAATATTAAAACGATATTTTTTTTTTAACTATTAGATAGCCCTTTCTATAATTAAAACAGAAGGAAGAAAGAAAGATTTTAAAAACAAGAAATATAACACAAGACAGGCGAAGAACAAGTGACAATGAAGAATAAGATATGTCTTGAATTGACTATTTGTCTAAAATAATCTGATATAGAATTAAGCAGTAATATATTAATATATTTTAATTTCAATCAGGGACCGTAATGTTATTTTGTAATGTGGGGGGACAAGTTTATTGTCTCAAAATCCCAAATGAATAGCCTGATGTTTTTCCTGAATCAAGGATATATATATATATATATATATAACAAATTCTACAATACCCCCCCTCCGAAAAAAACGCCAAAGAGATCGGAAAGATGAATAATGAGACAAGACTCAGACGCAAAATAAGTTTTAGAGGTTTTATCAGAACAAGAATATAGTGCCTTTTACCAAGAGTTGTAGAAGTAAGAAGGGTTTATCTGCCCTGAAAATCTGGATTCGAACATCAGACAAAACGCAGACACAATTTAGCCTCGACATAGATGAACAGACTGTAAATAGATTCTTAGTTTTCCTTGATTCAAAAACTCAATCGAATACTCAGTGAGAGTCGAACTCTAACATTGATTTCCATGGCTTCTTATTATGATTGCTCTATAGCAAGCGCTGTGATTGATTCATTGATTTAATCAATATCAGAAAGAAAGGAGGAAAAGTAGGGATATGTACATATCTAAAATGTTGCTTTCCTTTCAATAATTATTCTTCCAATTTTATGTACTGCCGAAGCGAGTACAATTATTCCATTATTCAGATGGTAAAGCTACATTTTAAATTTACGAGCTTTCAATTGTATAAAAAGAGGGAAGAAAATGATATCAACTTCAATTTTGCTTGCTTCCTATTTATTTATTTATTTTTAAATCTGTAATCCGAAGAAAAATAAAAGAAATATATTCTTTCCCAAAGAAAGAAACGAACGAACAGGTGTTTAGTGAAGGAATTCAACAACAATTGAAGCAGTTTTAAAATTTATAACTTTGCTTTTATAAAAAAAAATTCTTTATTCTACCAAATCTCCCCCCCCACCAAAGAAAACATTTCAGATTAAAAATTTTTTTTCCTTCTATGAAAACATGCAAGAAACATATGTTTCTTTATTCATTCTCATCTTAAAGACTGAAAAAAAAAAAAAAAAAAAAGTTTTATTCAAATCAACGTTTTTTTTTCTCTTTAAAATGTGTATGTCACAAAAGTGAAATTTTTTAGGATATCCGACAAACACTTTTTTGTTAACTTTTTGGTCATAGACAAAATAAAATTACCTAACTCGTACCAGAATCATTTTTTTCACATTGGGTTTGACTAAAAATTAATCAACTGATATTTCATTTTAAAAAATTGTAAGCAAATAAGGTAATATTCAAATAATCATGGAATTGCTTCGACTTCGGCAATTTGTGCTGTTACTTTCTCTTAGATTCTTATCTGTGACTATTTTCATTTCTTATACCTAAATTTACTGAACGATACATTTTATTCAGTCGAATTCCTTGTACAAAAAAAGTCACGCTTTTTCTTTCTTGAATTAGTTTTCACAATCTTTTTTTTTTTTTTTTTTATCTATTTACACAGGAATAATAAAGCTAATTAACAAACGGAATTTCATGCACTTGGTGGCTGAGATTGTAAAAGCTATCATTCAAGTCACTACTAATATAACCAAATAAATAACACCTAAATACTCCGAATAATAATAATATGGAAAGAGAGAGAAAAAAAAAGTTCGGTCATGCCGATAATAACTGGCGCACTGGAAACACTTCCAAATACTCTTAGCCTTGAAAATATAATTGAGATCTGCGAATGAAGTCACACTCTTCTAAGACGTTAAAAAATATTTATTTACTAAGCTTTACTTAGTTATGGTACAAGGGCAGGATGTATGAGGTATCCAGTGACAGTCGAACTCACTAGAAATAGTTCTGTTCGTCTAATTTGTAAACCATTACACAGCGAAAAGCGACTAGGAAATATGACAAAGACTTGTTGTTATACGAAAAAGAAAAGGGCTTGTTGTCACTTAGTTAACAACAACATCTCCAGTACAAAGAAGATGACTACTACTACTACTACTACTACAATAATAATAAATGAACAAATAAATTTGAATGTACATGCCACCACTTTGTTGATATGTCTAAGTCGGTGACTGCTGTTGCATTATTTCAAATTTCATCCCAAGGGTCATTAGTTTCTTTTTCAATCGTTTTTTATTATATTAATAATGTGTTAACAATTTCTTCATTAAATAGAAAGAAATCAAATGTGTTTGTCAGGAAAAAAAAAAAAAAAAAAAAAGAGAGGGAACCTCAGTTCTTTCCAATCTATTATTATTTTGTTCGTGAAAAGGGACTTCACAACGAATGAATACGCAATTGACATATATATTCGCGTAAACCAGAGAACGGGATATTATTAATGTTATTTATTTCTTTTTAAACTGGAGAGGGAGAGCTTCTACGTTTTTGGCAAGTTCATTTTCCTTGAGAGAGAGAGAGAGTTTGGTGCGTGTGTGTGTGTGTAAGGTGCGTGTGTGTCTGTGTGTGCGAGCGCACTGATTGCATTTATTCGGTTTTCAAGGCATTTACGACCGACTGAAGAAGCCACAGTAAGCTGGCCAATTTATTATCATTATTATCATAGTCCCCACCTTTTTTCCAATTGCATTTAGTACTCTTTTTTAAAATTAAAATTTCTTTGACAGAAATTAAAGCCTTTTTTTTTCCCTACTTTAAACTACACTTTTATTTATTTATTACTGAAAATATTTGCACAAAGTTAATGATCTTAGTGAACATCTCACGTGGTGTAATGGTTAGCAAGCAAGATTAGCAAACCATTGTTAGCGAGTTCAATTCTCACCGAGGGATCTTAGCACTGAAACCAGCTAAGCTTAATAAATAACTAATTTCTTGATTCAGTAATTCACTTTTCAAGATCCTTTATTAGATTGAAATAATAAAAAATGAGTTATTCACACGATGAAGATAGCAGTTAAAAAATCAGCTGAGATAAGTCAGGTTATTTCTATGCAATTTGTGAATAAAATAAAGTAAGATCTCTTCGGATGTATTAATAAAAAAAAACCTTCAATAAATAACGATAATTAATCTACTTCGGGTGTGAATAGTAATTTCAAAGTTGTTTTATAGAGTAAAAAAAAAATATATCTAAGCATGAAGAAATCCAGGCTGAGAGATTTCGTACCATATTCATCTCGGGCACGAAATAATGAGACAAACGTGTCTTATTCAAATATAAACCCTTAAAAACAAAAATATGTGACTTAAGCAAAATATCGTGAAATGAAAATATATTGGTGGAATTGTCATTTTCAAAGAAAAAGGGTGAATGTTTTGAGAAAAATACTTTGGATTTTCTATCTAGTACTTTTTTTAAGATTACAACTTAACAAAAACTAAATAATGAGTCTTTTGAGCAGATTTATATCATTAATAATTATGAATAAGAGGAATGTTTGTTTGTTGTTCTTTTAAGTATTATTGCAGCTGATGAAACAGGAAGGGAAAATTATTCTGATTTGAGTTTTGTCCGATATAGAGAAATTTTTTCTTGGTAGAACAGTGGAATGATGAGAAGAGGGGTCGATCTCAAATAATGAAATGAAAATGATTGTATCAATCAGATCAAAATCAATTAGTGGTATGACAAGACCTTATTAATGATATATATAAAATTTCAGAAAAAAACCCAACAAAAAACAAAGAAAAAACTGACCATAGCTAATTTACAATTATTTTTGCTGTTAGGATATAGAGTACTGGACTAAAATAATCTCACTTTTTAGGGTTTAACTGTTTTATTCTGTCATGTTAAAGAAAAAATATATGTTAATTGTTGAATAATAATAACAATTTAACATGATAACTTAAATAATTTAAAACCCATTTGTATAGTCAATAACTATTTCTAATTTTAAATTACCATTAAATTTAACAATTTAAATTTAATGAATGAAATAAGTCGGTGAAGACACCCAAGTAAATAAATTTAAAGATAATTAACACATTTTCTAATTCAGGTAGAGATTTTTAAAGAAATTATATATATGTCTCGGACATATGACAAGAGTTTTATTAGCGAAAAGACAGATTAGTGTTTATTTCTTTCTCGACAAATAAAAGTTTTTCATCATTGGGTTTAAATTGTGGAAAATAGAAAGAAATCAATAATTATCAGAAGTTTTAATCTGTGAAAGCCTCGGGAATTAGCATCGATTTTTTATTCAGCTTCATTTATTTATTGTTATTATTTTTTTTTCAATTTTCAAACTTTTCAATCGGTTTTGTTAAAGCTTAGTCTGACACAAGGCCTGAACTGTGAAGTGAAAAGCAATTGTTTGTAGAAAGAGTTCTTTAACCACTGCACCAGGACGTGTCTCGATATACAGACAGATAGGTTGATATATATAAAAATGAACATGAAATTACAGAAGAAGCTATGAAGAGTAAATGTTAACGTAAGTAAAGATTTAGTTTGGTTTGGGAATTATTAACAGAATTTCTTGTTCTTTATAAAAGAAAAAAAATTACAAGACGATAATGATACTTAAGTGTGAAGGATCGATGAATGAATAATTGATATATTTCGGGGATCGAATCTTTATATATATATATATTTAAGTGAAGTATGATAAAAGATTTAAATATCAAAAAGTTTTAAAATAATCAGTTATAAGATTAAAAAAGGAATAACCAGGGGGTGAATAGAGTATTAGCAACTTAAAAAAGAAAACAGACGACCCCCATCCTTTCAAAAACGGAACAATAAGTTTAAAATAAAAGATGTACAAACCTTTAACAAGTAGAACCGCTCACAGACAGGTAAAAATTTCCTGGAATATTCATAAAAAACCCGTTGGTAAATATCTGGCCCAACGATTTTTATACTTCAATTTTTTTTTTCTCCGTCCGGAGAAAAAAACTTTTAGCATCTTCGTCGGGCACACTTCAAACCCCGGTATGGGTACATGGTGAAGTTTACGACTTCAGATATATAGATTTTTTTTTTTTTTTTTTTTAAAGTTAGATTTTTTTTCCTTAACTTTTTTTGAAATATAAATAACCAAAGATTCAAACAAATAACTTTTATAATTTATCTTTTTTGGTTATCTTGTGATATTGAATTGGAATTCACAATTCAATTTAAAATTTAAGGGTGAAAAATTAAAATTGTTGGCACGTCTTCTTTTTTTTTTTTTTTTTTTTTTTTGAAAGGGTATTTGAATTATTTTCTTTTCCTTGCACAATTTTAAAAAATATTTTTCCCTTTTTTGTGTTTTTTTTTAAAGGTCGGTATCGAAATTGTATATATATATACACACACACACACACACACACACACAAAAAGTAAACAATTAAATAAAAAAAAGGTAATCCCTCCGATTCTTTTTTTTTTTTTGGCTTTGCTTGTTTTTTTTTTTTCAAAGATGTATGTATATTCTATGTAATTTATTGCACATTTACACGCATTTCTTTTTTTGTTGTATTATTTAAATATTGTAAAGCTAATAGACTTTTTTTTTCTTCCTTTTTTTCTTTTCCAGGTTTGGTTTCTCCTAAAAAATGTGAAATTGTTGCGTCGAGCGAGGTTAGTAAGTATTATTGTATTTATTTTTAAAGCTGTCGATGCAGACGTTTGATGTCACCCGACTGTCGAGATGAGGATTTCAGTTTGGGATCCAATCGTAGATAACGGTCGGATTTTTCCGAGGAGAAAATGTCGCTGGAGTCTCGACAAAATCCTTTTAGTGAGAGAAGGTAACACTAATTCGTTTTCGAATAGTAGCAGCAGCGACCACCACGACGACGACGACGACGATGAAGGAGGAGGAGGAGGAGGAAGAAGAGAAGCAGGAGGCGCCGGAGGAGGAGGAGGAAGAAGAAGAAGAAGAGGAGGAGGAGGCAGTAGTCAGTAGAAAGCACACAAGAAAATTATCCCATACATCGGAAGATGCGAAAAAAAAAAAAAAAAAGGACTTCGTTTCTAAATTTGGGATATTTTCTTTTCTTTTTATTTTACCCTTTTTCTTAAAAAACAAAACAAAACCAAAACAAAAACACTATTTTTGTAAAACTGTAAAATATAGCAAGATTTTAATCATCTAACAGGGAAAAAAAAAAGAAAACTTTACCCTAAAAACACTTGTTCTAAAACTTTTTATACTGTAGGGTTAACTTTTGACTTTAAAATATTGTTAAAGAAAAAAAAAAAAAAAAAAAAGATAACTGATTATAGACAATTAATTGCAAAATTTAAAAAAATGTTTTTCTAAATTTTTTAAAATTTAAGAAACCACTTTTTTTTCTATCTATTTCGAATACAGGAAATATAAGTTATTTTATAATTGAAGACAATTTGAAATTTTTTTTCTTTCTAGTATCAATGAATATTTCTTTCATTCATCAAATTTTCAAAGAGTAAAATCAAAGCTTATGTCAAATTGATTCCTACGTATTTATTTATTTATTCTTGTATATTTTTCTTTTTTCCCCTCCTAATTCGATTAGGCAATCAAACCTTTTTTTTGAAAATCTTAACAACAAACAAGGTAAAAATAGTTTGTTGTGTTTATTTTCGAGGAGAAAACGTCGTTTCCGTTTAAAACAGCAGCAGTTGAAGTGAATATGAAGAGATCTCTACAAATAACGTGTGTGTTGTGAACATTTGCTGAAGACTGGAGAAGAGAGAGTGTTTTAAACTATCATTATTACTCTCGTTTTTACATCCAATAGTCTGATCGACTATATCCCTTTTTATTTTATAAATATGAGAAATCCGTCTGATGTAGAGATTGTTCGGAATTTGTTGGGAACTTGGTATATATATATATATATATATATATATATATATATATATATATATATATATCGGGATGTTTTTTTAAACAGGTCAAGTTTTTTTTTTTATTT
This sequence comes from Sepioteuthis lessoniana, assembly GCA_963585895.1. NCBI lineage: Eukaryota > Metazoa > Mollusca > Cephalopoda > Myopsida > Loliginidae > Sepioteuthis > Sepioteuthis lessoniana. The sequence goes on from OY757928.1 coordinate 6,078,622, forward strand.
TTTATTTTATACGATTTTCCTCCCTACTAAACCTTCTGTCCGAGGTATCCGCTGTGGTATATACGTATGTAATGTATGCAAAAAAAGAGAGAAGTTAAATGCGTGAATCTTGTTTTACACACAACAGTGGGTGCTTTTTTTTTTTTACAATGGAAAGAAAAATGCGCTCACACACATTCACACACACACACACACACACACACATATATACACAGCGGAATGTAGCTCGTCTCAGTACGTGTGTGTACAAATGTATGTATGTAAAACAGTAAACAAGTGTGTATTCTTTACGCGCGAGAGGGACTCCGTAAAAGCGCGCGTGTACACATGCAAAAGCTCAAAAATGAGTGGGGGGGTGAAGAGAGAGAGAGAGAGAGAGAGAGAGAGAGAAATTTTACGGCAAGTTAACGGGTTTTGTACAATTTCATCATTTTCCTCGTGGTTTTTTCTCTCTTTCTCTCTCTCCCTCGCTTTTTAGCTCTTTCCTTCGTTCCTTATATTTTTCCTTTGTTGTTTTTGCTTGTTAGTTTGTTTGTTTGTTTTAGCATTCTACTCATCCAGCTTTCTTTTGTCAGGCTTCCACTGGTAGACCAGCCTTGCCATCAAAGTAATGCTAACTAACCTAGCCCCCTACTTATTTCTTTATCGTTTGCCCACCTAATGACTACCCTTATCCCCCACGCTAACCCCAGAGATGGGATAACCCTGAGGTCGTGACCTCTTCCTCTTCAAAGCCAGCAGAGAAGTCTCGAGTTGTGCTTATTGAACACAACACTGAATCAAATTGTCATCAAGGAGAGAGAGAGAGAGAGAGAGAGAGAGAGAGAGAGAGAGAGAGAGAGAGAGAGAGAGAGAGAGAGTTATTGTTTTAAAAACAATATTCTGTGATCCCTGTATAAGCACACGATGCGTGTGTGTTTTTCTCGAGGAATACAAGATTTACCAAAAAAAAAAAAAAGAAAAGAAAAAGTTAACCAGTATGTATCAACTAATTTTAAGCAAAAAAAAAAAAAAAATTAAAAAAAAAATCAAATATTCAAATTTGAATCAAAATTAATCGAACTAAAATCCTTGTGATCGGTTTTAGCTTTTCAGGGTTTCTTAAATAGCTTTTTTGTGCTTGCAAGAAAGCTAACGAAATACTGGTTTAGTTAGTATCCCGTCTCTCTCTTTTTTGGATACAAAAAGAAATACTACACTGTGTTGATTATTGAAGTTGTTTTTGTTTATCTTTCACTTTCCCCTCTCTCTCTTTCTCTATTGACGTTGTTGTAGACGTCCTCTTCTCGGTGTAGAGACATTTAATACCTGTGTGTGCATTTTTTGAAAATCTCTTCTTGATGTGCTGTCAGTATAAACGAAAGTTAACAACTAATAATGTTACCAAATTAGATAGGATTAATACTTAATGAAAAAACACCTTTCTTCTTTTCTATATTTGAATTTAAAGGTTATAATTTATCTTTAATATCAGGTGCTATCATTAAAATCACGAAATAATTGTGGGAATGAATGAATGAAGGAAGGAGTTGATAAATAGGTTCAATTAATTAACTTGAAATAAATAACACGCGCATAGATCTAATAAAACGACGGGTAAGGTTGCATAAATTATATATTTAAAAATTATTATTTATTTAAAATTTGTTTGTTAAAACCACAGATTATTCAAGAATAAATTTTTCCACAGGTTTTTGATTTGATTCATTATTTCTCTTTTTTTTCTCTCTTTTTTCCTTGATCTTTTTTTAGTGTGTGTAGCCACGATTGAAAATTGTGCGTCTACGTATTATTCATCTTTTAAAGCCGAACTAGAAAAAGAAAAAAAATGGTGTCTTGCTTTGTATTATATTTTTGTTTCTTCTTTTTATGGCCAGTTAGATTGGTCGTAGTGAGCTGAGACTGAAATGTTTTTAGCCTGTTACAGTCGGCATGAGAAGAGTATAAACCGCTTGCCGGCCCGAGACAGAGGTGAAATCAAATTGCTAAGAAATAAAAGATGCTATAAAGTTGCCTGCTACCGACTACTTTCACTTTCGTAGGCACATTCCATTATGCTAATTCTGGGGGGATCCAGGTTGTCGGACAAGCTAACTTCCCCTGCCAAGTGCATAATACGCACACACACAGTCTGTCTGTCTCTCTCTCTTAGGCATCTTCCTAATTTTCTCCACAAGATGTACGTGGTGTATCTATATAAACGTCTTTTCTCCTTGTCTTCATTCGTGTTTTTACCACCCTCTTCTTTTTGGATGTTGTCTTCACAAATGAGGTAGGAGTGTTAGTAGAGTTACCACTTGGTCCTAGCAGATCTATCGACCATCACACACACACACACACACTGATCGGGGCGGTGGTCTCTCTCTTCTCTAGGCTGTCGCATCTTAGTCGTCGCAACTTGACCATTGTCATCTATCTATCTATCTATCTATCTATCTATCTATCTCACTCTCTTCATATCTGTCTATATCCACATGCTTGAAAAATTTCAGGAAAACTGCCGTAAGCAAAAACAACATAAATACAACAACCCTAAGATTTTTCAGGTCAAATGATAATTTATTCCTTCAGAATTTTTTTTTATTTTGCAAGCGAGTCCTTTACAGAGGAAACTTAAGGCTGTTTCTCGTTTTTAAATATGGATAAAAATTTGCCCTTAATGACATTCAACTGGCAATGAATCCAGGTGAGAACATGTAGGTCCTTTTCTTTTCTTTCCCTTAGATTTATTTATTCACTTCGTTTGGCATTCTATACTCTTCCTTAGCTACACAATAATTTTGTTCACACACGCACACACTTAAAACTCGACACTGGAAAAACGATGTTACCTCAGTTGTAGTAAAAATGCTTCTACCTCGATTGCTACACAACAACACTATGCTCTTTTTTTTTAATCCTTTTCTTTTCCTTTTATTTTATTTTATTTTTTTTAAATCATTTTTTTCGTACGTAAGAGTTTATGCTCACTTAAGTGTAATTTTTTTTTTTTTTTTTTTTTTCCGACGTGCAAAAAACTCTCAAACAGAAAAGAGGAAGCAAAAAGAAAAAAAAACTGCACGCGCACCGACCGACGTTTGATCGGTCGAACTTGCGGGTGTGCAACGGTGGGGAGACATTATTCTTTAGGTTTCAAACCTTCGTGAATTTCGTTTTTTAAATGTTAAGGCTAACAGGATTTAATTATTGAACTCAAGACTTTCCTCCATTTTAAATTGATATTGCATTTATTTATTTTTTTTTTGTTTCTTTATCTAATTTACCTGTTAAATACCAGATGACTGATTTAGTGGTTATTGTTGGAGATTAAGTGACGAGTCTCTTCAGATTTCCAGCACCTTCCTCGGTATTCTTGCATACTTGATATTCACTGTAATCTGAACTGGAAAATGTCTCGATTATCATCTACTACTACTACACTAATAATAACAACAACAACAACACTAATTGTACTTGGTGCTCTTGGAACGGTCCTCAAGGGTTTGGAAAGGAGACTGGAGGAATTTGAGATCAGAAGAAAAATTGGGACCTCACCACTTAAAATCAGTTAAGATATTTTGAAGAGTCCTGGAAATTTGAAGAGACTTGCTGTCACTGAAACTTCAGTGAAATATCACCAGTTAAAATTATGTGAAAAACTTGCAAGGAGTGAAATAAAGATAACTACTACTACTACTTGTAGTAGTAGTTGTGATAATAATTATTGTTATTATTGGTTGACTTTCATGCAAGTTGTATTGGGTGGCTTTCACGCGCCATCAAGTGATAGCAAGCTTCTTCGTGTTACCTTACGTAGTTTAATAGGGGTTAATGAGTTAAGCTTGCACATTATTGCTAGTGAGTTCGATTCTTACTGAATGTCTCGAAACTGTGCCAAACTAAGCTAAGTCGGATAAATGATGACAAGTTTCTTCAATATTTTGTGTTTACAGCTTTTTATTGTACTCCTTGCGAAATTTTCACTCCATTTCATTCCATTCTGGTACCCCGTATTGGAGTCTGCGAGAAAGACAATTTTAGTTCTTCAGGACTCTTAAGTATCCTGACCAATTTTAACAGTACAGTAGTCATTGTCTTGGTCTTTTAATAATAATAATAATAATTTAAAAAATTATTTTCCCCCTAAAAATTGATCTAAAACTTTCTTTTCTTATCTTTTTTTTCCGATAAAAAAATGGAACTGATTCATGGCCACTTATAAACATCATAGACTTAAAGTTACGTTGAAAACGCCCGCTTCCCGCCAAATTACTGAAGTTAAGCAGTAATGAGTTTGATCAGTACTTTGATGAAATTATAATTTTGTAACTTACCTAAGGTCTGTGTGAACGTCTGGTGTGGTGTAATGGTTAGCGAGCATAGATCAGCAAGGTCATTGATAGTGAGTTCGATTCTGATACCCCGTACTGTTAAGGTTAATGACAAACTGAAACCTGTGTGCCAGACTAGGCAAAAGTAAAATAAATAGTAATTTACTGAACGTTTTTAGCTCAGATGTGGCACAAGGCCGTATGAATGGAGCACCCAATGAGACTCGAACTCACTCGTGAAGGTTTGCTATTTCTTTACTTAAAAAAAAATCACCGTCTATAAAAAGAGGCTTTCGATATTCAGAAAAATATTCATTCATTTTGTTGTTACGATCGGAAACGAATTTCAAATTAATAAATCTCAAACATTGTGAGGTATATTGGCTGACGCGCTGGACGAGCTCCAGTCACGCTATTACGTTCACGTTTGGACTAAAACTCTTGGGAAAGGTATGAACCCCCCTATACCCACAGCTATGGATTAAATGGTACCACAACTGTTCTTCGACAAAGAGGACTTTGGTATAAAATAACTCATGAAAGTTGATATGCCATTAAACCAAGAAACCACCCAATCAAATAATCATCTTAGGAAATATAAAAATCAAAGTTTTTTGAATTATCGTTTAACCTTCAGTTTCCTTCTTAAAACGCTTACATCAAAAGCGAGAATGTTTGCTTAAACTTCACCGATTTTACAAGTATTGAATTCCATAGTATAATTGAAGTGATTTTATTATGTGTGTCTCTAGAAAATAAGACACCGTACATTTTATGATAGAATATATAGTTGTGGGCGACCTGAAGGCTCCTTTTTCAATAGCTACTACACCGAAGTGTAGGGAAGGGCGCTACTCCTTTCCCTGGATTGCTCCACTTTACTCTTGATATGTACCTTATATTACTGAGTGTTAAATAAGGAGGTATCAAGTACCATTTTTAAAGTCTTTGGTATGACTCGACCTAAGATTGAACCCAGGCCTACCCATTAGCCCAATGAGCCAGTTGATTTTATATATATATATATATATATATATATATATATATATATATATATAAGTGGGCCGATCGTAATTTAGAGCAACCTGAAGGCTCCTTTTTCAATATCTACTACACCTAGGAGTAAGGAAGGGCGCAACTCCTTTCTCTGGATTGCCCCCCCCACTTGCCCTTGATCCGTCCCTTATAATGCTTAGTGCTAAGCAAGGAGGCATCAAGTACCACTTTTTTGAGTATTTGGTATGACTCGACTTGGGATTGAACCCCGGTCTCCCAGACCATTGGCTAACACTCAACCATTATATATACATATATATATATATATATATATATACACTTTTCACAGGGAAGTGATGACTTTCTTGTTTTAGATGAAGGATTATTATCAACGTGTATATTTGGCGATCACCTATCCAAAATTAATAGTCAAGTTGTTTTTCTTTAATAAAATGCTGATTATTGCAGAAAATAAATTTAAAAATGAAGAAAGGATTTATATTCAAGTCTCATGATGTCTATGAATAAAGAGAGAATTTCTGTGAATTGATTGGTAAATATCCTCATCTAACTGATATATAGATCAGAGATACCTCACTATAACGGCAAGTATCAACATTAATACACTGTTTGTTACTCAGATTTGGTAATTTCAAAAATAGAATTTCTTCGTTAAATCCAGTTATGTTAGGTAACTAGTCTCACTCACCCGGCACAAGACATTTTTCCTTAGATTACAGATTCGATGATGAAGTGAAATTTCTTGATTACTTTTATCATGTCGCACAATGTTAACCAGTCTTACCCACTCGGCACCAGAATCCTCATCTTAAACTTTCTTCGGAATCTAGTAATTCCTTTAACTTGCAGAGCACATGTTCAACAAACTAGCTCAGTAGATTTCCAGATTCGTTACCGGGTCGGTGATATTCATGATTACATATTTTCTTAAAAAGATGAAAGCAATTACTTTTAAATTAGACGTGCTCTGGTTTCTTTGATTATTTTTTTTAACTCTTCAACTTTTCCTTACCGACGTGGGTGGGTGGTTGGTTGGTTGGTGTGAAATGTGGGTTAGAAGAGTTTAACTTTAAACACCCTCACTTTATCTAATAAGTATGTCCTTGTTTAGTACAGTACTAGAGACTGAAAGTTAAGAATGTATAGCACCGATATTCTAAGTAGTAATTTACTGAGTTTTGCATAGTGGTGGCACTAAGACGGATGTATGGGGCACTCAGTGAGAACTGAACTTAATTGTACTGGTTTGCTAGTTTAGCTTGTTAACTCTTCACGACTCGAGGCGACCAGTTTTTCTGAGATTGGAAAAATTCAATATTCTAAACTTTGTCGTTACTCGAATTCGAATACTGGTGACTGGCGAAGACGAAGGACTGTTCCCGGTACCCCCCTTTAAGATTCAAGTTATATAGAGAATAGATATTCTTTAAAAAAGAAAGGCTTGGGGAGTTCTGGGGAGGCTGATTTTTTAAAATATGGCTTTTTATACAACCATTATCAACGCGGTCAGTCTAGTATGGGTAAAATTCATGATAATCTGTGTAGTATAATATAATTAAAATGCATCGTGTGAAGTGTTGTTTTTTTCCACAGCTTTATTCTTTACTACTTCCTTTTATGATTTATCAACATAATCCATTTTTCATTTTGAGTTGGATTAAGAGAATTTTCCTCTTTAGCAAGACATCTTTCTTTTCGAAACGCTTTTTCGAAAAGTAGTTTTCTTTTATTTATTCATTTATTTTATTTTATATTAATCTATTTTTTTGATAAACTAATAAAATAAATAAATAAATTTTCAAGGCTTATTAATCCTTAACTCTCGAATGATCGGTATTTATGCTGCTACCTAAAAATTAATATACTGAGGTGGCAAGAATTCAGGCTGGGGAATCCCCATTTCTACATTGCTTCAGCTGTTAAATAACAGCTTATAACATTTTATATTTTTGGTTATTTTTTTAGCCTGGTACCCAGGCTTAGGGTGGCCCAAGGCATTAAGAACTCAGGGTTTTAAAGGAGTTTCTCCTTAGATATCGAACTTTAAAACCACATCGACTCCAGTTTAATGCTTTGATAACTGGGCTTAATTTCTTATAGTCATTTAATAAACTTAGATTAGTTTGGATCAAGACCAGAAGTCTGGGGCACACAGTAAGAATCAAACTCACAATTAACGGTCCGCTAACTAAGCTTGTCAGCCATTACTTCAAGCGAAGCGTCCTTGGATATTTTCTTTATATATATATATATATATATATATATATATATATATATATATATACGTACTTGCAAAGATTATTTTTCCTTTAAATTATTAAAAGAATTCACCAAATTTCTATCAGATTTTACAAGAAACCAAATACAATGGCTTAATTATTATAAGAGAAAGAACAGTAAAACTTACCGCATCTTTAGACATCGATCAGTTGTGTTGTGGTCATTATTTAACTTCACCCCCCCATGGGTGTAGTATGCGACCAATAATTATTTTAATGAGGGACCCCATGCACATATGCATGAGCAAAGGGAACAATTACTCGGGCCCTACGACCAGCGTCATGGAGGCGTCAGGCATCTCTGGACCTCCCATTTTTTTTTCTACTGTGGGGAGGTGTTGCCACAGTGTTGGGATCCCCTGGAACTGGGTTCACCTCGTTTATTTGCTTGCTCTATCGGCGGGCATTGAATATGTTGACTGAATCCCTCCCCAGAAGGGTAAAACGCACCCCCTAGGGTGTTCTAGTTGGTTTGGTTTCGTTGTTTAATGGGATATCAACCTTCATGGGTTATTTAATGTCAAATTCATCTTTGGTGAAGAACAGTAGTGATACTATTTAACCCATTGCTGGATGGGGTAGGGATAAAGAGATTCATACGTTTCCCAAGGGTATTAGTCTAAAACTGGGGGTATCCTGGATATAATACTAAATTGTATCTGATGGTGAGGCTTCGATTTTAGACTTCTTGTGAGTGTCGAGTACTTCTTACTCGGAGTGGTAGTACATGTTAGGGTTCTAAGTTTAGGTTGAATAGATCTGTTTAAAAATTATTCGTATACATAGGACCGAGTAAAAAAAAAAAAGAACTCTAAAGAAACAAACTAAACAAAAATGTAAACATGAAGGCACAATGAACGCGATTCGCTAACCTTTTGACATAGAAAACCCTAGATGCCGTTAAAATGAATCAACGAAATCAATCATTTATTTACTGCGCCCAATCCGAAGAGAAGAACACTGCCGAGAAATATGAACAGAGACGACACTTTGATCTCAGCTCGAAGGCTCAAGAAAGTTATTGTAGTTGTTGTGTTATTTGCTGATCTAACAGCGTCTCCTGCCTTTGAAATTTGGAGATGTTTATTTAGTAATTATTGGATTTGAACATTATTATTCGATTAGTGATTAAGATATTTTTAGATTCAAACAAAAAAGAAGAAGAAAATAATCAAAAACATTTAAGAGAAGTGCAGATCACTAAAGAAGACAGGGATCGAACTTGGTGTTTTAAATTTTAGAATCTCTTTATCGAATTACTAGGACTACTAAAGGTGAACATTTCTAAGCGTAGGACAGTTGGCAGTGTATCTGCCACTGTGTCCGTGTGTGTACGTGTGGGTCCACGCAGCTGTCCAGCTAAAAATCCCCTCGTGTGTGTGTGTGTTTTATAATATTTTTCTACTGCAGACAACACACGCATATTAGCTAGCAGAAGATACCGAATAAAATCATGGTGGTATTTTACGAAGCTTAATTTAGCAGTTGAATGCTAAATAGGGTATGGAAGATTGTGATGTGCCAGTATTCTAAATGAGGTTTTTCTTCACTTAAAAAACAGCATTTTTGGAAGTCTGACTTTGATAAAGGCTTGAATTCTAATCCCTGACACAATGCAACTATAATCACGAGGGAATTTCAAATGAAAGATAAAAAGTAATCCCAATAAATATATATATATATATATATATATATATATATATATATATATATATATATATATATATATATATATATATATACATACTTAGATAATGAATGTTTGATTAACAGACGCGATTATTTTGATCACAATTCATCATTGAATTATTGAAGAACTTTTATACGGTATTTTTCTGAATTAATATATATATATATAGTGTGTGTGTGTGTGTGTGTGAGAGAGAGAGAGAGAGAGAGTGTAAGGACTTATTTAAGTAGCACAGACACAAAAACGGGCATAAATCTGTCTAGAATTGTTTATATCTATCTATCTATCTATCTATCTTATAACAGTTTATAGTTATATAAACCTGTCATAGTAGTGTTATGGTTAACAAGCTACTCTTGCAGGTTAATGATTACAAAATAATGGGTTCGTTCCTCGTTTAGTGCCTGACTGCTGCTTGTGGCCCTCTGTCAAATTAAATTACCTTTAGTTTTAAAGCGTCTTGAAATGATTAGCTGGTTAGGCTTGCCGACTACATTTTCGTTTGTGAGTTCGATTCTCACTGGGTGTCCCATACTTCTGGCCTTGTGCCACAATCAAGTTAAGCTTAACAAATGACTATAGATATATATAAACATACTTTTGTTTTCCATGGAAATATTTGATAGTACAACTTGGTTTGTCAGAGGGCACCCGGTGAGGATCAAACAATATTAAAGCGAAAGGTTCTGTTGGGACCAACTTCTTAGTTAACGATCTACGTAGGGGCCAATATGTTTTTATTATGTTCATGATGATATGTTAATGCCACTGAGTATGTGTTTATATATTTTTTCAGTTACATGTATTCAGTTGTATAACGTACGTGTACGCTCTACATCGCCATAGAGCAGTGGTTAGCAAGCCTTTTAGACTTTTATTACGGTAACAGTTTCGATCCTCTCTGAGCGCCCTAATTTTGTAGTCATTTGTAAAGCTTAGTAAATAAATAAGGATGCTTTGCTCGAAAGCTGTGTTTAGTTAATAAACTATAATCATTACTACGGGACACCTCGTCGCAGTGTGTAATTTTTTGCAAACAAGACTTCTAAGTCAAATATTACTGGATAATGAGATCGATCCTTGCTAAAAGCTACATATTTGCAGCCTTATGTCAAATGTACGCTGGGCTTAGATTTTTCAGGTTCCATGGCAAGTAAATAATTACTAGTGACTTCGATTTTCACATGGTGTTCAGAATTTCTAGCCTTGTGCCAAACTAAGTCTAAGAAAATGATGACTTTCACTACTACTGCAGTGAGTTTGATTTTCACAGGGTGCTCCATATTTTTGGCCTTGTGCCAAATTAAACTAAGCTAAGGAAATAACGACTATAATCACAACTGTAATGTGTTCGATTTGTCCATATTTTATATAACTGTGACATGTTGAAAAAAAGTAACACACACTTTTGTGATGGTCGTTAAGTTCGTCTTACAGACTAATTTGCTTTAGTGTAGTAAGTTTATTAATTCCTAGGTACCCAACACTTGTAACTTTGTGTCAGGCTAAACTAATTTTAGTAAATATCAATCAAGATGCTTAGCACAGTGCAGTGGTTAAGAAGCTCACAAGCCATTTTGTTCGTGTTCGATTTTTACTTGGTACTTTTACTTTTTCTGACGAGCGTAGCGCAACGGTTACCGTCATTCGAAATCGAATCGGTGACCCGAGTTCAAATCCTATACGAGACAGTTTATATTTCATATAGCACCAATGTCCCACGGAAAGGCATGAATTCATCTGTTCCCTCAGTTATGGATACATAATAAGTCAGACTGGAATCTTTAGCCATGGTTTGGCAACCAGTCTAGGAGAAGGAAACTCTGAATTCAAACCAGCAGTACTCTTCTTAAAAATTGACCTTGTGTCACATTCTGCCCATGTCGGAGGTGTTGGTTAAATATATATACAAACATACACTTTGTTACATGTATGCATTTACATAAAACTAGACATTTTAATAGCAATCCATGATGATATTGATGCATCTATTTAGGAAGGAGTGAAGGATTTTAATTAGCGTTTCATAGTTATTTCCATTATCCAAAGAATTCAGCTGATTAAAAAATGACGTTCGCCACAAACTTAGATCTTACAAAATTATCATTCACTTGCAAAATTGATTGGAAATTGCTTTATTCACTAAGAGTATTTTACGTGTATTGCTTTAATAATGGTCATAAAAGTCTTGCTACGATATGTCGTTTTTGTTGGGTTACGGAATTAGGAAGAAGAAAACTAGGCTTGAATAAAAAAAAAAATTTTTTTAAATAAAAAATAAAAAAAATAAAAAACAACCCTCCCAATAAAACATACACTTTTTTCGGCAATGTTATCATTTATTACACGGCGTTTCTTCGAAAGTATGGATGATCAAAAGCATAATAATCTGTATTTTTTATATTAAAAGATTCACAGAAAAGGTTTATCTCTCACGTGGCGCTTTTTTATGTTAGTTCTTTTGTGGGGCTCCGTAGAAAAAATATCGTCCAATGAAAAACACTCAGACCCCCGCCACCAAAAAAAAAAATTAAAAAAAAACAACCCCAAAGACCCCCACCCCCAAAAAAGACGAAGACGGAAAAAAAGTACTCTCTAAATAAATATATTTTTTTTTATCCAATCAGTCAAATTTATTCATTAAGTACTTTTACATTAATTAACAAAATCCCAGTCACCCGTTGTGAGTGGAAGAGTTGAATCTACGGATGTCAATTTTAAATTTAAAAAAGTTTAACCTGAATTTTTTAAATCTCTTTTATTAACCACATCGTACAAGATTAAACTAAGAAGAGCAATATTTTACAGCTTTTTTTTTTTTAACTTTAAAAATTAGGAGTCCGTACAAACAAAATCGAGAAACTGCTATAAAAAGTGTAACCAAAATCAAATTAACCATAAAATTATCTTTAAAAAATGTAAAAAATCATTTATTTGCACTTTCATTTAAGGAGTCTAGTTAATGAAATAAGAGTTGGGTGAGCATAACATCATAGCAATAAAAAACGTATTGTGGGCACCTCTGGTGGTGTAACGGTTAGCAAGCTAGACTAGCAGACCTACACGAGTGAGTTCGAGTCTCATTGGGCGCCCCATTCATTCGGCCTTGTGCCACATCAAAGCAAAGCGCTTTGTAAATTACATAAAAAACATATTGTCTTCAGAATTTTGAGGAAAATGTCTTTAAAAAGTTATCCGTATTTAAAAGTGAATGATCACACACACACACATATATATATATATGTGTGTGTGTGGCGTGTTACTAGGGTGGGTCAAAAATTTCGCAATATGGTAGTAAAGTTATACATAATCTAACTGTTCTGGATGCGTTTGTCCGAGGTCGTGAAGGTGCTGAATCCAACTGGACTGTGAGATAATCAATCCACGGGATACGCTCGGAGTACTACTCATCCAATTTACCTCTACGGCTCAGACCCCTCGAATAAGGAATTTCTAGTTTTAGATCTACCTGACCTTCTCTGATCATCGAGGTTCTTTCAACCCGAGCGGTAAAATTTCTTCAACCATCTGGTTACTGGAATGTCATCAACTACACCTTTACCTTACTTACAGCAAATGGTTTGGTTTCTTTACTTAATGGCATATCAACCTTCATGAGTTATTCAATGCCTATGTGATACATGTAGAAGACCAGTAGTGTGTAGGGTGACACGTTGTTTTGGTGTTTAGTTTCCCCACCATTATTGTTGGTTCATTATTGAAAAGCAAATGAAGTAAAGATGTGAAAGAGTGTGTTGTTGACTCTGTAAGTTAAAATGGAGAGAGTGAGAGTGCTGTCTCTGGAAGTCAAAATGTAAGAGAGAGAGAGAGAGAGAGAGAGAGAGAGAGAGTGCTGTCTCTGGAAGTGGAAAATGTAAGAGAATGAGTTCTTGGAAGACGAGAGTATATAGAGGCAATACTTGTCATGCGGTCGGCTCCAAAATGCACGGGACAAAATGAAAAGTTACGGACGTAGCTGTGAACACTAACCTCGTGACTTTCCTGACCAATAGGTTCCTGAGACTAATTAGTTTACCGACATTACCATCTTTGTTTCGGGAACAAGTGGTATCACGGCCATTTTAAAATATAGGAGTGTAAATCCTATTAGTGATATCAGTTTTGGAGTATAAGGGGGTTTATTCCTTTCCCAGGGGTATTAGTTCAAAAGTGAACGAAATTGCCAGATTGGAGCTCGAACCCGCTACCGACGTCGTCGCAGTCCATCACTTTAACCATTATGCCAGAGGGACTCCCTCCACCCACCCAACAAATGTTTTCGTCTGCTTCTGCAAAGTATAAGTTCCCGACTCAGACTGCGTTATACGTTCTGTGAGGGTTTCAAATCGCAAACAGAGTGAAGGAATGCAGAATGTGTTAGCGCACCAACTACCACGATACTACCAAGCACAGCGGTTATTTTTCACGGCTTGAGCTGCTTCGGTCACGTGATAAACATGCCACAAACTAGTGTGTACTAAAAATATTGCAAAACGTTTGACTCACCGTAGCATATTGAAAAAATTAGTGTGCTTGATATCGTAATAAAACGTATGCACATCTTAGTTTCAATAGCGTATACACAAACGGCCTGTTGACTGTGTCTACACAATTCAAACATTATATATATGTGTGTGTGTGTGTGTGTGTGAGAGAGAGAGAGAGAGAGAGAGAGGAAGAAGTACAAATTTAGTTCAAAGGTTTACGTCAAAAGTATAATTAGCGAAACGATTTCAAATTCCAATCGACTTTGTTGTCTGTATCCACTGTTCACTAATGTAATGGGAAGATACAAATCCACTCCTCTCAGCAGGTGGAAAAAAGGAGTAAATGATTATTCCCTGCTGTTAGTACTATGCAACTTAGTACAAGCTTTCGTCATATCTCATTTGGAGCAATGAAATTATCAAATAAGTGAATAAACAATAAAATGAAGTACTTCCCATTTTGGTTGGGCAATGAACTTCCGTGTGTCCCTATATATGTCTATATTTCTGAGATGAGGTATTATGTACATTATTTACATTTTTCGGACTATTGTCCTCATCTTTGTCGCCAGGTTTATCACAACGTTTATCACAAGGACACATGGCACAGTGGATAAAGGCGTTGGTTAGATCCAGTGACATACCCAAAAAGAGTGTGAGTTCAATACCCGGAGAAGGCAGGGGAGAACTTTCTGAAGGGAAATTAACCGGAGATAACTGAAAACTGACACCCATTAAACATGGCTCGTGTAACTAGAACAGTCTAATAAAGGGGTAAGTTCGACATTCCAACCACCTGAAGAAGGCCGGAGCGTACAACGGCCGAAACGTTGTGACAAACATGGCGACAAAGATGAGGACAATAGTCCGAAAAATGTAAATAATATCCCTATATATATATACTATCAACACGAGTAATAGGTTGACTCTCTCTAGGGAATAAGCGTGGCGTAGTAGCTTAAGTGGTGGGCTGCGCCCTCGAAGTAAGCGGGTTCGAGCTCCAGTCGCGCTATTACATTCTCTTTTGGATTAATACCCTTGGGAAAGGTATGAACCTCTTTATCTACACAGCTATGGATTAAATAGCACCACTACTGTCCTTCTACAAGGATGGTTTTAGCATTAAATAACCCCAAAAAGTTGATATACCATTAAACAAAGAAACTGAAACCGACTCTTACTAATCCGACCAGCTTAGAACCGGAAGTAACGGATTTTCAGAACCGGTGAATTTTAGAGTAAAAAATTGTAAAATAATGCATATCTGCTGATTTTTTTTTCATACCAACAAATTTACAGAGTCTATCAGAGTCAAATCACAATCAGAGTCAAATCACAATCAGAGTCAAATCACTGTCCCGACTTATCGAAGCTGCTGGACTAATAAATTTTTGACATTTTCAACACATCTCCTATCTACAGTAGAATTATTAACCATGAATTTTCCGATATATGTTTGTGTTGACCGACCGTAGTCGAGGGTGACCAAAAAGCTCCCTTTCAATAGCTACTACACCGAGGTGTAGGGGAGGGTGCTACTCTTTTCCTTAGATTGCTCTACTTACGCTTGATTCATACCATATAATGCTAAGTAATAAGCAAGGAGGCATGAAGTGTCATTTTTTGAGTTTTTGGTATGATACGACTTGGGATTGAAACTCGTTCTCCCGTATCCATTAGCGAACACTCCAACCACTATGCCAATGAGCCGGTATATTCTCAGTATTGCATTAATTCATAACCCCCTCGCAATCCTTTTCTTTGTGTATTTCTGATGAAGGTTATTGTCTGAAAACGAAAAAGAAAAGAAATACTTTCCTCACTTGTTTTTAACTTTTCTTTCATTTCTTAATTCAGTTATATAACAACTAACCAAATTTTAACAGTTGCATCGAGCATTTGCGTCATGTTATCTCTTTTTTGTCATTTATTAATAAACATATTTGTACTCTGTTGCCCTTTTGCAACCTTGACCGGAGAATGGAGCCATGAAGTTCTATACCTTAATGTATACGCCTATCAGTTCTCTTTAAAATGACTTAGCTTAAATATTCAAATGTATTTAATCTAATCAAGAAGTATTTAACACACACACGGACACACATTATGACTGCCACACCTCGACAGATGATAGCAGTCTTTACCGCCAAAATTACAACTGAAACATCCAGTTTAATAACTAATTCAACTTAAGGGCGCCTTGAGTGGTGTAATGGTTTGCAAGCTAGACTAGCAAATCTTCTTGAGTGAATTTGAATCTCATTGGGTGCCTCATTCATGTGGCCTCATGCTATATCTAAACAAAAAGCTTAATAAATTAAAATTAATTCAACTTAAGAAAAATATGCAAGATGCGGTAGATGATATCCGATTAGTGTGATATACACTTGTACGATATTTATACCACTCTCTGGGTCTACATAGCTACAGTCCAGTAACAAGCATAGAAAAATAACTGGTAACTATGCAAACTGCTAGTTTTATTTCAGAGTATCTTCTCTTCGACTTTTCCCATCAAAGGATTCCTACAAGTCATCTGAGATTTGATACTAAAGAGTTCCTTCTCCAGTTTTGATTTTGAAGTTTTCCGAGAAGAGTTGCTTTCACAGTGGCTTTGTAATTAGAATGAAGCTCGGGTTGAGCACTCTGTCGAAGGAATTTACGGCTGCCGCTCGCATAATGCAAAGCTCTTCGAACGAATTGAACACTCTGGTATCCGGTAAGGTATAAAATGTAAACAAACTAACGCTGTTACTTAATACCTTATAATTCCCTAGCTGATGCGGTACGCTTGTTGGCCGAGCGGTCTGATACTAAGTCTAACGAAAAGTTGGGTGGGTTTCGATCCCAGTTTCAAGCGTCCTACGTGTCTAGCCACACTGAAGAGTTGTGATACAACGAAACAGTCTGTCTGTGGATGACAATATATATATATATATAATTAACATATATAGGCAGTACGTAGGAAATGGACACAGTGACCCGAGTTCAAATTATAGACTTGGCAGTTTGCATTTCACAATTAATACCCTTGGGAAAGGTATGAATTCAATTATTCTCACTCCAGCTATGGGTTGATAGTTTGGCTGACTTGGCTCTTTACTCCTGGTATGACAACTGATCCAGAAGAAGGAAAGACTAAATTAAAACCTGTTAAACTCCGTTTAAAAGTTGACTTTATGTCGTATCCTGCTTGTGAGGAGGAGTTGGATATATATATATATATATATATATATATATATATATATATATCCTAACACTTATACAAAATCAGTTGTGCAAAGTACATATAATACATTTACAAATGCGTGTGTTCAAGTATATATATATATATATATATATATATATATATAAGTGTGTGTGTGTTCAAATATAGACACTGACTTATAAGCTTGTATACAAGAAGTAAAAAAAATCAAATGATCCCTTGCTGGTCAGAAAATGATGCTGGATCTGTCATAGCAATATTCTCAGTCTAGTGTTACTTGGTATTAACTACTTCTTTTCCAGTGCAACAGGTTTTACTGAGTTACATGGTACCATCAGCAAGAAGTAATCCTTATTGGGAGATGTGTATCAATATCTTTACCGAGAGCATTTGTGCAAAGTGAATTTAAACTACTTCAGCCAAGATTCGAACTTGGTTTGCTAGTTCCATTTTATGTGCTACTAACAGTTAACCGAATCTTAACGCTTCATTCATTCAAGTAAATAAAATGTTGTGAGTTTGATCCTCACAGAGTGCTACATTATGGGGGCCTTATGCCTGACAAATCGAAACTTAGTAAATACGAATATACTAACATATTACCGTCTTACCATAGAGAAATGGTTAATAAATTTGTCTTGTAGACCAATACTGCTATAGCAAGTTTGATCCACAACAAGTACTTTAAATTTGTGGCCTTGTGCCATACTTAGAACAGATTATTAAATACCAATACACAGTCACATGTATATATTAAGTTGTACATGCAAAAATACGCCTACTGTAAATCGATGTTTATCTTGCAAGGCATTGAGTTTGATTCTCTCTCGTGATACACTAGGGTAGCCTTTTATCAGACCAAACTAAACTTAGTTAATATATACTGACCCAACCTCTCCACCCTGGAAAATAAGTCCCCTGACAATTCAATGAATGTCTATTATGTAAACCATCGCACTCCTACAGACATCCCAAATATAAATTAAGCCTTGGGACTTGTAATAAATACCGTCGTAAGAAATGAACACGGCGACACAAGTTCAAATCCTGGATAGAGCTGTTTGTGTTTCATATCGTACTAATACTCTTGGGAAAGGTATGAATCCAAAATGTTCTCCTTCCAGCTCTGAGTAAATAGTTGGGCAGACTGGGCTCTTTAACGTTGGAATGGCAACTTGTCTAAGAGAAGAAAAACTCTGAATTAAAACGTTAAATTCTGCTTAAAAATTGACCTTATGTTGCGTCCTGCTCGGTAAATATATACACAAGGAGCGTGTGACAATTATACCAATTGTAATTGGTGCATTTGGAACAGTAACAAAAGGATTACTAAAGGGACTGGAGGAATTGGAAGTTGGCGGACGAGTGGAAACCATCCAAACTACTACATTATTGAGAACGGCCAGAATACTGAGAAGAGTCCTGGAGACTTGAGGAGACTTGCTGTCACTCAAACTCCAGTGAAAAACTATCAGCTAACGCAGATGTAAAAAACTCTAATAAGTAAATAATGATAATAATACCGGACCATTGGCCTTATGAGTAGAGTATTTGCCAATGGTCCGGGAGATCAGGGTTCGACCCCAGGTCGAGTAATACCAAAGACTCAAAAAATGGGACTTGATACCTCCTTGCTTAACACTCAGTATCATAAGGTAAGGATCAAGGGTAAAGTGGAGCAATCCAGGGAATTGAGTAGCGCCCTCCCCTACACCTCGATGTAGTAGCTATTGAAAAAGGAGATTTCGGGTCACTGTGGTCGCCAAATTTACTTACTTTTGTATCTCAATATTTGTTTTAATCATAATAATAATAATAATAATAATAAAGCTGTTGAACATGAAGGTGACGGTAAGGCCAGTTATAATTGCTGCGCTTTGAATACCCCACCCTCAGTGCTTGGAAAAAACCCCTGAAGGAATTGGAAATCAGAGGAAGAATCAAGACCATACAGACGATATAGTATCATGAGAAGAATCCAGGAAACCTGGGGGAGACTTTTTGTTACGGAGACTTCAGTGAAAATCACCAGTTAAAACCGGTGTGAAAGACTCTCAAGGAATAAAATTATACCAATATATTAAAATTATACCAATATATCCCATAGTACCAAACTCATTATAATATCTAGAAATACTAAAATGGTGCTGTGATTATATTTATTCTACATTTTTTTGGTACTCCCTAAACGTTACTTTGTGTGAGACTAAGATAGTATGACAACTAACTTGCACGATACTCAGACTGAAATTAAAAGTGTAGTATGTGTTCATCTCCTTCAGACATATTTTTGTTTTTCAACAGGATGCGGCAAAATAAGTATGAGGTGAATCTGGTTCCTGGAGTTCTAATCCTGCAGTTTTACCTCCTCCAGAGCATTACGGGGGACCAGCATTATCGTTAGCCTTGCCCATGCATACGTGCTGTGGACATCCTCGTTAAACTGACAACGTGTTGCCTACTGCAACTGAGAAAATGCTGTTAAACAGTGACTTAACTTGAAGAGATGCCGTTAAATAGAGACTGAGCTTGAATAGATTCCGTTAAACAAGAACTGCACAGACGAGAAGCTTTAAAATAGAGACTGTACCTGAAGGGATACCGTTTAATAAGGGGATTGATTTTAAATAGAAATACCGTTCAATAGAAAATATCCCGAAAAGACGCCGTTAAATCGGAATTAAACACGAGGGTATGCCGTTAAATCGAGATTACACCTGAGAAGATGCTGTTAGATAGAGACTGTACATGAGAATATGCGTTAAGCTAAAGAATGTACCGGAAGATACACTGTTAAATAGAAATTCCATCTGTGAAGATTCCATTAGATTCTGTACCGAAAAAAAATACACCGAGGACATTCCGTTAGATAAGGAAGATGCTGTAAAATAGGGACTGTACCCAAGAAAATATTCAGGGACTGTACCTTAAGAGATGCCATTAAATATGTACTGCACTGAGAATATGCCATTAGATCGAGACTGTAGCCAAAACGATGCTATTAAATAGGGACAGTACCAGAGAAGATGACGTTAGATCGTTACTGTCCGTGGATATGCTGTCAGATCGAGACTGTATCCAAGAAGATGCCGTTAAACAAGAACAGTACTTGAGAAGATGCTCTTAAATAGGTATTACACAAGAGATGTCAACCAAGAAGGAGCTGAGCCCGCGGAGACACAGTTAAGGACATGTCAATGCATCTGAAAAGATGCCATTAGATAACCGTTCAAAAGAATATCTTGTTAAATAAGGAAGGTGCCGTTTGATAGAGAAATATAGCTGAGAAAATGCCGTTAAATAGGGACTACGTCTTAGGAGATGGTGTTTGCTGTACAAGAGATGTCATTAACTGAGTCAGTGAAGATACAATTAGATCGAAACTGCATTCGAAAAGATGCCATTGAATAGGGACAGTACCAGAGAAGTGCCGGTAAATCGGTATTGCACCCTAAATTCTGTTAGATCCTCTAAGATGCCGTAAGATAGGAACTGGATATGTGGATATGCCATTAAATTGGAACAGTTACCTTGGGACTGCTCCAGAGGAAATGCTGTTAAATAGTGACTGTACCTGAGACGATGCCGTTAAAAAGGAACACCTCATGAGATGCCGTTAAATAGAGAATGCACATGAGGAAATGTCATTGAATAGTGACTTGCACCCAAGGACATGTTAAATAGAGACTGCATCCAAGGTAATTCTGTTAAGAAGGAATGCACCCAAGAAGATGCCGTTAGATAAGGATTCTGCAATAAATGATAATTTAAGCTAGTGGAGTTGCTGTTAAATCGGGACTGCATCCGAAGAGGTTCCGTTAGATAGGAACTGAACCGAAAAAGATGCTATTAAATAGACGCTGCGCCGAGAACATTCTGTTAGGGAAGACGCCGTTAAATAGAGACTGCTGTTAAATTCGTTTAGGTCGAATGAATAATTATCTAGATCATTGTTTGTGGATAGATAGTGAACTGATAATGTTAATGTAATGATTTCTATCTCTTAGGAGCTCCCCAAGATATCGAATGTTGTGTCAGACTAAATTAAGTTTTGAAAATATCTGGATATATCTGACAGTAGAAACCGTTTCTCTTACTATCCAAAACTAGAACGTTTTTACGAAATAGCGCAAAGCGAATAAGCAAGTATCATAAATTTATACGGGAAAAGTTTCTGAGTGTTGCCAGACACTAAAAGAAAACTTGAGTCAGATTTTCATTATGATTGACGGTAAAGTATAATTTTAATTTTGAAAGGAAATATAATTTTAGTTCAGGTTTAAAGGACGTTTTCAATATTTACAGGGTTGCAACCAAAGCAATGTCCTTGTAAAACACTATGGCTAACATTAATAGATAAATAAACATTAATATCATTTTTTTCGCACTATATTTGTATAATTTCAAATATTCCGAACACAAATAATTTTCAAACAAATCTATTTGACCCATAAATGAGACCCTAAAAAGTACTACCGTCCCGCATCACAGTAGACCTGGGAGTAATGGCAATGAAAGGGTATTTCACACTACCCAGAGCTACAGAACAATAAGCTTACTATCAGAAGTAGTTTATTGTAATACTAAGGATAAAATCAAATATAAAACATGTTTGATAGCACAGACACTTCGTGTTTACCAATTTTATCTTTGATTCGTTCAAGTTTCCGAGTGAGTCGTTTGACTTTTGGATGGAATGAATTGAAGAAGGTGGCGTATTTTCCCCAGCTATTTTCGGTTCAAACTGACACCATGTTACGGAAACGAATTACGAAATGACAAATATCATGACGAGTCAGATATATTTCTCTAAAAAGCTGGACGAGAGAATAAGTGAGAGGGAAATTTACGGAAGACAAGAATTTTGCAACAGGTAAGAGGAAGGCTTATTAGTAAAGATGTTAAAAGCATTTTAGAATGGGGATGACACATACGAAGTTGATTGTGCTTAGGAAAAGATACAACAGCTTCCTGAATTCATCCCACCAGAAGACTCACACGAAGACTTGAACGGATCAAAGATAAAATAGGCAGACATGAAGTCTGTCCTATTCAATCGAACATGTTTAAAAGAGAAAATGCTGCCTAGATATACATATTTCAAACAACACACACACACACACATATTTTCGTACATCAATTGCACCGAAATATATATTTGAAGGAACATATCTTTAGAGCGTAGTGTTGTGTCATTTAGTGTCTGATACTTTCCCGACTAAATGATTGATTGATTTTTACAGCACGTCAACACATCTGGGGCTATTTTATGCCTAGAAGTTAGGAAATTGTATATGTTCATATCTCCATTTTTTGTGTTGTTTCTTAAGATTTTGGCTCACAGTTATATATATAAGTAAGTAAGTTAGCGACCATAGTCGAGGGTGACCCGAAGGCTCCCTTTTCGATAGCTACTACACCAAGGTGTAGGGGAGGGCGCTACTCCATTCCCAGGATTGCTCCACTTTACCCTTGAACCGTACCTTATAATGCTGAGTGTTACGCAAGGTGGTATCAAGTTCCATTTTTAAAGTCTTTGGTATGACTCGACCTGGGATTGAACCCAGGTCTCCCGGGCCATTGGCGAACACCCTAACCGCTGGGCCAATGCTGTTATATATATAGTATTTCTTATCTCGTACAAATAATTCGCAAATTTATTTGACCCATAGATTGGACCCTATCATAAATGGGAAAAGATAGGAGTGGTCCTATGTCGTGGGGACCAGGGTTATTTTTAGCCACGTGTCGAGAAGATGCCATTTAATAGAGACCGCAGCCGAGGAGATGCCGTTACATCTATACTATACTCGATGAGGTACCGTTAAATAGTAACGCAAACGAGGTGATGCCGTTAAATGAATAAAGAATACACGAGAATATACTGTTAGATTGGGATTTCATTAGAGGAAATGCCGTTAAACCGGGATTGCACCGAAAAGATGCTGTTAAATAAAGAATGCTCCAGATGAGATATTATTAATGGCAGGCAGTACCTGTGAAGATGCCATTAAATCAGGACTACACCTGAGAAGATTGCAGTTATAAATCGGGATAACACCTGTGGAGATGCCGTTATATCGAGACCTCATCCGAGGGTGATTATGCTGTTAAATAGAAAATATATCTGGGTGATATGCAGTTAGATAGTAAATGTATCCAGTGATATGCTGATAAGTAGAGACTGCACTGGAGGAGATGCCGTTAAATAGAGAATCCACCAGAAGAGATTCCGTTAAATAAAAACGGCACCTGGGAGAAGGCTCCTTATTCTCCCAGCTCTGGGTTAAACAAGTATCCCTGCTGATCTTCAACAAACATGGTTTGGGCATTAAATAACCTACGAAGGTTGAAATCAAACTAAACCGAGAGAAGACGCCGTTATATAGAGACTGCAACTGAGGAGATGCTGTTAGATAGAGTCTGAACACTTGATGAGGAACAACCGAAGAGATGCTGTCTAAATAAGGTCTGTATCTGATTAATATCGAGTTATGGATAAGCCGTTAGATAGGGAATGCGCATTAGAAGATACTCTTAGATAGAAACTGTGCAAAGGAGATACCGTTAAATAGATTCCACCCAAATAGAGATTTACTCTATATCCTCAGGTGAAATCTGTATCCATAGAGATTCTATTAAATAAGGACCGCACTGAATATATGATGTTAAACAGAGCCTGCGCTGAGGATATTCTGTGAGATAGGGAAGATGCCGTTAAATAGAGATTGCACTCGAGGAAATACCGTTAAATATGGACTGTACCTGGTGAGATGCTCTTAGATATTGATCATCATCGAGAATATGCCGTTAAATAGAGATTACATTTGACAGGGATTGTATAAGAGATGTTAAATAAGGACAGCTACCGGAGAAAATGCCGTTGAATAGGGACTGAACATGGGGGAGATCCCGTTAAATCGGAAATGCACCGAAGAATCCAGTGGAGGGCGCAGTCCCCATTCAACGGTAACCTTATTGGGAAATTTTAATTAGGGACAGTACTCGAGAAAGATGCCGTTAAACAGGAATTATATCCGAGGAAATGTCGTTAAATAGCTCATGATAAAGATGCAGTTAGATTGTTACTGCAAAAGAGACCCTGTTAAATAGAGACTACATACCATAAAATGCCGTTAAATTGGGACTGCACATGGTCGTTAAATAGGAATGCTCATGAGAAGATGCATTTTGTGAAGGAGATACCGTTGAATCGAGACTGCACTTGAAGAGATACTGTTAAATCGAGATTGTACCCGAGAAGATACCGTTCAATAGGGACTGCACCCAATAATATGTCATTAAATAGAGACTGTATTAAAAAAAATGCCGTTAGAGAATGGCAATGAAAAGATGCGGTTAGATAGAGAACTGTGTCAAGGAGATACCGTTAAATCGAGACTACACCTGAGGATATTCCGTTAAATAAGAATTGCAACGAGGTCATGAAATAGAGATTGGACGTGAAATAATGCCGTGACCATCTCACCACCACTTAGGATAGCCCTTTTTTGAGGGGTCTTATGCAGAATACGAGTCACCTGGAATGGATGTAGTCAAATGGAATCGGTTGCAGCTACTTGGGAGAAAGGCATGAACTCACGATTTTCCTGCGTAATGACAGATATATCTGGTTGCTGGCATGTCACGACAGTTGATAAAGCAAAGAGTGGATGATTCATCAGTTGAACAAACCACTCTTCAATGACTACCTTACTGCTTAGGTAGTCTTAAAACGTTATTACACCTAGTGTCAACCTTGACAGAAGCCAGTTAAAGGCTATGTGTGTGTGTGTGTGCGTGCGCGCGTGTACTTAAACGCTCACGCATGCGTACTCTCATTTCTAATGCATTTCTTTCGTTTACTGACCTAACAGCCTTTTTGTTTTATTATTTGTGGATATAACAGCGGATATTTCCTAACTGGAGAAGATCAAAATTAGAACTCATCAAAATGGCGAGCGATTGGGAAGGAAGGGAAGCTGAGAAGGGAGAGGAAGGAAGGGAGTTGTTATCCAAACAGCAACATTAAAAGAGAAGTGAATAAAATATTTAATTTTGGATAACATCTTATTACCTCACTGTATTCAATATCTATCTATCTTAGTCTGTTCATATCTACCTATCTATCCTAATCTGTCCATATCTATCTATCTATCTATCTATCTATCTATCTATCTATCTATCTTCACATCTATCTATCTATCTATCTATCTATGCTAGCCACAGTGTCCTACAAGGACATTCCTAGTAAGCCTTATCCTCTTTGAGTACTCAGTTACTGCAACCTTGTGCCAGATTTGCACAAGTTTTAAAGTGTCTGTTGAGTAATACACGCAGACAAATTATTGGATTGGGAGAATATTTAATACGTCGACAAAGATCATGATAAGCTTTCAGTTTATAAAACAGCTAATAAAATTATAGAAGCAAATTATCCAAGATATAGCTATTGAAAAATTATTATCCACCAACATTTTTTTTTGTTCATAAGATGATGAATTTTGAGCGGTGATGAATATCGAATATCATCGAAGTCTGATATATTTGGACCCCACCTCGCTTTTTTCCTTTCCACTATTTTATTTTGCTTGCAGGAAAAAAAAGAACCTTTTACAATCATAAGTAGAAACATTCACAGTCTCCCGGAAAAAAAAAAAGAAATAATGAATCCTATACAACATAGTTTCTGTGGATTTTGGTATAAAGATGAGAATTAGTTAGAGGATGAAAATGATGACAACGAAGAAGAAGAAGAAGAAGAAGCAAGAAGACGAAGCAAGGGGAGGCTAATTTGAAAGCAGTCGCGTTCTTTGAATGCTGGGTAATCGTTTGCGCCAGCGCCATGTAATTTCGTTAGGGAATTTATCATTGGCTCTTCTTCATCTTTTTTCCCACTTCATTCATTGTCTCTGTGTCGGCAGCGGTGGCGGCACACCAGTGAAAGAAAAAAAAAGCACAGTTAACCACTAAATATACAAGTACAGTGCAAAATTATTCAATTCTTTGGACTGGGTCTTCAATAATGGTTGTCAGGATTGGTGCTTTGGTTTTTAGGATTCGATTGAAGGAATTGAATGGTAGAAAAGTAGTTAGACTTAAACCAAAATCTTCGTTGATAATTACTTTCATAGAACACACACACACACACACACACACACACGCACTCATGTAGCAATACAACTTTAACATAAGTATAAAAAAACAAACATTTATTTTCAATAACAAATAATTTATTTTCATAAGTGCTAGCGTAATAATTCTAAGTTTCTATCAAACGGTATATCCTCTGTGCATTCTACATTTAACTACATTTCTTCGAGTTCTGAACAGCATCTTCCTAGCGGCAGTCCCAATCTAACGGAATCTCCCTTGAAAACAGTTCCTATCTAACGGCACACACTTGAGTACATTCTCTATTTAACGGCATCTGTTCGGTGCACTCCCTATTTAACGGTATTACCGGGATATAGTCCCTACCTAACGGCATTTCCTCGACTTTAATCCCTATTTAACAGCATCTTATAGGGTACTGTCTCTATCTAACGGCATCGCCTTGAATGAACCAAGAAAAAATTTGATATAATTATGTTCATAATCATTTATGTTTCAATATTTCCCTTGTCAATGGATTTAATTTGGCGGTGAATATTATTCCTTTTATTCGAATAGAGTAAATTTCTATGTATCAGAATATGAACTTGATTCACCGTCATATATATATATATATATATATATATATATATATATATATATATATATATAGCGAGAAACAGACAGACAGACCGACAGACAGATGGATATAGAGAAATCGATTGATTAATTGTGAATATCAGGGTGGTAAATGTTTTAATGGCGGAATGAATTGACAATTACTCACTCTATTCTCAGGGAGAAGTGAATTCATGCCTTTCCCAAGGAATGTCAAATGATCGTAAGCAGTCTTAGCTGATTTTCTGATTACTTAGTTTTCAAGGCTAATAACCCTTACGTCACCATCACCTATATACATATATACATCACCTATATATATATATATGCAAATACTTGTCTATTGAAAAGAAATTGCTGGAAAACATACATTGTTAATCAAGGAATAGTCACAACATGAGAACAACTAATATTAGGAAAACTATATACGGGTGTTATAGAAAATAAATGGTAAATAGGATCCAAAAACCACCTAACATCACTGAAAAACGAAAACTATAAAAACGACACGATGCTTTCAAAATATACTTGAAGATTAAAAAGAAAATAAAAAGTTCATTTTAGAATGGAGTATAATAAAAGAAAGAAGACGCCAAATATCGAAACAACTAACTGTATCCAATGTCAAATAAAATAAAAAAAAAAAAACCTTTAAATAATTGAATATAAAAATGAAGACGGATTATTGACCGAAGGGAATGAAATCGGTTCAAATCTAGACACAAGAACTAATTTCTTCTGAGCAATGCAAAAAACAAAACCAACAGCACAATTAAAAAGACATGTTAATTCAAAAAATATTCAAAGAACTCAGAACAAGAAAATAAAAACTGATGCCAATTTGAAATTCGCAAACGTCACGTAAAAGATTGTTATCAGCCAAACCAACGACTATATATATATATATATATACACACAATAAAAATTAACTTCAAAGAAATATTCCTATTTGTCTTATCCTATTGGTTCATCTTTTCGTTCTATCTATCTATCTATCTATTTTGGTCTGCTCATGTGAATCTTAGTCTATCTATCTACTTATAAACTTTATACTGTCATTCCCTCAATATAAAATGATTCAGCTTCTCGTGAAACCAAATGAGACATCATGTTATATGTTAATCGTCATTTAACAGACTATCCCAAGGTTAAATAATAATCTGTATCTCATTTAGTGAAAATCTTAGCAAAAATCACTTAAAGAAAAAAGAATAAAATAAATGTTTTAGGCTAAGCGAATGGAATGCCATATTTGACTACTGCTTACATTTTCTGATTTCCATGTCATTTCTTCATTGTGTAGAGCTCTTGATATTGAGCAAACTAATCTCATAAATTATTGCTAACGGTTTCGATCCCCATAGGGCGCTTGAATATTTAATCGTTTTGCCAAAATAGGCTACATTTTATATATATATATATATATATATATATATATATATATTCTGCGATGATTTGGATAAGATGTTCTTTATATATATATATATATATATATATATATATATATATATTATGGGTGATATTTTCTGTTAACAATACGCTTTATGACACCGTAATATTTTCATAAATCTAATAAAAAAAAAAAAAACATTTTGTCCAAATTTCATCGTTTTGTATAGGGGCCTATTTCGAAGACGTAGCGACATTGATTAATATTCACGCCGTGAAGATAGTCAAGAAGACCACATTATTATAGTGAGTTCGGTCGTTAAGTCTTGCTCCAATCATGTGGCCTTGTACCAGAATAGGATCAACTTGGTACATATACATATGTATAACACGTGTAAATATTCATGAGTATTTGTTTTGTAAATGTTTGTATCTCTTATATATGTATATACACATGCACACAGACGTGAATATATCTATTCATCCATCTGTCTACATACATACATACCAATCTACCGGTTTGTCTACACGCACCAACCTACATCTATCTTTCTATCAACACACACACACACACACACACACACATATATATATATATATATATATATACGCACGCACGCACGCACGCACATATCTATCTATCTACACACACATCTATCTATCCCCATATATATATATATATATATATATATATATATAATATTTGATATTCAAATAAATTATAATTTATCTCTTCCAGTCGTTGTTGTTTCTTTTCTTTAATAATTTGATTAACAATGATAAAATGAATCCTAATTCTATGTAACAGTAAATAATTAAGTAAATATTTATAGGTAAAATTACTTTCTAAATTCAAGAGACCATAAGTGACGCGCGTACATCTGTGTGTTTGTGTGTTTGTGTCGTTGGCAAATCTCAATGGAAGAAGAAGGCAATGTCTAAAGAGACGTACACATATTAACTCTCCTCGATTGGCCGATCAAAGGGGGAAAAAGACAAAAAACAGTAAAAGTGCTTCTCTTAGTAGTAAAAAATGTAAGCCACAAAATGCTTTGGGACATTAGATAAACACATAAAAAAAAAAGACAACAAAATTAAAATTAAAAGGAAGTGACGTATAAACCGGAAATAGAACTTGCCTCTTCAGTTTAATAGTCATTTCTTCCAAATAGGCCCCTAGTAAGTCGCCACGGCCGCTCTTTTGAAAGATGGTGTGACTTTATCAAAATGTCATATACATTTGTATTCGAGGGCGCGGAATAAAAGACTAATAATAATTTTTACCTAATTCCTGATACTGCGCATAAAAATGTAACGGTGTTTGTCCAGAGGAGCTCGTCCATTAAAATGTCCGTAATTTTGGCAGATCTAGCCATACTGAGGAGTTATGATACAACAAAACAGTCTGTCTGTGGATGTCAATATATCTACTCCCCCCCCTGGGGGGATTGAGTTCTCTCGTGAAGAATTATCGATTGCCATTCACGTAATGTAAAGCTCCTCTAATGAATTGAGCACACCGGTAGCCGTTAAGCGGAAATGAGAACAAAGGAAAATATAATTCATATCCGTTAAATTCCTTCGCTTACGTTGAGCTTGCCGATAGCTCTCCGGTAAGATATCTGACTAGCGTAAAGTCAACCGGGTTTCGATTCCAGCTTGAAGTATCTCGCGTATCTAGCCACACTGATGAGTTGTGATATAAGAAAATTGTGTATGGGTGACAATAGATATGTGGGGTGGTTGCTATATATATGTACGAAACCATCTGCAAGAGCAGGATGTGACACAAGGTCATTTTTAGGAGGAGTTTTGATGTCAGAGTGTTTTTTCTTCTAGACCGGTTGCCATACCAAGGTTAAAGAGCCCAATCTGCCCTACTTTTTACACATAGCTGGAGGCAAAATAATTGATATACCTTTCCTAAGAGTATTAGCGTTATATGAAATAGAAAAAACCTCATCTAGGATTTGAACTCGAGACACCGTGTCTATTTCTTACAGCAGTAACTATTACGCAACGAGCACTTCCATATATGTTTATAAATATTTGGTGATAGAGCATATCTATGTATGGGTGTGTGTAGATAGATGTATGTGTATATCAATAGACATGGTCTGACGATCACAGTGGTTTAGGGAAGGAAGAATAAAGAAATATGGCCGATCTGAGAATTAATTTTGTTTTATTTATTGCGGACTTTTTGTCCTCATCTTGGTAGTTTTTGTATTGTTTCTTCTTCACAACGTTTCGGCCAAATTTCACCTCTGGCCTTCTTCAGGTGATTAACCGCGACCTCGGATAGGAATGCTGAGTCTTGTAACCGTACCCCCAGTAATTACTGCCTTCCATAGTTGTTGTATATCGCACCACGTTTTTTGACCAAGTAAACCTCTGGCTGGCTTGGGTAGGAATTGAAACTGCTATCTTCTGATAATGCTCACCTGGAACCGTAGAGACTCAAAAAACGTGGTGCCATAGACAACGGTGACAAGATACGGGATACAAGACTCAGCATTCCTATCCGAGGTCGCGGTTAATCACCTGAAGAAGGCCAGAGGTGAAATTTGGCCGAAACGTTGTGAAGAAGAAACAACACAAAAACTACCAAGATGAGGACAAAAAGTCCGCAATAAATAAATAAAAAATTAATTCTCAGATTAAGAAGCCTCATCTCAAAATGATTCCAATTAAAGACAATATGGCCGATGTATGACGAAGTGAGTTGAAGACGTAATTTTAAAACTCAACTTCGTTATAAAATGAAGTATCGATGATGAATGCTAATATTTCATATATTTGTTTTATTTAGACTTTCTTTTTAGTACATTGCTGTGTTATTCTAAACAAGCACAAAGAATTTCCAGAAATGAAAAAGGAATTATCATACAGAGTTAAGATATCAGTAGAGACTGCTTATATTTATTTAATGTTGTGTATTATTTTGCCATGTTGTGTTCAATGTGTCATAATTGTTAAACTAGGTTTGGTATAAAATAATTCAACAAGGATAGAAACGATGTAAAAAAAATACAACAACCAAGCAATCAACCTTGTGTATGTAAGCGAAGAATGAAAAAAGATGAAATCAGTCTCTTAAAAAATGGACTGCAGAATCGTAGTAAAAGAGTCTCTTAAAAAAGAAAGTTTTTAAATCTAACATTTCATCAGGGGCTGAGTGTCATCATCAATAAAAGAGTTTTAAAAAAATTTATTTTCAATATTATTCTGCAAAATTAATCGGCACTGACTCACTTTCTGTATCATCAAGCACCACAGAAATTTACTATGTCGAGAGCGGAGTGGCGCTCGAATCGACATAGTAAATTTCTGTGGTGCTTGTGGAAGGCATGTTGAACGTATCTAATTCATATTCAACTGGGATTCCTTGGTCTAAAATATTAGATGCAAAGAATCCATAAATTAGAAGGTTCCCTCGTTGAATGTCCATGTTGCTGCTGCTAGGGTTAAAGCCACGGTGATATGTCCACACCGGGTGGCTTGTTTAGCTATAAGGCATCGCTAAGCAGGGGCGACCAGAGACACGTCCGTTCTAGTCGCCGCCTCCAGCCGAAGAGAGTGTGTTTGGCCGCTCACCCGTTTTGCTAGCCGGAAATGAAGGTCCGGGCTGAATAGGATATGTCATCCTGATTGGGTGAAATTCGATGTTGAATTAAATAGCGCGCCAAAACAAAATATGAGATTTTCCTCTTCTCTACAAATGTATTTACATTTGTTAGTTTTTCGATCTTATATGAAACATACAAAAACCATAATTATTGTCTATCTACGTGTTTTATACATATAAAAAATGTAGTGATTATATAGAGTTGTCTTCTTTCACTATGAATAAAAAAAGATTCATTGACTTCCCAGCTTCTTGTCAACTCTCAAGGTATTTATCGATCTGATACATAATTCTATCGAAGCCCTGCGGTTCCATATTGACTACTTTGGGAACCATTGTTTCAAAGACATATAAAATGATTCCTGGTTTTACAAGAAGTCGAAGTATATTAAGAAAGAAAGAAAGAAAGAAAGAAAGGTAAAACAAGAAGTTAGATGAGCGTCTACATAGACGTACATAGACATGTAAATGCACAGATATGGTTTGTTTTTATGGCATAACAACTATTGTTGGTTATTTAATGCCAAATCCTTTTTATACATATATATTAAATATATGATTTCTAAACAAATTTTGTTGATAACATTTTTATAGGAACTTTAGCTCATTTTTTCAGCACAATTAAATGGTTTCACTTATTTCTATCTAATACGAATAATTTATTATTAATCCTGTTTGCATACAATTAAATGCTTTTAAATATTGCTATATAACACTAACAATCCAATTAAACATCAGTCATTTGCTTACACCCAGTTGAATGTAAAAACAGTTTTATTTCAAACAATTCAGTTTAGCATAAATACACAGTTTAAATATCAACCAGTTCTATATGACCCATAGATAGGACTCTATCAGGTGCTACCACCCTGGGTTATAGTGAACCTTGGAGCGATGGCAATGAAGGGGTATTCCGCATTTCCCAAAACTCCAGTATTACAAGGACCTCACTATCATATTGTTTAGTGTTATATCCAGGACACTCGTTGGGAGAGTCTTAACCCTCTACAGAGATACAGTCGGTGTATTCTGCGGCCTTAGCCAGCTGGACCAGCACAGATATGAGCAAATCTTTCAATATTTTCTTGTTTGAATATTTGACCAAGAATTACGGCTAACTGCTGTTCAGCATTTTAGAAGCTACAGCGTCCCAAGTACGATTTCACCCAGTTGACAAGACTTAGAATACTTTGTATCACCAGCATAATGGTAAGAACCCCTCAGTGCGGTCTTGATGGTGAGGCTCCTGTTCTGGAGATCTGGAGTGTGTGCAGTACCCCTTCATTGCCATTACTCCAAAAGTCTACTCTGACCCAGAGTCACATTACCTGTTAGGGTTCCATCAATCGGTCTAATAAATTATTCATATTTGATAGAAATACTTGGTTATATAAGCATAAATTATCTATTTTAAGAATTGTTACTTGAAGTTATAAAACCGGCTCATTGGTCCAGTGGGTTGAGTGTTCGCCAATGGTCCGGGAGACCAGGGTTCAATCCTAGGTCGCGTCATACCAAAGGCTTTAAAAATGGTACTTGATACCTCCTTGCTTAACACTCAGCAATAAAAGGTACGTATCAAGGGTAAAGTGGAGCAATCCTAGGAAAGGAGTAGCACCCTCCCCTACACCTAGGTGTAGTAGCTATAGAAAAGAAAGCTTTCTGGTCGCCCTCGACTACAGTCACCAACTTTACTTTTTACTAAATATAATCATTAGTTATTTGGAACTGCATAACTGTTTGCATACAACTATTATTGAATAAAAATTATTACTTGAAAACTTATAATTATTAGTATTAGATAGGAATACTTGAAACTATACAACTGTGTGCAAGTTATTTGTATTAGTTGATTGTAGAATATAATGGTCTACTCCATGATGTAACGTCGGAGTGACCATTCAGTAGATAGAAGAATTCTGGTTTTAGAAATATTGTTTCCTCTCAAGAATAAATCTAAGAGCAATTACGTGCCATTGACAAAACATATTTTATTGCCAGAGAAAGCTAAATAAAAATGGGAAATACACAATAAAATAAAATACAAAAAAAGTAAATGAAGATGTATACGTAGAAATGTCCTCATTGTATGTATGCGTGTGTACAGTTTCTAAGAGATATGGAAGTTTTTGAGGGACTTACATATTTGAGAAGAGTTCCATAGGTGTTGTTTTTTTTTTTAGAATTATTAGACATGCCT
Organism: Sepioteuthis lessoniana; assembly: GCA_963585895.1. Lineage (NCBI taxonomy): Eukaryota > Metazoa > Mollusca > Cephalopoda > Myopsida > Loliginidae > Sepioteuthis > Sepioteuthis lessoniana. Next base: position 6,112,541 of record OY757928.1, read on the forward strand.
GTGTTATGAAGGTTTAGTTTCTTTGTATAATGGCATATCAACCTTCGTGGTTTTTTAAATGTTACAGCCACCCTTGATAAGGAACAGCAGTGATACTATTTAACCTATCGCTGGGAAGATAAGGGGGTTCATACCTTTTCCAAGGTTATTATTCCGAAAGCGAACATAATAGCGTGACTAGAATTCGAACTCGCCTTCTTCGAGGCTGCAGTCGAACACTTAAGCCATTTACACCACGTGTAGTGAAGTAAGATTAAAACGTTATGTAGTGTATTATTTTGTAGTTTCGTGTTCAATGCTACACAAGATTCGCTGGGAACGGAAAACCACTGTAACTAGTTTTGTCTCTAAAGTATCAATGCAGTTAAATTTTATTCTTATATTCCAGTTTCTGATGCTTTTACAGTGCCATCTATCGGTCACCAGCAGAAATCCTTCGGCAGGCAAAGGATGTATGAATTTACCAAACCCCTCTGTAACGAAGAGCATGCGACACAAGGTCAATTTTTATGCGAAATTAAGCTGATTTAAATTCAGAATATTTTTAATCTCTAAATCTACCAAGGCTAAAGAACCTACACTGCCCTTCTATTTATCCATTGCTGGGGAGATAACAGATGGAATCATGTCTTTTTCAAAGGCATTGGTGTAAAGTGAAATGCAAACATCTTGGTCCAGAATTTGAACCCGGGTTGCCGATTTCATTTCCTAAGATGATAACCGTTATACTAAGCGTGCTTCCAAGTGTTTTACAATGTAACTCTCTAATTCTCTAGATTTTTTGTCTTTCTTTTTTTCTTTCTTTCTTTTCAGTGCTCCGTGATGATTTTAAAGTAAATCCTAAAGATACAATGGTTGCGGTTGGGAAAACAGCAATTTAAACATGTCAGCCTCCAAGAGGAGAATCAGAACTCCGTATCATCAGGAGGAATGATAGAAATGAACTAACGACGAATAGCTGTTCAAGGCGTTGGGTCCCCAAATTGTAAGTTCATAACTGTAAGCAACTATCGAGTGACAAACTCTCAAAGAATGGCTTCTAAGAGGTGAATACTAATCCTTATTTTACAAAGAGTAAGACAACTTTGGTAGAAGATTATATCGATGGAGCAACGAGTAAGATTAAAGAACCATTTTATTTTTAATTGGTACCCAGTCGCCGACTACGTCCCCTAAAAAGAGATAAGCCCTCCACCCCTCGCCAAAGAAAAAGAGAAAGAGTGTCTTGGAATTTACACGAAACTGCGTCCAGTTTTAAGGCCCCACTTCTGGATCTCTGAGGAGTATGGAGTCATTCCATCAATGACATTACTTCCTTGCCCACTCTAACCCAGAGGGGCACTACATTTTATGGTCTCTTCGATGGGTCAAATAAATCTGTTTAGAAGTTATTTGTATTAGATAGGAATACTTGGAACAATATAATTCTGTGCAAATTATTTGTATTAAAAAGTTACTTTTAGCTATAGTTGTTTGCTGAGGATTATTATTATATACTTGGAACCATATAACAGTACAAACAAAATACTATTAAATAGTTGCCCAGTTGGCTGGAGCTGTAGAATACACCGACTGCACCTCTGCAGAGAGACAAAACCCCCCATAATGAGTGTCCTGGATATGACACTAAACAATCTGATGGTGAGGCTCCAGTGATGCTGGAGCTTTGTGCAATGCGGAGCACCCCTTCATTGCCATTGCTTCCAGGTCCACCCTGGCTCGGAATGGTAACACCTGATAGGATCCTATATATGGGTCAAATACAACTAACATGCAAAACTGAATTGTTAGAATTAGAACTGTTTGACTAAACTGAATAGCTTGAAATAGAAATGTTTTTGACAATTAAACTGTACTTATATTTAAACTGCATGCTCATGCTAAACTGAATTGTTTGAAATTGAACTGTTTTTGACATTGAAACTGTACTTACACTAAACTGATTTGTTTAATATAGAACTGTTTTGACATTTATCTGTGCGTTAACAAAGCCTCTATTTATACTAAACTGAATTAGCTGAATTAGAACTGTTTGAATGAACTGAATAGGTTGAAATAAAAATGTTTTTGACAATTAAACTGTGTACCCATGCTAAACTGAATTGTTTGAAATAGAACTGACTATTTGCATAAAAATAGATTGACTAAACTGAATAGCTTGAAATAGAAATGTTTTTGACAATTAAACTGTGTACACATGTTAAACTGAATTTTTTGAAATAGAACTATTTGCATAAAAATGGATTTGGTGTTAAATAACCTACAAAGGTTGATATGCCATAAAACCAACCAACCAACATACAATTAAATAGAAATAGTATTAGATAAATATACTTGAAGTCATACAACTAACCAGATTATTTGTATTTGATAAGAATACTTGATAGCATACAACTGTGTATAAATTATTAGTATTAAGAATATTTACTTAAAGTTACTATTGCTTTACAAAACATTATTATTATAAGTCACTTGAAACTATATAATTGCTTGAAATACACGAAACAATATGTGCACAAATTATTTGTATTAAATACAAATACTTGAAACTATATAACTGTGTGTAAACAAATAATTCTTGTAAAATAGGAATATTATAGGGTTAATCATGCATGCTTCAATGAATAGATACATCGGTAAAACTTTTAGATATTCAAAGAAAAAATAGACAAAAAAAAAAAAACACATAAGGAGTTTACAAATGAACAACACGTTTTACGCTATACAATAGGAAATTATATGTCAGCAACTTTGATTTAATCAAAATGTCTTTAATGAAAAAAAAAAAAAAAAAGAAAGAACACAACTTATCACAGTGAAAGTGTACTGATCCATGAGACAGTTACCATCAGTTTACAAACAGGTTTCTACACTATATTCACACCCCTGTCGTCAACAAATTAATTATCAAGGAACATGGGATACTAAAAGACATTTAAAAAAAATGAAATAAAACAATGCAAATAATAAAATGCCAAACTCAACCGATTTACAATATCCGTTTAAAAAGAAAAAAAGAGGTACACTTCTCCCTACTTTGTTATGTCCGGTGTAGACTTCATTTTTGCGAAATAAAATTTCATTTCTGATAGAGCGATCCTTATAGCAAAACATATCAATTTAATTTTCCGTATTGTCTTGGTTTGGTTTCCTAGTTTAAAGGGATACCTACCTTCATGGGTTATTTAATGTTAAAGCCACTCTCGTAGAAGAATTATAGTGGTACTATTTAAATCATAGCCCCGGGGGGGGGGTCATACCTTTCATGGCGAAAATGAATATTGGAGTTCGATGTCACAGTGTCAAATAATTAGGATTGTAATTAAATATATAAATTATTTTGTTTTTTGGTTTGGTGAGGTTTAGGAGTGATTAAAAATCTTTGAGAGTAAGTGTACTTCGCCGCAAAAGTTCATATGGTATAATTCTTGCATGTGTGCGAGATGACAGGTTTGAAAGATTGTTTTGTAGATCACCGGGGTGACCAGGTTTAACATTTCATGTCAAAACAGTTCTAGACAGGATACGGAACATAAGCAAATCAAGGCTTTTCTGGTGCAATAATAAAGAAGAGATTATATAAGAAAAAAAAAATTGAATTCAAACAGACGGCCGTTGAAGAGAGTTGAGTTTGAAACCCAAAGAGACAAATTGGGTTAGACGTTGGTGCGAATCAGTTAGGGTGGGGTGCCTCATTGTAGCTGGAAGCGAGATATGTTCATACATCTTTAAAGGCCTTCTTATCCCCCTCGTGTTTGCATCGAAAAAGTCTATATTCGGATCTGAATGACAGAGTCGCATTTTTGTTTTTAAACTTTTGATACACAACATAATACGATCATGTTACAACAGTCCACTAAGTTAGCCACTATACCACGAGGACTCCACCCATATTGCCTTCTTTTTCATGTATATATATATATATATATATGCACACACACACACACACACACACACACACACACACACACACACACACACACACACACACACACACACACACAGAGGATGAATAAAGGTAATAAGACAGGAATATTTATGTTGTTATTCATTTTTTGATTGTTTTCAACTAGTATTGACCTTAGGTTAACGTCAGGAGAAAAAAAATTGTGAAAAATGTTTTTAAATGAGTTGATATGCTACAAGAGAAGCGACTAAAATTGAACTGGTGACATAGATAGTTGGATGAAAATAATTATTTAATCTTTGAGGAATATGTAAGAATAGCCAGTAACAGTCAATTTGTAGAAAAGTGTCAGGTGAAAGGAGAATCACTTTGGAGAGTAGTGAAAGAGTGTATTATTCTAATTATTTGTCTATAAGACGCACTAATTTTTCGGCGCCAAAGTTATGGGTGCGTATTATATACGTGAACTATATAATTAATTTTTTTTTCGGTCACATGCTTTACCATATTCGGAACGGGTGAAAATATCCACTGGAATGTATGTTTGTTTATAACTTTATTTCTCTAAGTGTGATCTTATTTTTGTGTGAACATGTCTGCGTGTTTGTTCTAGATAATGTGTAAATTTTGTGTTTTAAGATATCATGTAAACTAAAAAATTCTTATTTTTAGTCAGTACGAACTGATAGCAAGGTAAAATTTAGTTGCTATGAATTCTGAAAAGTCTCTGCGTGTTATACATGAATTTTTTTCATAGTTTAAAGCTAGGAGTGTGTATGATACACAAATAATTACGGTTGGTTTGTAATTGGAGTAGGTCCTAATTTTATTCACGTGTTGACTCCTTGAAACAGGGCGTACTGTCGACATTGTGTAAACGTTGGTGAAAGAGAATATTTCATGCTTGATAACATATAATAAAATTACAGCAATACCAAAAAGCAAAACAATAAATAAATAAAATATAAATAAATAAATATAGAATGACAAATTGAATACATTCAAAACAAAATACGTACATAAGGAAATCTTGACAAAGACGTGTAAGCAAGAAAGTCACAAAGTCTAGACAAATACGTTGTGGTTTCTTTCAGTTGGCTAGTCAGTCTTGTGGCATATCAATCCTTCTTGGGTTATTTTATGCCGAATCCAGTTTAACAATTACACTCTCCAATTACGTACGATACAAAGATCTACATTAACAATAATTTTGAATAGGCAACACTTCATATTTTGAGGCAATATAAATGTTTTATAAGACTATATATACTGCTCTCAACATTCTTGTGTAATTTCCGTCTAGTTTCTTCTCTAGCCGTTTAGTTAGCGTCCATGTAGTGCATCCATATAGCAGTATCGACACAACCACTGCCTGGAAGAAATTGCGTTTCATTTTATCGGTTAGGTCTGATTTCCATAGTCCTGGGGACAACACCCCACGCGACACCAACTATACGGACACTTGCCCCCCATCACGAAAACTATACAAGTTAGACGAACCAGACACGCGGGACACTGCTGGAGAAGCAAGGACGAGCTCATAAGTGATGTACTCCTATGGACCCCCACATATGGCCGTGCAAAAGCAGGACGACCAGCTCGAACTTATAGGGAGAAGTGGCGAGAGAGGGTCAGGGATATCCGTGCTGGCGGCACGACATGATGATGATATATATATATATATATAAATAAGTAGTAAAGTAAAGTTGGCCGACTTTAGTCGAGGGTGACCCGGAGGCTCCCTTTTCAATAGCTACTACACCGAGGTGTAGGGAAGGGCGCTACTCTTTTCCCTGGATTGCTCCACTTTACCCTTCATCCGTACCTTATAATGCTGAGTGCTAAGCAAGGCGGCATCAAGTACCATTTTTTGAGTCTTTGGTATGGGATTGAACCCCGGTCTCCCGGACCATTGGCGAACACTCTACTCATTAGACCGATGACCCGGCTACATATATATATATATATATATATATATATATATATGAAAAAAAATAGAAAACAAAGTATGGTTTGTTTATTTTGTTTTCTTTCCTTTCTTTTCTTTTCTTTTCTTCCCTTCTTTATTTTTTCCTTTTTGTAGCTGTCGCTCTAAGTGCACCCTAGTTTAGACATGTATCCTTTCCTCCTTTTTGGTAGATTAAACAATTACATAAGGACCCATATCTGTTAGAAATCCCAGAATGCAAAGTGACTTCTGCCCAGACTGGGACCAGTTGTAAGATTTGGAGTGAATTTTGTTTAAGAATAGGACCTTGGTAGTTCTTTGGTACTGATTACGGCGGACAGGTAAATCTATTTTCATAACTTTCCTATGAAATTTTTCTACTTTATAAGACCTCTTATTGTAAAAATATTAACTCTTAATTGTTGCTTAAACCCTTTTTATTTCAGTAATTCACAGTGTCTTGGATTGAAGCAGAATAAATCTAGCGTTCAGTCAAACATCAGTCAAGTTTTGTGCTTTAATTTTTCAACCCCAAAAAGCGTCAAGGAGCTGCTATACTTTTCCTTTCTTTTCTTTCCACTTTTCTCAAAAATTCTGACAATTAATTCTTTTATCATTTTTCGATCCGTTGTATATCTTAGAAATTCGGCACATTATAAACATCATTGCCTGTGCCAATCACGTTATAGTTTACAAAAAAAAAAAAAAAATAAATAAAGAAATAAAGAAAAGAAAAAAGAACACTGATGGAGCGGTTTTGAGTCTTTTTTTGGATATACCTTCTCCTCTCCGGTTATTTTAATAAAAACATACATCGTTGTTCAAGCAACATTTTTCACCATCTTAAAGTCCTGATGAAGGTTTATTAAAACGAAAACGTTTTAGCGTTGACTCTACATCATAATAAATTCAACACATTTAGAATACTTTGTTTTTCTATTTTCTTCATACTGTTAGATTCATTATATATATATATACCCAACCCCTCCACTACGAGGAGGATGCGACACAAGGTCAATTTTAAGAGAGAACACAACAGCGGTGAATTTAGAGTTTTCAGTCTCTTTGACCCGCTGCTTTACCAAGGCGAAAAATCCCAGTCTGCCCTACTATCTACTCATAGCTGTGATGGAGAGAATAGTTTCCCAAGGGTATTACCGCTATATAATAATAGTCTCGTCTAGAATCTGAATTCCGATAGCGGTGTCCATTTTTATTACGATGGCCATTAAGCAACAAGCCCCTCTCACTGTAGTATTGATAACATCTTAAACAATTGTATTTGACCCATAGATAGGACATTAACAGGTACAACCATTCCACGTCAGAGTAGACCTGGGAGTAATGGCAACAATGGAGTGACTTCACACTTCTCAGAGCCCCAAAACCAGTGTCTCACCACCAGATGCACGATTAAAAAGTATATGAGTACATGGTCTGGGCACGTTACTCTTTACATACCAAATGCAAAGGTCAACAATTCAGAGGTTCATTTGGCGTAACGTTGTAGGTAATGGATGCGGTGATTCAAGTTCAAATGAGACTTTGGGTTTCACTTCAGGCTAATGTCCAATGCAAAAGCACGAACCCCTTTTCTTTCCCCTCAGCTATGAGTAAATGGTAAGGCAGACTATGGTATTTAGGTAAGGCAACCGGTCTAGGAGAAGGAAAACTTTTAATTCAAACCCACTGTATAATTCTTACATTGCCTAGTGTCATACAATAAAGGAGAATTACTCGGTACTGTACCCCGACGATAAAACGTTTATAAGATGAGAACACATTCATGTTTTTTTTTCAAGAAAATTACACTAGCTCCCTCCATAAAAAAATAATAGGATCAAAAACACTCATTGATTTAATAAACCACCTTTTTGTCGTATGACTACCTATAAGGGTTTCTAAATTTTTATAGAAACAGGAATGGACGCCAGTTGTTGATTAAGGATTTTGTGGATTATTCAACCATTTTAATAAGCATTTTTTCGTCAGATGTGAAACCTTTCAACGGAGTTTGGAACATTAAGATATGCCATCATCATCATCATCATCATCATCAAGTTCGTAGTTCCCTGACTCTCTATCTGCCCCAATCATCCGTCGCTCCTGTGTACGTACTCGTATGTATGTAAGTCTTTGCCGATTGGCCAACACTGCTGCATCCATGTGTAAAAATCCATTGATAATTATGAGTTTATCTTTACTTCTCCAGCCGAGCCCAGCATCTCTTGTTCGTCTTACTTGGATGGTTTGTGAGATGGGAGGCAATTGACCGTACAGCTGCTGTTTTTAGGGGTGCTGCTTCCAGTATTTGTTCAAAACTGCGCATATCACTGTTGTGTAGTTCCTATTTAACTTTTTCTCTGCTGTGTTAGCGGCCATATGGTGCATCCATATTATATTATGGATACTGCTATAGCTTGGAAGAAATCCCGTTTTAATTCATCAGATAGATCATAAATTTAAAATTGATTATATTTTTCGCTTGAGTAAGCTCGAATTTCTATTTTTTTTTTATTGGATTAAATGAGTGATGAAGAAAGACGGTTTCAAAATGAGTACCTATTGCAGCTTATCCATTCGAGTACTTATAAAATCCGTGGTACCTCAGGCTAGAGAATGTCTCTGTAGAATATAAGTAAGCGTGTTGAGACTTTGCTATTCGTCTTTCGAAGAGAGAGAGAGAGAGAGAGAGAGAGAGAGAGAGAGATAGAGAAGGAGAGAGTAACAAGAAAACCGGCCAATGAAAAAAGAGCTTTCTTGTCTCGTGCTCAGAACGCGCACGTGTGTCTGTGTGTTTGCGCGGGAAAAAAGCCGCCTCAGAGCAACACAGCTGCCCTGTCGACTTAATTTCTACACGCTTCTCTTTGTCCTTCTGTGGCGTTGTTGGTTTTAATGAGGCCAAGATCTTTTACTTTATTTTGGTCACGTTTTACTTATTGTTTATTTATTTATTTCCAATACCCTCCTCCTTCCCGTCACCCCCTCCTCCTCCTCCTCCTCCTCCTCCTCCTCCTCATCACCATCATCATCCGAAACACTTATTTTTTCGAAGTGCGATAAGTGGAATTCAAATGAAACATATCTATCTATCTATCTATCTATGAGGGCAGGCTGAAAAGTTCATATGATGACCTCATATCTGCTGTAGATGACATTTTTAACCAATGGGATCCAAGAACTGCAACACTGATGGAAGAAGTGTGTGGACTGCAAGGGAGACATTGTTGAAAAATAAACCTTATTTGGTCAAATTTCATGTAAGTGTTTTGGTCAGCCTATGAACTGACCCTTATATCCATCACATCAGTCTGTTCATATGTCTGTATCAATCATCTAATTCTTTTCATATCTATCTCAGTTGATTTATCTATCTATCTATCTATCTATCTATCTATCTATCTATCTATCTATCTTTCTATCTATCTATCTATCTATCTGTCTTAGTTTATTCCTCTTTATCTCAGTCTGTTCAAATCTATCCGTCTTTCCATCTTTCCTTCTATTTAGTCTTTCTATCTATTTATCTCAGGTAATTGATATATACCTATTTGTATCTATCCATATCCGTCTACCTGTCTCCATCATAGATTGTTCATTTTCGATCTATACAAGTTGATAAATATCTCTTATATTGATCGATAGGAGTTGCTTGATGTCTGAAATGTTATTCAGTGAGCAATTATTATTTTGAGTGGATGTTTGAGTCTCGCAAACCCCACCAAAATAAACAAAAAAAAACAAAAACAAAACAAACAAAGCCAAACCCCCTAAAAACATAGAAAGAAAAGCCGTTTGAATACCGAATTTTAGTTCAAACAACTACTCCATTTCAACCGGTAGACACTACACAATCTTCTTTCCTAATATATATGATTTTTCAATGAATAAAACCATGACGTGATCTCTGCATTCGTTCTTACAAAAAGTGATTAAAATCCTGTTTATATCTGAGAATATTTAATCTTGCACCCCTTGTCACTATTTTTGCGTTTTCTGAATTTATATTTTTTTATAAGGATTTACTATAACACTTTACTATATTAAATGAAGATTTTATCAATCTTAATTTGCATATCAAAACCTTTATTTACTTTTTCACTTAAACAAAATGTCTGCTAACAAACAAACAAACAAACAAAAACAAACCTGTATCTGCAATGGCAGATACAATATCAGCAGGTCTTCGATACAACCTTGCCTTGATCTGTGCCCAAATCCAAGTGCAGATTCATGCACTCTGGGAGTCACAATTTATTCGGATGAGTCAAAATTTTGGCAATATTTTGGTAATACGCGTGGTTCAATTCAGTGGCTCCGGATGGTAATGCTGAGCTCATGAAGGCGATGAACCACAGTGGTCTATGAAATGCCGAGCTCGCCTGATACTCTCTGAGTGCTATTCACCGGATTCAAATCTATGTCTTGGAGCACGACCTCAGAATCCACGTTCTTAGTTCTAACTGACATTGCCTGATCGTCGAAGTTCTTGCAACCTGAGTGAAACTTTTTGAACTATCTGATTACTGTGATCAACTGCGCCTTCATCTTTTGTGCAATTCATTTTATTGATTGATTCTGCTGTGTTTTAGCCCAGTTCGAACTCAGAAATGATAAGTTTACGAATTAGACTATATTGCACGTTCATCTGTACAACTTTCAAATCATACACAGAGTAAAGCAATGCAAACCGTGTTAGTGCATCAACTATCACAATACTACCAACCACTACAGGCACCTTTCACGGCTTGAACTGCTTCGGTCACGTGATGTACACGTCACAAATGAGCGCGTACTACCAAAATATGTCAAAACTTTTGACTCATCCTAGTGTTTATTTGTGAAGAGAATATCAATCATAAAGTTGACAAAAAAGCTTACACAAGATTTTTTTTGTAAATTAAAAAAAAATATTATGATTATTATCTTAAGAAGATATAATTAAAGATTATCATAGTTTTTAAACCCTTAATAATACTTTTAAATACAATGATGATGATGATCATCATCATCATCAAGCTGTGTAGACAGCAAAGATAACTTTAACTTGATCCCGTCATCTAAACAGCATCCAGTGTCCGTACAGATCTGATAAATGTACATTTTTGCTGGTCAGCCAATAATGGTGTGTCCATGTGTAGTAGTCCATTGTAGAACGTCACTTATTAGTTTTTCCTTACTTTACCAGCAGTTCTCAGCAAGTCTTTTTTTTTGTCTTACATGGATGGTTTGTGAGATGGGAGGTCGGTGGCCGTACAGGTGCTGTTTTATCGAGTGCTGCTTCGAGGGTTTGTTCAAAACAGCATGCAATATCCTTGTGTAGTTCCCATTTGGTTTTTTCTCAAAATGCTTCGTTAGAGTGCCATCATACTAGTGCAAACATGCAGTAGTACGGACACGGCTACAGCTTGGAAGAATTCCTGTTTTAACTCATCAGAAAAATCAGATTTCTATGTGACCAATAACTTGTCAATAGCACAACTTCACAGAGGATGAACTTGACACAATTCTGAAAATAATCAAAAGCATAAAATCTGCAAATTTTGATGAAATACGTTCTGAAGTTTGCAAGACATGTAAACTTGGCGACATACTTATTTGATTATGCAATACCATATATATATATATATATATATATATAAGGCAGAATAGAGAAATGGATGAAGAAAAGCAACCTCGGAATCACTAAGAACAACAGAGGTATAACCCGTACTGCTATAACTGGTAAGATTTATAATACCTCGTTTCTCAATTGTATGTAACTGGAACATGAAACAACCCACACGCTGGGTTTTGTTGGTTTGGCTGTTCGTTTAATGGTGTGGTCCCTATTGTGTCTTCTCACACCCGACCAAGTAGGCATTTTACAGGTTGTACAAAAAATAAATAAAAAGAATAAAAAATAAAAACCCAAAAATAAACAGAAGATGGAAGAAAGAAAACAGACAAACACGGATTCAGAACTGCAAAACACAGGAATGTGAAGTTAGTCCCTTTTAAGCATTACTCTGTGTGTTATGAGTGTTTATGGCTCTTGAGAGAACTCAGCGAAAATCCTAAACAGCAACCAAAAATGTTGACTCATCTAGTCATCGTCTTCACGCCTCTGTGTCTTCGTTCTTGACTACATACCGCTCTCTGACTGCTCTGGGCCCCCGTCTTAGATCCGACTGACCAACCTCGTGTCTCGGGCTTGAATGTATGATTCTATGCTCTGGAGTCTCACTCTTAACTGACCAATGTCTTTCATACTTTCTTCCGGTCTTGCAGGTTCACGCATGCACAGCTCTTTGTGTGGTCTTTGTGCCAAAATAGACAAAGGGGTCATTGTAGACACTCTGACACCGATCAAAAATGCCGAAGATAAGATCTCTTCTTTGGCCACCCATCCACGAACACTCAGAGAGACCCACACACATACATCCATGTATATATATATATATATACATACACACACATGAATGCTCATTATCATGCCACAGGAATTTGAGAAAGTTCTTCGGGAAAATCAAGTCAGATTGTCAAATTGTTTTAAAATTTTAAAAGTTACCAAGTAACAAGCATTCAGTGTTTGTTTCCATGATAATCTATTTGAAGATAGTCTGTTTATAAGATCTTTTGGGAACGGGTTTTTTTTCTTTTCATTCATTGCCCTTCGCTGACTAAAGCTACAAGATTTCTGCTAATCTTGAACATGTTTTTATATTTTTTCTAGTCAGTCAGTCATTTCAATAAACTGAAACATTAAAGAGTTTCGTCTGTATATACGAGGGTACGTCAAAAGTTTTGCCATATTTTCGTAACATGCAGTACAATTCGGCAGTTCCAGATCCTTTTGTAGAGATCGTGAAGAGGACGAACCACACAGGACATTTAGATGACAAACTTTCCTGATACTCTCTGAGGACTACTCACTAGGTTTTCCTCTATAGCTTGGAGCACAGCCTCATAATCCATAGTTTTTGTTCCTACGTGACTTTGAGTGTCAAGGTTCTTGCAACTGCCTTTCAAAAAAAAAAAAGTTCGTTTCTGAGGGAGGGGGGTTGATAATACTAGTTCGTCGTTTTACGGGCAGAGTATCTTAACTCCCAACTTTGCTTCTCGTTCGTCTGGTCCGTTCTTTCTCTCTTCTCTCCAATTAATCGCTTATTCACTGGTGTCAGTCCTTGTGTTTGTCTCTGAGCCTACTTTTATGCAACAAAAATTTGCATACAATGTAGGCCTAGTTTCTACATATTCTGCTCACTAATATTCTACATTTTCTCGATTTTCGCCGGCATCAAATTTAAGGAAAGTCTTCTTATTTCTCTGCTCTACATGCCAAAGTCTTGCCCTTTTTCTGCTGGAATCTCCATTTGACTCTCTCGTTCACTGTCACAGCAACGTAAACGAAATTGCTTATAACCCCCCCTTTCGGTTATTATATTGTGATCAACATCTACTTCTTTTGCGCAACCAATGTTGTTGTTTTTTTTTGCTTCTGCAGGATTGTAACCTAGTTTGAACTCATAAAGTATAAGTTGCTGAATTAGACTTTGTTGTAGATTCATTTGTGCAGTTTTAAAATCACACATGGGATGACACACTTTACAACATATCAGTGCAACAACCACAATAATAACAAGCACAGCAGGTACCTTTCATAGCTTGAACTTCTTCAATCACATGATATATGTGTGACAAACTATCACATGACAAAATATTACTAAACATTTGACTCACCCAAGTAAAAGATTTAAGAATATTAAAATTAAAAAGTTGTAAAATTAATAACTGCAATAAGATTGCTCCACTTTACTCTTGATCCTTACCTTATAATGCTGAATGTTAAGCAAGGTGGCATCAAGTACCATTTTTTGAGTCTTTGGTATGACTTGACCTTGGATTGAACCCTAGTCTCCTGGACAATTAGCGAACATTCTACTCATGAACAGCAATAAACTAGTAGTTTATGTCATCTTTTTAAGGAAAAACAATAAAGATAAAAAAAAAACTACTTTAAAGTTTATCTTTCAGACTGTTCAAAGAATTCAACAAAAAATTACTTGAAAAATAATGAAGGATGGTGTAGGTTGCTACATTCCTGCAAATATTTCACACCAATTTGTGAAAAGAAAAAAAAAAACAAAACAGAAAGAAAACAAACAAGTGTAAAGAGAATTAATCAAGACAAACCAATTTCATTCTTTAGTTGCAGAAAAACTTATATCAACTCATTTGATAAACCTGCTTATTTGTTAGGTCTGGGGAAATGAGTAGATTTGAAAAATAGTACTCTTTTCTCAAAGTGTAAAACTTGCAAAAGAGGTAAAAAATCATATAAATATCAATTAAAAAAATAAAAGATCTTTAAAATGTATAGACAAAGAACCACCATATTAAGCTTTACTTAGTCAAGCACAAAGATCTAACATTGCTTACAGTATCTGCTGTTACAAAATTATCACCCATCTAAATACTGGACAGTCTCATTGTTGCTTTACTTGTGATTTACTTAGCTTTGCTTAGCCGGGCACACAGGCTTAAGGTTTCTTATAGTACCTGCTGTAACAAAATTGTTACCCATCTATAATACGGAATAATCTTATTGCTGTTTAACTTGCTATTTCCTAAGCTTTGATTAATCGGTCACATAGGCCTCAGGTTTCTTGAATTGCATGTAAGTATGGAACAGGCTCATTACTATTTAACTTTGGAGATCCAGCATAAACCATTACTTTCAGTGTGACTTAATCACAAGTCATGTCCTTTTAGTTGTTCAAAATTTAAAATGAAGTTGAAACATATCATAAAATTGAGCATAAGTTTCCTATATTTTTAAATCATATTCCTTGAGTGTTTTTTATATAAACAAAAATTTTGTTCTTAAAAAAATGTACTTGCTCAAGGTATATGTTGCATGTCAAAAAAATTCTTATATCACACAATAATGAAAAAGGTCAATCCAGCCAGTTGGGTACAGAGATAGTATGTACATTTTATACCAATGTATGAAACAGGATTTTGCATGCTGATTTTCAAGGCAAATAGGAGCTCCCTACTTGAAAGATTGATGCAACACAATCTTTCAGGCCTTCAGTTCCCATTATTTTACCCTGTGCTATACTAAGATAAGATTGGTAGAAAAGAAAATACAATTTGTCATAAGATTATTTATTTTAAAGAAACTAAAAATGTTCAATCATCATTCTCTCGTCTGAATGCGGATTTTTAAGGCTACTGAACCCTCCCCACTTGAAAGATTAGAGCAAGATTAAGTACTCTAATTCTCACAATCAACTCTTTAGTCTTCATCATCATCATCATCATCTCTTCATGGGGATAATAATCTTCATTCACCATCATCGACATCATCTCTTTAATCATCATCATCATCATCATCATCATCATCTCTTCATGGGGATGATAATCTTCATTCACCATCATCGACATCATCTCTTTAATCATCATCATCATCATCTCTTCATGGGGATAATAATCTTCATTCACCATCATCAACATCATCTCTTTAATCATCATCATCATCATCATCTCTTCATGGGGATGATAATCTTCATTCACCATCATCAACATCATCTTTAATCATCATCATCATCATCATCATCATCATCTCTTCATGGGGATAATAATCTTCCTTCACAACATCTCTTTAATCATCATCATGAACTCTTCATGAGGATGATGATGGTGATGATGATTTTCACTCATCATCATCACCATTATCTTTTTTCTTATCATCATCATTAAGATATGATGATGATGATGATGATAATCACCCTTCATCTCTTTATTTATTGTTAACATATCTTTATGCTGATGATGATTTTCACTCATCATCATCACTATTATTTCTTTAGTCCCCATCACCATCTCTTCATGATGATGATAATGATGATATTTACACATCTTCATTTCTACAATTATCACCACTATCACCTGAATTTTTTTTTCCACAATATGAAATAAAATGTATTCTTAAAGGTTATTATTATTATTTTTTAAGCGTATGAATTTCTAACCTTGCTCTTGATAGAAAGAAAGAAGGAAGTTTTGCTTTGTTTTTCCCCCCTCATATTCGCCTTCAGGTGAGTTTCATAGCAAGTATATCTCTGTTGGCATAAATTTATATATATGCCTGGGAGTTTGTGACGAACACAGATTTCTCCAGGGCGTTGGCACATAGAGAATTTACCATTAAAGCTCAGATATGAAAGTGTAGAAGAAGATTCGATATCTAATAATCTTGTACCTCTTCAATAAAGACTTCTCAGAATTTTTTTATGTTGATTCAAAGCAGAAAAAAGCTTCAAATATTAAATATTGGACATGTCAGTTTTTTTAGTTTCAAGATTTACATATTATTTTATATTGAAGAACTCAGTTTTATTTTACTTGTTAATTGCTAAACTGTATTTGCTTGGGAAATTGGAATCACTCTTTCATTGCCATTACTTCCAGGTCCATTTTGACTCAAAGTGGTTGTAGTTGTTTGGGTCGCATTTATGTGTCAAATAAATCTTTAGGAAAGTTATGAGTATTTGATCGGAATAGTTGAAACCATATAACTGTATGCAAATTACTAGTGTTAGATAGGAATACTTGAAATCCTATAAGTGTGTGCAAATTATCTTTATTAAAAATAGTTCAGTTAAGCTATAATTGTTCACAAATAATAATAGAAATGATCATCACAATAATTGGAAGCAGACACAATCAAACAAGTGAAGATTAAAGAAAAAACAACAAAAGAGTATCTCAAATGAACAAAACCAAACTCATCAGCAGAAATCTCATCAAAGGGATAAACAGCAGAGTAGTGCTCCTCGTAAGATACTCAGGAGCACTCTTTAAATGAACATGGAAAGAACTTTGACGAATGGACCAGAGGATAAGAAAGCTGATGATGATGCACAAGGCCTTACATCTGAAAGATGACATAGACAGACTATATGTGTCAAGAAAAGAAAAAGGAGGATGACTCACCAGCATTGAAGATTGCATAGATACATCAATGTGAGAACTCAAAGACTATGTAAAAAAAAGAGCAAAAAAGACTAATATCAGTGACCAGAAACAGCACTGACAATCTAAAGATAAACAGAACAGCAATAACTAGGAAGGAGAAATGGGAATATTTCTTTAGTCCCCATCATCATCTCTTCCTGATGATGATAATGATGATATTTACACAGCTTCATCTCTACAATTATCACCACTATCACCTGTAGGGATATTTCAAGCAACAAATGGACAAAATCTTGCATGAGAAGATCTAGACATGACTAAGAAAGAAAAACCTTAAGAGAGAAACTGAATCTTTTTCAATAGAAGCATAAAACAACGCCATAAGGACCAATTATATTAAAGTGAAAATAGATAAGACGCAACAGATTATCAAGTGTAGATTATTGGATGATGGAGATCAAACGATAAATCACGTAATAAGTGAATTTAGCAAACTAGAGGAAAGGGAGTGTAAAACTAAACATTACTGGGTGGGAAAGGGAATCCACTTGGAATTGGGCAAGAAATTAGACCATACTATCAAATGGGACATGCAAAATTCTTTGGGATTTTGAGATACAAACAGATCACCTAATTTCAGCCAGAAAACGAGACTGAATGATAATTAACAAAAAGAAAAAATGAACTGACTGTATAGTGAACTTTGTCATCTGATTAAGCCACAGAGTGAAAATCAAAGACAACAAAAAGAGAGACCGGTATTTGGACTTTGCCAGAGAACCATTAAAGTTGCGGAATATGAGATTAATGTCAGTACCAATTGTGATTAGTGAGTTTGGAACAGTCCCAAAAGGCTTGGTAAGGGGGACTGGAAGAGTTGGAAATTGAAGGACAAATTGAGACCATCCAAACAATGGCATAGCTAAGACTGGCCAGAATACTGAGAAGAGTCCTGAGGAGAGAAGAATTACTGTCACTCAGACTCAAGTGAAAGTCTATCAGTTTGCATTGATGAGAGGAGCTTGCAAGAAGTATAATAATAATAATAATAATAATAATAATAATAATGAAGCAAAGGACAAAGAAACTAATAACTCAGCACAAAGTCTTACACCCATGAGGTGAGATTATATAGACTGACTATAAGAGTCAAGAAAAGAAAGAGGAGGAGGAAGAGGAGGAGGAGGAAGACTGATCAGCATTGAGGATAGCATAGAATCATCATTAATTATCTTTTTAATTATTTGTTGAGAAATACACTAAAAAGAGAAATGAAAGACAAATTACAGCAGCCGATAACAGCAATGGTAACTTAAGAACAAACAAAAAAACAAAAACTAGAAAACAAAAATGGGAAGAAAAACAACTGTACGGATACTTCAAGTAACAAACAGGGAAGATTGCACACAAAAATATCTGGACATGGCTTAGAAATGGAGAACTCAAGAAAGAAACTGAATCTTTTCCAATAGCAGCACAAAATAATGCCATGAGGACAAGTTATATTAAAGCAAAAACTGAAAATAAGCAACAGAGGAGCAAGTATAGGTAGAGACAAAGATGAGAAAGTTATTTACATAATAAGTGAATGCAGCAAGCTAACACAAAAAGAGAATATGACTAGGTATGATTGGGTGGGAAAGGTGATCCACTGGGAATTGTGCAAGAGATTAACATTTGACCATGTTAAAAAGTGGTATATGCACAAATCAGAATCCATCCAAGAAAATGAGATAAAGTAAAAGTAAGTTGGCGACTGTTGTCGAGGGTGACCCAAAGGCTCCCTTTTCGATAGCTACAACACCAAGGTATGGGGAGGGTGCTACTCCTTTCCCAGATTGCCCCACTTTACCCTTGATCCGTACCTTATAATGATGAGTATTAAGCAAGGAGGCATCAAGTACCATTTTTTGAGTCTTTGGTATGAATCGACCTGGGATTGAACCGAGGTCTCTTGGACTATTGACAAATACTCTAACCATAATGCCAATGTCCGGTATGAGAACGAGATAAATGAATAAAATTCTCTGGGATTTTGGGATACAAACAGATCATTTAATTCCAGCCTGAAGACCAGAGCTTGTGTTAAATAACAAGAAAAAAAGAATTTGTCATTTTGTGGATTTTGGCATTCTAGAAGACAACTGAGTAAAAATAAAAAACAGCAAAAAGATACACAAATATTTGGACCTTGCTAGAGTACTAAAAATATATGGAACATGATGGTGACTGTGATACTTGGTATACTAGGAATGGTGCCCAAATAGCTTGGAAAAAAGACAGGAAGGATTGGAAAATCAGAAGAAGAATTAAGACCATCCAGATGACAGCATTGTGAAGATCAACTAGAGTATTTAGAAGAGTCCTAGAGACCTGAGGAGAAATGCTGTCACTCAGATTCCTGTGAAAAACTTACAAAGATTAAAACAATGATAATAATATTTCATTATAATCATTATTTACTTGAAATACTGGAAAGAATATCATTGCTTGAAATACTTGAAAGCCTATAATTACTTCAAATACGGGAAAGCATATAAGTATGTGTGTATTATTAGTCTTTGCAGGTGTTCTTGGTGTAATTGTTACCATTATAGGAAATGGACCTTGAAAACTGAGTTCAAATCCTGGATGAGACAGCATTTCACATAACATTAATATCCTTGGAAAAGGTATGAATCCAATCATTCTCTTTCTAGATATGGGTAAATAGTGGGGCAGAATATGCTCTTTTACCTTAGTATGACAACTGGTCTAGGAGAAGGAAAACTCTTAATTCAAATCTATAAACTCTTCTTTAAAATACTGACCTTGGGTCACATCATGCTTGTGACTAGGGATTAGGTATCATTATGTTTTAGCATTAGATAGGAATACTTGAAACTATATAACTGTGTGCAAATTATTTGTACTAAGAATGGTAATTTGAGCTATAATTGTTTACAAACAATAATGATATTTTATCATTATTATTAGTTACTTAAAATCAAATAATTACTTGAAATACTTGAAACCATATAAATGTCTTCATCCGGGGAATGGACTTTAGAGACACTGACTACTTTGACATTGTAGCAGGTGTACTGCAAGGAGACACATTAGCCCCATACATCTTTATAATCTGTCTAGACTATGTGCTTAGAACATCTATCGATAAAATGAAAGAAAACAGTTTTAAGCTAACAAAGGAAAGAAGCAGAAGGTACCCTGCACAAACAACAACCGACCCGACTACGCTGATAACATAGCATTCCTGGCAAATGCTCCTGCCCAAGCCGAAACCTTGCTACATAGTCTGGAATGAGCAGCTGCAGGTATAGGCCTCCATGTCAATGCACACAAGATGGAATATATGTGAAAGAAAAATCTTTTCTGGTTTATTTTACATGGATTATCTTTGGTTTGGTTTGGTTTGATTGAGTTTTATGGCCTCTCATCTATTGTAGATTATTTAATGCTAAATCACTTTATACATATATATTAAATATATATGATTTGGTTGGGTTTTATGATATATCAAACTTTGTAGGTTATTTAATGCCAAATCCCCTTTATACATATATAAGTGAAATAAGTAAAGTTAGCAACCATAGTTGAGGGCAACCCAAAGGCACCCTTTTCATTAGTTACTACACCGAGGTGTAGGGGAGGGTGCTACTCCTTTCCCTGGATTGCTCCACTTTATCCTTGATCCATACCTTATAATGCTGAGTGTTAAGCTAGGTAGAATCAAGTACCATTGTTTTGAGTCTTTTGTATGACTTGACCTGAGATTGAACTGTGGTCTCCCAGGCCATTGGCGATCATTCTACCCACTTGGCCAATGGACCAGTTTTAGTTTGGTTGGGTCTTATTGCATATTAACCATTGTAGGTTATTTAATGCCAAATCCTGTTTATACATATATATCAAATAAATAATTTTGTTGATAATGTTCACAAAGGAGCCTGAGCTATTTTTGACACACTGTTAAATGGGTTCAAGTATTGCTATATAACAGTCACAATTTAACATCAATCATTTGTTTGCAGGCACAGTTTGTTCTATTTGACCCATAGACAGAACCCTGGGTAAGAGTGGACCTGGGAGTAATAGCAATGAAGGGGTAATGTGCATTCCCTAAATTGACAAGGCTGGAGCCTCACCATCAGATAGTTTAGTATCATAGTCAGGACACTTGTTGGAAGGGGTCTTACCCCTCTGCAGTGATGTAATTGATGTATTCTACAACCCCAGCTGACTGGGCTGGGATTATATTTGAATGTAGAGCTCTGTGTGAAAACCAAGAGAGAGAAGGAATCTGTGTTTGTTTGTCACCAGTGCTAGAGGGAGGGAAGACAGAGAGGGAGGAGAGAATCATTTTCCTTTGCCAATTTATGTCATCTCAGGGTTACCTAGTATGACACATAGACTAGTCACTGTGCGTAAATCAGTCTTGACCATGTGCTTCAGATTTTTCTGCCAGTGATGTTTCTATTTATGTGTCCCAAATCTGCATGCTAGTGACCTTCCTTCACCCACGGTCAAGGCTGGCCCTTTGGTCCAGCAGTGTGGATGCCCCTTGTTCAAGTTTTGCACAAGGCCCTCTGCTCTACACGTCTCTCTCTCAGAGCACATGTTAACACAACACTAACTACAACAGCTTAAAAAATCTTTAATAAGAACTCATCCATTCCGTCATGAAATTTTTCCCAGTCGTAGTCTTCTTGATTTCAATACACTGTACAAGAAGAAATAAATATTTTGTCAATGATTCTATTTTGTGGTTTGATTTCTTAATATTTCAATTTGTCATTGTTAATAAATGCATGACAATTCATTTGGTTAGTCTGACGTTGTAGAAACAGTAGGAGTTGAATGTACCCTTTATCGATAGTCAGTTCTGTCAGTAATCTTTCTGTTAACTTAATAATTTGAGTCAATGGCTAATTCAACTTGGAGACTCCAACTTGATCAGCTACAAAAAATGATGAACTCTATTTAATCTTTAGAGAGGTACCATTCTTGAGTTTTACTTTTTGTCATTATATGTAAATAAGTAAAGTTGGTGACTGTAGTCGAGGCCGACCACTAGGTTCCCTTTTCAATAGCTACTACACCGAGGTGTAGGGAAGGACGCTACTCTTTTTCCAGGATTGTTTCCCTTTACCCTTGATATGTACCTTATATTGCTGAGTGTTAAACAAGGAGGTATCAAGTACCATTTTTAAAGTCTTTGGTATGATTTAACCTGGGATTGAACCGAGGTCTCCCAGACCATTGGCAAACACTCTACCCACTAGACCAATGAGCCAATTCATAAATCATTCTTATTTTATCTAAAACAATTTGACCTATGAATCTTTTGTAACACTGCTTCATGATAACATTACTATTTCTATTTAGAAATGAGTGAAACACTTTAATAAACATTTCATTGTTACTTCTAAGATAGTGAGAATTTTAAAAAAAATGACATTCAACAAGGACACAAAATTATCAAACAGTCGCACATTGGACTTGAAATTGCTTCTCTAAAAAAGTATGTTCATTTGTCTAATAAAAATTCACTCTCAGTAGAAGTCAGAATACAAAGACTCTGTGCTACATTGTTCTTGTTCTGTTATATTTACCTTATATAAGTTAGGGGAGCATAGACACAGAAAATGATAAATTGAACTTAAGAGAGTAAACGAATTAACAAATTACAAAATCAATACAACATAGATATATAGATAACCACTCTGTATAAACTAGACTACCCTTCCCAGAATGCATCACAAACTAGATCACCCTTCCTATTATATCCCACTAAACAGTATACAAAGGCATATCTGCAACATGAGAACCACTTGGTTAGATGATTGCATAAACAAAAAAATTACAGTCACCAGATACCACTGAATCTGTATCTATACTATTCTAACTTAGATATATACAAGATACTTAGATATGCACTACCACTCTGTATTTATAAATATAGTAAGTCACAATATATATATATATAACCTAAAATGAATGACTGTTTATTGTGTCAGTCTAATTACTGTTACTTTCATGAACTTTTTAAAAAAATAATCTAATCTAATCATCAATTATTCATCCAAATCTCATCTGATGAGAGTGTTAAAAAATATACATGAAACTGGCAGTAATGAGATTGCTACAGGAATATGAGTAAACATTAATTTATCTTAGGTTTTTATTCTTCTCTACTTGTAGGTATTGAGCACTTTTTTATTCTGAAAAAAATATTTTAGAATAATATGTTTATTCAACTATATATATATATATATATATATATATATATATGTTCATTTACCAACCCCTCTGCACAAGCAGGATGTGATACAAGGTCAATCTTTAAGTGGAGTTCAACAGGTTTGAATTCTGTTGACCTTCTCCTAGACTGGTTGCTAAACAAGCATAAAAAACCCAGTTTGCCCTACTATTTACTAATAGCTGGAGGAAAAATAATTAGATTTATATCTTTCCTAAGAATATTAGGGGTATGTGAAATGTAATCAGCCTTGTCCAGGATTTGAACTTGTGTTGCCATGTCCATTTCCTTTGACCATAACTATTAAATCATGGGCACTATATATATATATATATGAATAAACCTATCATACTAAAACTATATATATATATAATGTCTTAGAACAAAGTAGTTCAGGATACCTTAGAGTATATATTTTAAAATGAGATATCATAAAAATTATGCCTTAAGTATACCTTAAAATATATGGCTTTTAAATGATAATTAATAGGAAATTATGAGAAAAATTTCTAAGGATGCCTTTTAAAATGTTATATCATTGCACTGATGCCTAAAAAAATCTTAGGAGACTTTAGAATGCATAACTTTTTAATGAGATATTATTGAAATGATATGTCAGAAAAATATCTTAGTATGCTTTAGAATTTAAATCTTTTATAGTCATATGATAGAATAGTTTAGAAAATTCTCAGAATGCTTTAGAAATGATATCGCAAAGGATATACCTAAGATTTTAAATGTTTTCTAATCTCTTTTAGAAATATCTTGAAAACTGTTTTTGCATTTTACAAATATTATGTCTTCCATTAAGATTTATCCTTTTTTGCTTCTTTTTCACCAAATATTTTCGACTTCAAATCAAAAATAAAACTTTCTTTTTGTTCTACTGTAAACCACAAAATATTCACATGTATCAAAACTTAGTCAGAATTTCAAACAACTTAAATGTTTGATAAATAGAAATTGATCTAGACACTAAAAATAAATGAATAAATAAATAAAAGAAAGAAAAATATTAGAACAAAGAAATATTTCTCAGTTTATGAATATAATGAAAACATTTTTGTTTTGACTGTATTTTCCATGCAAGAAAAAAGTACTCACTTAATATTCTTGAAAGTTTCTTTATATGAAAATATGCCGTTTTATAGTTATCCAGCTTAAAAATATTCTCTTTTAAAACACATCCAAGTTGTATATAAAAACAGAATTGATGAAATATAAATTGGAGTAAAAAAAAAGATATCTGAGGTTGAACTTTTAGATATGAAATGGAAAATAAAATGGAATATTGAATTCAAGAATACATTTCTTCGGTTCACATTTCTAGCCGACAGTAAATTTTTCCAAGATGTAAGCAGCTTGTTGATAATTAATGAAGCAACATTTTAGTCATGATTGCCTGGGCAGATAAGATAATTATGGGAGAGTGGTTTCCTCATGTCATTCCCTCATGTTTTTTTCTGTCAATTATTAGGGAACATCAGTGATAAGACTTCTTGATAAAATAGTAATTGGTTAGAGAGTAGGGAGTAGTAGATTTATGCCTTTCTCAAGGTCATTAATGCTAAGTGAACATAAACAGTCTCAATCAGAATTTAAACTTGGTTTTCTGATTCTTTTTTCTATGCTGATAACTGTTGCACTATCTCACACTTCTATTATATATATATATATATATATATATATATAGTACAAGGTGAGTTGGATTTATGCCTTTCCCTTGGTTATTATTGTAAAATGAACATAAGCAGTTGCAACCAGAATTTAAACTAGGTTTTCTGATTCTATTGTGGATGCTGAAAACTGTTACAATTCCTTACACATCCATTTAATACATATATAGGGAGAAAGTGGATTCATGCCTTTTGCAAGAACATTATTGATAAGAGAGGATACTCAGCCAGGGCCAAAATTTGGTTATCTAATTCAGTTTTCTATGCTGATAGCTGTTGCACTACCTCACATATGCATTTAATGTATATAATGCAGGGAGAGGCAGATTCATGCCTTTCCCAAATGTACTAGAGCTAAGTCAACATAAATAGCCTTAACTGAAATTTGAAATCAGTCTTCCCATTTCCCTTTCCTTGCACTAATAAATATTACCCTACCTTATGTACATCCACTGGTTTTTCTTGAATATAAATTGAATTATTTTGGATCTCCCAGTATATTCAAGGAGATGAACTTTTCAAAAGCTTCTTACATTATGTAATTGTTAATGAGCTAGGCTAACATACTATTGTTTGTGAGCGATTCTCACCAAGTGCCTCTATATTTCTTGCTTTGTGCCAAGCTCAGCTAAGTTTTATAAATGACTACTTTATTTCATACCTTGAGCTCATCTGGATTTATGAGTATATATGACATACGTTTTGCAATGTGTTGGAGTGTATCTTTAGTGATGTTAATTGCCTGGAAACAAAAAGGGTTTCATGTTTCCTAACTAAGCTTGATCAGACCCTGATTTACAACATGCCACAACAACTTTTCATCTGTGTATTTTATGCTCTCTTTTTTATGTTGATATTGCCATCAGTCAGTGGTCTTTTCACAATTTAATTTCCATTGGTGTATAATTGTTGTTAGCAAGTGACTCATTCCTGTTAATCTCACAGGTTGTTCCTGGAGGTAGAAATTTGGTGAGTAATTTTTGCCATATGTGGTAGATCTTTTCGAGTCAAATATTCAATTGTCCTAAATTACGAGGGTGGGTCAAAAGTTTTGCAATAAATTTGGTAACGTGAGGCTCAGGTTTGCTGTAAATACTTTTGCCAAGGTCATGAAGGTGACAAACCATTCTAGAATGTGAGATGCTGAGCTCGCCTGATACTCTCAAAGTGCTACTTGACTGATTTACTGCTATAGTTATGAGCACGGCCTCAGAATCCACAATTTTAGGTCTACCTGATCTTGACTGATCATTGAAGTTCTTGTAATCCGAATTTCTTCAATCATCTGGTTACTGTACTACGATAAACTACACCTTCATCTTTCATACAACAAACGTTTTTGATTGCTTCAGCAGCAGTAAGGCCATGTTCAGACTTGTAAAGCATATGTTCATGAATTAAGATATGATATGTCTGGCTTTCAAATAAACAGAGTGAAGTAATGCACATGTCAGTGCAGCAACTACCACTATACTATTAAGCACAACAGTCTTCAACTATTTCAATCACATGACATGCACACTGAAAATTAGCACATACAAAAATAATACAAAACATTTGACTCACCCGAGTATTTAGATTCTCTTCAAGTGGTGATGGTTTCAAAGCCAACATCTCTCTCATCATTCACATTTCCACATTCCAATGAGATTTAAGAATATTTTGGGAAGAATGGTCAAGTTTAGTAACCGTTTATGACTCATAGAAATTTCAATTTTATTAAACCGGGGTAATTTACTCCTATTCCCTAACAGCTGATACATACAAGCATATAATATTATGACAGGTCTTATAAAGACTGTAAAAGACCTCTCGGAATGCTAGAGATCTCAGAATGTTGACATGTTTAATGCGGACCATATCAAAAAATTCTAGTTATCACTAAAATTAACGATTAGCAGTGAAAAAAACTTAGGCCCACTCCTAAAGGTTTGGTTTAATTTTTTTGTTTAATGGCATATTGACCTTCGTGGGTTATTTAAAGCAAAACCTATCCTTGGAAATGAACACAAGTGATATTATTTAAATCATATCTGGGAGGGATAAGGTGGGGGGGGGGTTCATACTTTTCCTGAAGATATTAATCCAAAAGTCAATGTGATAGCACAACTGAAATTCAAACTCACTTAATTTGAAACAGCAGTCTGACACTTTAGCAAAAATGCTGTAGGTACTCCCCAATTTCTTAAGGGTAATGGTAAGAAAATTCTTGACTAATGATATTGCAGAGTAGCAGCATTTTAACTGGACAGAGATATGGACCATTTCTAATTTGGTGATACAAGGTAAATAATTGGAATTATCAATACTCTGATCCCTAAACTCTTGATCCACAAACTTCTTTAT
The DNA here is from genome assembly GCA_963585895.1 of Sepioteuthis lessoniana. Lineage (NCBI taxonomy): Eukaryota > Metazoa > Mollusca > Cephalopoda > Myopsida > Loliginidae > Sepioteuthis > Sepioteuthis lessoniana. Next base: position 6,139,642 of record OY757928.1, read on the forward strand.
GAAAGTATTTAGATTATTTCTGGCAAGATGATAAAAAATATTAAATCTTCACTTGTTTCCATGTAGTTCCCTTGTACTTTTGAGATGTCATTAGTTTTTCTTTTTTATATTCTAGCAAATCTTTAAAAAAGGTCATGGGTCATTAATTGATATTATATTAAAGAAATGAATTACTGTAATTTTGAGAATATAGTTTTAATTACTAGGGAGAGTTTTGCAATATTTTTGTACATGCTACTCTGAGGTGCATATATCATGACTAAAACAGCGAAAGCTATGAAAAGTAGTAACTGTTGTTGATAGTATAGTGATAATTGGTGCATTGACATGTTGTGCATTACTTCATTCTGTGTTTAATTTGAAAGTTACACAGATGAATATACAACATAGTCTAATTGGGAAATTTATACATGACATGTTTCAACTGGATCATCATGCAAAAGAAAAAACTGAAAACATTGTGTAAAAGATGAAAACAGTTGATTGCAGTACAATAACCAGATGGTTGAAGAAATTTTGCTCAGGTGGGAAATACCTTTAGAAAAAGTTAATTAGTGATTAATTAATATTATATTAAAGAAATTAATTACAGTAATTTTGGGAATATAATTGTGTTTTAATGATTTTATACAACACAAATTTCTTTCCACTCTCTAAGCAAGGTTTAGAATATGCTGTTTTACCTAGCAGAGGGGTAAGACCCCCTGCAAAAAAGGGTGTCTTGAGTATGGCACAATTGCATCTGATGGTGAGATTCCTGTTCTGGAGAGTGTCAAATACACCTTTACTATTGCTCCCAGATCCACTCTGACCTGGAGTGGTAGTACCTTTTAAGGTCCCATCAATGAGTCAAATAGGTTTGTTTAAAAATTATTCATATTCAATTGGTCCATATACAAAAAAAATAATAAAACCCCTCTGAAACAACTACACAAAAAATGTAAATATGAATGTACAATGAAGATGATTCCCTAATGTCTAGGCTTAAAATAACCCTAGACAGGTTGAAATTCTATTAAAATCAATCAATTTCATTTATTTCCATAAAACACCCAACACAACAACATTTTTGGCCAATCCAATCATTAATTATGAAATATGCTTGTATTATCGGCATAACAAACTTTTTAAGTGGATTATATTTTTCATAAAGTAAAGTTGGTGACTTTAGTCGAGGGTGACCTGAAGGCTCCCTTTTCAATAGCTATTATGGTGAGGTGTCATGGTGTAATGGTTATCGTCGTAGGAAATGGATACGGCAACTCGAGTTCAAATCCTGGACCTGACTGATTGCATTTCACATAGCACTAATACCCTTGGGAAAGGTATGACTCCAATTATTCTCCCTCCAGCTATGGGTAAATAGTAGGGCAGACTAGGTTCTTCAGCTTTAGTGAGGCAACTAGTCTAGGAGAAGGAAAACTCTAAATTCAAACCTGTTAAACTTCGCTTAAAAATTGACCTTGTGTCACATCCTACCCGAGCGGAGGGGTTGGTAAATATGATTATGCTGAGGTGTCGGGAAGGGTGCTACTCCATTCCCTGGATTGCTCTACTTTACCCTTGATCCTTGCCTTATAATGCTGAGTGTTTAGCAAGGAGGCATCAAATACCATTTTTTGAGTCTTTTGTATGACTCATCCTGGGATTGAACCCCGGTCTCCCAGGTCATTGGCAAACAACCTACTCATTAGGCACTGGCCATTGGTACAATGGTTAGAGTGTTCGCCAATAGTCTTGGAGACCGGAGTTCAATCCCAGGTTGAGTCATACCAAAGACTCAAAAAAATGGTACTTGATGCCTCCTTACTTAACACTTAGCATTTTAAGGTAAGGACCAAGGGTAAAGTGGAGCAATCCAGGGAAAAGTGTAGTGCTCTCCCCTACACCTTGGTATAGTAGCTATTGAAAAGGGAGCCTTTGAGTCACCCTCAACTATGGTCGCCAACTTTACTTTTTTAACTTATATTTTTCATATTTTGATAAGAAATGGATTTTTTATATTTGATCTTTTAATTAACTTAAAAATATTAGTAAAGTTGCTGAAGTCTTTTAAAATATGCTTCCAGAAAAGATTTGAAAAATTTTTTTTATTTTATTTTGATAAAAAATGAATTTTTTATATTTGATGTTTTAATTAACTTAAAAAAATTACCAATGTTGCTTAAGTCTTTGGGTTTGGTTCGGCTTCTTTGATTAATGGCATATCAACTTTTGTGGGCTACTTAATGCCAAAACCATCCTTATAAAAGAATGTAAATTTTACTATTTAACCCATAGCTGTGGGGAATAAAGTGGTTCATACCTTTCCTAATGGTATTAGTCTGAAAGTGAACATAATAGAGTAACAGGAGTTTGAACTCGCTTACTTTGAGGCTTCCATCCAGCACTTTAACCATTACCCCCAGATTTTTCTTTACAAGTGCAAAATATAGTTTGGTGTTAAAAGAAACAGATATCAAAAAATGTCTTTTTAAAAATTGTATTTTTAAAAATCAATGAATTTTTTAAAGCAACAAACCTAAAATATCATTAGATGTGCTTGTCTCAAATATCGTGCTGAGGAAATGTCTGCAGTAATATACAAAAAAGAAAAAAAAATGTATATATATATATATATATATATATATAGATAGATAGATAGATAGATAGATAGATAGATATGTAATATTTATATTCACCATCCTGATAAAAGTAAGTTTTAGTCATTTGTTTCTTTATTTTTTTTATCTAAAAAGTTATGTTTTAGTCTAAAAATTATATAGCAACAACCATCCATAAGCCACCATCTTCTAAATCAGGTTGGGGGAGGGGAAAAAATTAACAAAATATAGCAGGTGTGTGAATTTTATGTATGTACCCAACTCCTCTGCTCTAAGTAGGATATGACACAAGGTCAATTTTTAAAACTGAGAACACCTGGTTTGAATTCAGAGTTTTCCTACATCTAGAGAAAGTTGGTGGTTGAAGAACAAATGGGTTCATGCCTTTCCAAAGGTTATTAGCACAAAGTGAAATGTTAATAACCTTATCCAAGAATTGAACTCACGTTGCTTATCCCATTTTTTATGACCACAACCATTATGTTCAGTACACAGGTGTGAAAATTGTAGCAAGTTTTATGGTTTTTAAAAGTAAATGCTCAGTGAAAAAAAAAAATTAAGATCATGACTGAAACTTAGTCTTATCTGGATGATGAATGTAAGAATTACATTCTAATATAATTTTTTTCGACATTATCAAAGACATTTTCTCTGCAGGATATTTTGAACAAGTACCTATTAAACAATGGTAATATAATTTCTCAACAAGTTGCCATTTTGTGAGTCAATGTTCAAACAGTAGGCAAGGAACTATTCTAATAGTTAAAGCGATGGACTGCAGAATTGTAATAAGCAAGTTCAAACTCCAGTTGCACTATTATGTTCATTTTCAGACAAATATCCTTGTGAAAGGTATGAACCTCCTTATCCTCCCAGCTACGGGCTAAATAGCGTCTCTGCTGTTCTTCTAGAAGGATGGCTTTGGCATTAAATAACCAACAGAAGTTGATGTGCTATTAAACAAAGAAACCAAACCAAACCAAACCAAGGAACTATTTGAAAGAAAGATGTTAGGATTCAAGTAATCTTTTTATCAGTCAAGTTTTTTTAAACAATTAAGCAGAACTTTAAAAGCACAAAATCAATCAGCTTTATTTTTAATTATATTAAGGTGAATCAAAATTATTTTGTGGGGAGTCTCCTGTGGCTTGGTGCTGAACTAAGATATTGTGGTCAGTTCCAATTCCAGTCACCCTACTGGATTTACTTTCAGACTAATGCCCCTGAGAAGCACCCAGCAATGGGCTGAATAGTATCACTACTGTTGTTTAATAAGGGTGGCTTTGGTATTAAATAGTCCATAAAGGTTGATATGCCATTAAACAAAAAACCCAAACAAACCAAACTAAAATCATTTTCATTTTTACAGATCTTTACTTGATAGTTTATTTTATATAGACATCACAAGCTGAAAAGTTGTCCGACATGAAAGATTTTGAACTAGTTGAACCTGACTATGCTTTTGTGAGGTTAATAAATATCATGGATAGGTTTATGTTTGTGGCCTTAAAGTCAAGCATAGTATTATACTTACGTTGTAAATTGTATAACTTACTATAAATTTTAAGATATTTAGAAATTTCAAAAATTCATGAGCTAAAACCATGATCCCTAGTTGTATACATAACCATAGATAATTTGGTGACCCTTGCTCTACTTATGATAGGATGAAAGACAGATGTAGAAAAAGAAAAAAAAAATGACCAGATTATACAAAGATTATTTCTTCATTGTTGGGAGGAGGTGTTGTGGACCAGTAAAGGGTCCAGAAGAAAGACACAAACTCAGGATTACATGAAACAAGTATATTGAATGAAAGTATAAATACAGTATAGGCAAAAGAGAGTTGAACGTCAGTCTGACTGCCAAAGTGTTAGGTTGGGGTTAACTTAACAACGAGATGAATATTCTCCTGGTATTCATAGTAATAGGAAAAGTTCATTATAGTCCGAGTATAATTACAAAGTTATATGAAAGCAACCTCGTACATTTTGATGTAAAGCTATAAAATTTAATATGCATATTTACTGGGGAAGATTTTGACATTAAATCTTTTTTGTTGATCACAAGAAAAAGAGGATTCTTACTAAAAGAGTTTTAAGAATGAACAATAATCAGCAAAGAACCCATAATGCTGCAAGATGAGACTAGTTATACAAAATTTAAATTTCCGAATTAAAAAAAAATCACATTTAATCAAACATTACTAATAAGGTTAGAGATCATTTTACAACCTGGAGATGTAAAATAATAACATAAGATCATTGCCTTATTAAGATTAACTCAAATAAAAAAACAAAAATGTTTAAATCAATAAATCTCTTAAGTGACACTTTTCTTGAAAATCTAAAATTTCATAATATCAGATGACAAGACTCAGATGAAAACAGCTAGCTCATAGTCAATACCAAGGCAAACTGTGAAAGGTACTAGCTGTGCTTAGTAGTATTGTAGTTGTTGGTGCACTGACATGTTGTGCATTACCTCACTACACATGTGATTTGAAAGCTGCACAGATGAACATACTACCTAATCTAATTTTTTGTGTGAAAGGTGAAGGTGCCGTTGATCGCAATAAAGTAACTAAATGGTATAAGAAATTTTATTCTTGTTGCAAGAACCTTGACAATCAAGATCAAGTAGGCCTAAAACTATGGATACTGAGGCTGTACTTAAAGCCACTGAAGCAAATCCAGGGAGTTACACTTGGAGAGTATCAAGAAAGCTCAGCATCTCACTATCCATTGTGGTTTATTCCATTCATGACCTCAGCAAAACTATCCAGAGTTGCTGAATTTTGCCTCACATGACCAAAATAGAGGAAAATTTTGACTCACCCTAGCATTAGCACTGTGACCAACTTCTATCCATGTTATGACCTCCTACCAAAGTGAGTACTTCAGCTTCAATATATTCTCTATATTACATATCTATGTATCTCTGCTAATATAGTTCACTTAATCTTTCTTATTCTCTACTCTACTGTTTTTACCCAACCCCTCTATGCAAGCAGAATGTGACACATGGTCAGTTTTTTTTATGTGATGTTTAAAAAGTTTGAATTCACTGTTTTCCTTCTCCTACACCAGTTGCCATACTAAGGCTAAACAACTGAATCTTTCCTACTATTTTACCCATAACTGAAGGGAGAATAGTTGGATTCCAACCTTTCCAAAGATTATGAGTGCTATATGAAATCCAAACAGATGCATCCAGGATTTGAACTCAGATCACTGTGTGTTACAATGGTAGCCATTACACCCTAAATGTTTCTGTTTTTCTATATATATTTTTATTATGGTTTGGTTTTTATGAAAATCTGGGAGAGCATTCTACATTTGTTGCCGAATCACTGATGGCTGATAAAGCTGATAAAGAAAAGCAAATTCTGCCATAATGGCTGTAAAGGGTCTTGCAAATTTGGTTTTATGGCACAACTCATTTTTTTCATTGTATTTTTTTTAGGATATTTTTCCAAAAAGGAGGTCACTTGGAAGATTTTATCTAGTCATGTATCTTTATGGGTATTTTCTGCGGTCCACAAACAGATGCACATGCATTTAGGAAAGAAAACACTCTACATATATACTTACTTGTATCTGCACATACATATATACACAAAGACACACTCGCTGCACTATAAATATGTTCAATTTTTCTTAGTATGCTCATTTCTCTTTATATTTTTACCCAACTCCTTGACATTGGCTAGATGCAATACAATCAATTTTTAAGGGAAATAAAACAGGTTGGAATTTGGAGATTACCTTCTTCTTGACTGGTTTCTATACCAATTAATTAGTAAGAAAAAACAACTGGAGATAATTCTGATGATAAAAATTGATTATTCTCTATGGAAACAATTTTGAAAAATAATTGTGTGAAATTTTTCTGCTTGTAAACAAGACTAAAGAATAATCACACACACACACACACACACACACACACACACACACACACACACATATATATATATATAGAGAGAGAGAGAGAGAGAGGGTGTGGAAGCAAAATATGGAATAATTTCTAAAATGTTTTTTTTTCAAATGCAATAAATCTAAATTTTCCTTATTAACTCTATTATTCAAGCACTTTTTTAAAATCGAAATTCAGTCCAATGTAAGTGAGCAAGAAAAGAAACATCAAAGAATCTATGATTTGCTTAACACTGAAACCAATCAAAAGTTTCTTTGTCTACTGTATACAAAAGAAAGAAAAATCTTTTACTAAAAACAAACTTTTTAAGGAAAAGGGGATTGAAGGATTGAACAAAAAATAAAAAGAAGGCTTTTTAACTGCTCTCGGTATGGCGATTAAGAGGGACCTCACAATGTCAAAAAGAAAGCATGCTAATGAATTGAAAGTCCACGAAAAAAATGTGAGGACAGCAATTCAACAAAATTTAAGCTGACACCGTAACCCCCTTGATCATGCTATATGGGTCATTTTGAAAAACAAAAGAAATGGAACTTCCCATCCAAATATTGGTTCACTTATGATAGCTAAAGTAAAAGTACGATCACCAGATGGAGACACAGAATACTTCGACATTGTAGCAGGAGTACTACAAGGGGACACGCTGGCTCCGTATCTCTTTATCATTTGTCTAGACTACGTACTTAGAACATCGATTGACAAAATCAAAGAGAATGGCTTCGAACTGACGAAGAAAAGAAGCAGAAGATATCCCGCAACAACAATTACCGACGCCGACTACGCCGATGACATAGCGATACTGGCAAATACACCTGACCAAGCCGAAACACTTCTGCATAGCCTGGAACGAGCAGCAGCAAGCATAGGCCTCCATGTTAATGCACACAAAACGGAATATATGTGCTATAACCAAACAGGGGACATCTCCACTCTAGAAGGAACCCCTCTTAAACTAGTAGACAAATTCACGTACCTAGGAAGCAGCGTCGAATCAACCGAAAAGGACATCGAAACGAGGTTAACGAAAGCATGGACAGCTATCAATAGGCTATCGACTATATGGAAATCAGACCTAACCGATAAAATGAAACGCAGTTTCTTCCAGGCAGCGGTCACATCGATACTGCTATATGGATGCACTACATGGACGCTAACAAAACGGCTGGAGAAGAAACTAGATGGCAATTACACAAGAATGCTGCGTGCAATCCTCAACAAGTCCTGGCAGCAACACCCCACAAGACACCAACTGTACGGCCACCTGCCCCCTATCACGAAATCTATTCAAGTTAGGCGAACCAGACATGCAGGACATTGCTGGAGAAGCAGAGATGAACTCATAAGAGATGTACTCTTATGGATCCCCACACATGGCCGCGCAAAAGCAGGACGACCAGCACGAACGTACATTCAGCAGCTATGTGAGGATACAGGTTGTTGTCCTGAAGACCTACCTAGGGCGATGAACGATAGGGAGGAGTGGCGAGAGAGGGTCAGGGATATCCGTGCTGCCAGCACGATATGATGATGATGATGATGATAGCTATTGAGTAGGAATGGAATAAAATGTTTGAAAAATTTATTTTGAAGGCATGCAAATCATTTTGAAGGCGTGTTGATACAATAAATGAAAAAAATAAAATGGTGGCCCTATTGAGTAAATTGACTGTTGGTGTCTAGCTTCTTAATTTGTTGTTTATTTTTTTAAAACTAAAATTAATCTTGTTTTATAATAGAGTCATTTATTATTATACTAGAATATTCCTAATTTTGCTTCTGCACACTATATATATATGCATATATATGAGGGAATGCTAAAAGTTTCTCCGTATAAAAAAGAAATAACTTAAAGCCGTGAAGCATATAATTTCACATATTTCTTCTGCAGTTTAATACACTGGTATATGATTTATGAATTTTCCCAAACCTTTCCAAAAAATAGAAAAAAAACAAAAGAGTTGAGGATGCCATCCTTCATTGGGTTGAGAACTTTTCATCAACATGTCATCTATCCAAGATGTGCTACATCATTGGGAGGTAAGTGTATATACAGGTACACTTTTGTAAGGGTGCTACTTCCAGAATTTGTTCCAAACAATATATACTATGTTTGTATAGTTCCTATGTAGCTTTTTCTCCAAGAGTTTGGTTTAAGTTCAATTGTTGCAGCCATACAATAGGACTGACACAGCTAAAACTTGGAACAATACCTGTTCTGTTTCATCAGAGTGATCAGATTTCCATAAGGTCATTAACCTGTCAATAACAGTCCATGGTTTCTCTATGTATATATTAACATTGCTTTCAATAGATGACATATTGCTACCAAAGTATATGAACTGGTCAAATTTTAGAGGCTTGCCATTAAATGAAGAGATGTTGGCATCTTGATTAAAATTAATGAACATTGTTTTACCTGAGTTCACAGAGCAGCTAATGCTTCTTTTTGCTCCAATCTATGGAGTTGAGATTATAAAAAAGGCTCAAAACTGAGGCTGTATTTACTAAAAGAGAAATGAACAATGAATGAAACATTAATTATCTTTGAAATACTAGGTATGTTAAAAAATGATCAAGACTGAAGCTGTATTTACCAACTGAGAAATGAACACTGAATATGTGTATGCATATATATATATATATATATCGAAAATTGAATTACCATGACCAGACAATCCAGCGAGCACTGCGCACAACATATAGAAACACTTGACAGTTGTTTCGACATTATTAGGCAGTGCTCACCCGATTTTCTGGTCATGGTAATTCAATTTATAATATATATATATATATATATATATATATATATATATATATATATAATTCCTCTCTTTAAAAAGATCTGTGTATATATATATATATGCACACACACACACACACAGAGTATTTCACTGTTCATAAGATGCATTTTTTCCACCAAAATTTCTCAGAAAATCATCCTGAATCCTACAAGGTCAGGGGTCAACTTTAGGTTATTGGCTAGAGGAGTTTAAGTGCTGCAATGGTCTTTGAATTAAATTGCAAACATCTTTACAAATCTAAATAATGATCAGAGTACAGGTGAAACTTTTAAAATGACCTAATAATAGGAAGGGTTACAACTGTCTGGTGAAAATCCTTCACCTGATGTTCAAAGTTTAAATCTATTTATTTATTTTTAAATGTCTGCCCAAATTGAGATGCATTTTATCATATTTACCAACTCCTCCGCTCGGGCAGGATATGACACAAGGTCAATTTTTAAGCGGAGTTTAACAGGTTTGAATTCAAAGTTTTCCTTCTCCTAGACTAGTTGCCTCACCAAGGCTGAAGAACCTAGTCTGCCCTACTATTTACCCATAGCTGGAGGGAGAATAATTGGATTCATACCCTTCCCAGGGGTATTAGTGTTATGTGAAACGCAATCAGTCAGGTCCAGGATTTGAACTCGTGTCGCCATGTCAATATCCTGCGACGATAACCATTACACCACGGACATCTCCACCTGAGATGCATTTTATAAGCCATCAAATATGAAATATACATACATACATACATACATACATACAAAGAACCAAATACCCAAAGGAAAGGTAGGAATCTAATTATTCTCCCTCCATCTATGGGTAAATAGTTGGGCAGACTGGGCTCTTCAACCTTGGAATGGCAACCAATCAAACTCTACTTGGGGTGCATCCTGCTCAAGTAGGAGCATATATATAAAGAACCATATAGATTCAATGAATATAAAAATATATTTTAAAAAGAGACTGAATACCCAATAAGAAAATAAGACTTTTGAAAATAATCAATGCTGAAAACTTTTGAACACATTTAATAAATAACTATAATTCTAACTCTTTATCTATCAAAAACAAAAAACACATACAAAACAAAAAGCAAGAACAAAATGTGTTTCCCGAATGAAAGAATTGAAAAATTGAAAGTGGATTGTTCATGATTTGATAAAATAAGTCTCATCACAACATTCAGGTGATTATTTTGAGACATAATCCAATTAAGCATCATTATCTTTGTCTCCTGTTGATTTTCTCAAGGGAATCAATGAGAATACAAAGATATTATCAGTAAATAGATCATCATTCATTGTATTGTTGTGATGATTAAATAAGAGAAAAAAAAGTTGTGCATTTTCAGTTCAGTGATCATTTTTTAGTTTTTTAAATAATTGATTATGGATGATAATTGCTAGAAGGATCTCTTTTGTTGACCTTCTGTTATTGGTGCTGAAAAAGTTGTACATAACTTAATTTTTCTGATAAACCTACAGCCAGTGTTTCCCTTAATAGGTAAGGACCAGAAATATATATACATATACATACGTGTGTGTGTGTGTGTGTGTGTGTGTGTGTGTGTGTGTAAATCTTTATTAGCTTATTTTTAAGTAATATTTTCCCCCTCTATCCAGTGTACCTTGAGATTTAGCGCTTCCATCTTCATTTACCATGAAATTGGCTCTCTGTTGATGCCATTATTAGCTAAGGCTTCCTCTTACCCTTTCTGTCTCTCAATTGGTTCCTTTTATTTTTCAACCTCTCAATATGTATATGGGTGAGTGTGGGATTTAAAAATGATAATATTAATAAAGAATTAATGTTATGATTTGTGTATTAGGTTTTTCAAAACAGATTCTTAAGTAAGCTTTAGTGTCCTGGATATGACCCTAAACTGCATCTGATAGTGAGGCTCCAGTTCAAGGATCTGTGGAGTGTAAGCACCCCTTCATTGGCATTACTCCCAGGTCCACTCTCACTTTGAGTGATAGTACCTGTTACAGTTTCATCAATTGGTCAAATAGATCTGTTTAAAAATTATTTGTATTCAATAGGACTGTACAAAAAAAAAACAACTTTGAAATAACAACCACACAAAAAACATAAATATGAATGTATAATAAATTCACTTCCCTAACCTCTTGGCATAAGATAACCCAAGAAAGGTTGACATGCCATTAAAATCAATTAATCATTCTACTTAAGTAAATTTAGTTGAGAACAGTTGCATATTTGGGGTTTTTCTTTACCTATTTCTCTTAATAGATATAGGGCGTCCCTGGGGGTGTAATGGTTAACAAGCTAGATGAACAACCTTCATAAATGAATTTGAGTTTCAGTAGGTGCCCCATTCATATGGCCTAGTGCCATATCTAAGCAAAAAAATTAGTTAATTACTCCTCTTAATCATATTAACCAACCCCTCCGCTCGGGCAGGATATGACACAAGGTCAATTTTTAAGCGGAGTTTAACAGGTTTGAATTCAGAGTTTTCCTTCTCCTAGACTAAATGCCTCCTCTTAATAGGCATTAGGGTATCTCACTTCTGTATTTACATTCACTATCACAGGAGGCAAATTTAAATCTGATTTGGTTGTTGGCATAAATCATTTTGGTCTTATGATAAACCTAAGAAAATTGAAAAAATATTCCCAGTCTAATCTTCTGTAGATCCCTGTCCTCAAAGAATTAAATGAAATTTTATCTAGATACATGACATTTTTTTTTTCTTCTTCAACCATATTCCATAATTATTTGTGTATAATATGTACTATCTGATGTATAACATGCACCACTAATTTTGGACTCCCAAATTCTGGAAAAAATTCTTGTATATGATATGCAATGACATTTTAAAATTTATTGCAGTTAAATTTACCATTTGTTCCTTTATTTATTGGTTTGTACAGACTAAAAATAAGAATTTATGTAGGTTACATCATGTCTTAAAACTCAAAATTTTCACAGTATTTAGAACAAATGCATGGATATATTCACACATAAATGCAAAAAGTTTGTAATGAAGACAATTTCACATTAGCAGAAATGAAATTATCAATAAACACACACTCTATCGGATATTTCATCATAAAACATGTTAGTTTGGACTAAAGATATAATTTACTTTCAGTCATCCTGTCCTGAATGTGATGAGGTATGTGGTTGGAAAAAAAAGTTAATTGCATAGTTCTTGTGTATGACTCTTAACTTTTGGGTTGAAAAATCTGGAAAAATAGTGTGTCTTATACACAAAAAACTATGATAATGGATCTCTTTGTATTTAAAACAAACTTTGAAGCTAGACCATCTCCATAGCTAAAAATGAATCATGAAGGAAACCCAACACGAGAAATCTTTTATTTCCTCTATGTTGGTTCATAGCCATTAAAGATTGACAAATCCTGACAACAGATTTTGAAAAAGCACACAAATTTCTGTGGATTACTGCAAGGTGATGTGGAAAAGCTCCAAACTCCAAATCGATCCTGCTTGTAAGTAGATAAACAGTTCTGATCACTGACAGGCTAATACCGTTGGTGGAGAATCTTACCAATTCCATAGAGAATGGTGAGCTGCCAGAATTGCAAGGAAACAAAACCCAAGTAGATAACAACTGCTTATCTTTGCTGTTGGCTAACCCACTCGCACACCCATTGTTTTATTTATTGTAATGACCACTGTACAGTATCTCTTTCACTTATCACTTTGCGTTTGTGTCAAAATCTATCTCAGAGGAATTAGTCAGGTTCTGCTGGTGTTTTTCTTACTGAATTGTAAAGAATCTTTGTTTGCATGTAAAAGAATAGTTAACCCATTGAACATAAATTAAGGTACTTTATGAAAGGGAAGATACTGCCATCTCCTCATCAAATGGTAAACCTTACAAATTAGTAGACTAGTTCATATACCTTGGTAGTAATATCTCATCTACTGAAATATATAGATAGGTTAACAATCATATGAAAATCTGATCTTTTTGATTAAATAAAACAGGAATTCTTCCAAGCTATAGCTGTGTCAATACTATTGTATGGTTGCACAATTTGGACTCAAAGAAAATGCTTGGAGAAAAAGCTAGATTGAAACTATGCAAGGATGCTACATTGCAGCTTTATGGACATTTACCTCCCATCTCAAAAATCATCCAAGACAAACCAGACATGCTTGGTATTGCTGGTAAAATAAAGAAAAACTGATAAGCAATGATCTCCCAAAGATTCTTACACATAGACTCACCAATGTTGACCAACCTGTAAAAACTTACATTCATCAGCTCTATGTAGACACTGGATGCCAACTACAGAACCTACCAAGATTAATAGCTGATAGGAATGGATAGGAAGAGAGAGTCAAGAGAATACATGCTATCAGCATGTCTTCATGATGATGATGATGATGAAATGGAAGAGTTTTTAAGCAAATTCTTTTAAATGTTCTTTCTAGTTCTTAAAGTCTTACTTCTTGACTGGAAGTTTTTAGTTTTGATTTCAAGGTATTTATCCTTCAGCCAACTTCATTTACTATCTGCCATATTAATTAAGATTGTTTATCTTCTATGGAATTTCTGGTTTTATTGATTTGACAATGAATTTTTTCTAGTTATTCTGTTTAGAAAGTTTTAGTTTTTTCTGAGCTTTTTTGATTTTCTTGCTTTGAGTCAGAGTGAACCTAGAAGTAATGGCAAAGAGATTCAGAACAGGAGCCACACCATCATATACAGTTTCGTGTCATAGCCAGGTTATCCATTTTTGTAGAGATCTTAGTCCACTGCAGGGGATGCAATTGGTTTATTCTAGGACACATCAACTAGATTGATACAGAGATGAATAAGTAAGTATAATGAAAGACAGCAGTGATTTTTAAATGCACTGACATTTCCTTTCTTCATTATTTTCAATGCATTTTTATTGTAAATCATTGACAAAATCACTCACATTATACATCAAATAGCCCTATCCTATCAGTAGCACTAACCTTAATTGTTGACAACTGACAATCTCTGATTTTTTGATTTTCTGTGTATAATATGAAAAATTAAAACTAGACCAAGTAAATGTTGCATAGACCAATGCAACAAGTGCTGCTTATGTGGGGTGACTTTAAAATGTCAGTCTTCTTGTTGGGTCTTTATACTGTTTTTATCAACATCTGTATTTGATCTAAGACTTCTGGATAGCAAAATGTGTGAGAAATTATACTATAGAACCCTTTCCAAATAAATTCTATTTTGCTTTGCGGGTACATAGGCATTTCTTGTTTCAAACAATATAGTTAAGTATATAAATAAGAGTGCAATCAGTTATTAATCTTGTAATTAGTGCCAAGGGAATTCAGCAATTAAATCACTTGGCAACTTGAAATATATATATATATATATATATATATATATATATATATATATATATATGGTGGGGAATCAATACGTTTTTAGCCTGCAACAATTATAAGCTGGATTTTGAACTGAAATTTTCACTCTATAATGTTTAATCAATCAATCTCTCTCTCTCTCTCTCTCTCTCTCTCAGTTATTAGCTAAATACTGGAAAAAAAAATTCCTCTATAATGATTTAGGGTATATATATGAATGTGTGTGTAGTATAATGCTAGTGTTATGAGGAAATGGACTTAATAACCTGAGTTCAGCACCTGAAGAAGCTGTTTCCGTATTACCTCATCCCAATACTCTTAGAAAACTCATGAATCCATCTCTTCTCTCCCTCGCAAGGAGTAGAATAGTTGAGCAGTTTTGGTTCTCTAGCCTTGGTAGGGAACCAGTCAAGAACAGAAAATTCTGAATTCAAAAATCTGAGGATCATTGAAAGAATTTGGGACACATTGGTGCACCATTCTTGTTTCATCAGCTCATCCAAAAAGTTTGACTGGTTTTATTCAGGACTTCACCACAAACAAACATATAAACAAATTACCTGTGTAAGTCATCAAAAGGTTTGCATGTTCAACTGAACTGTTGGGCCCTCATATGTCAATATTAAAAGGGAAGTTCATTATATGTACATATCGGCTCATTGGCCTTGTGGGTAGAGTATTCACCTAATGGCCTGGGAGACTGTGGTTCAATCCCAGGTCGAGTTATACCAAAGACTTAAAAAATGGTACTTGATACCTCTTTGCTCAACATTCAGCATTATAAGGTACGTATCAAGGGTAAAGTGGAGCAATCCAGTGGAAGGAGTAGCACCCTCTCGTACACCTCGGTGTAGTAGCTATTGAAAGGGAGCCTTCGGGTCGCCTCCAACTACAGTCGCCAACTTTACTTACTTTATATATATATGTACATGTATATATGTATATAAGCTGAGATCAATAAATCTGTAGCCTGATAGTTATTAACTGAATTTTCAAGGAAAATTTTTCTCTCTATAATATTCAATCTACGTGAGAATGAGATTATGTTGAAAAATAAGTATCTATTGTATAAAAAGTAATTGCTATTTTTCTTATAGTTAGACCATGAACTTTTGATGTACTTATATATATTGAATATTGTATATCACAAAGATCTATTTTGTCAGTAATGCTTGTATTAATTCTTGGATTATTTTCAATTATTTTCATTGGGTAGTCCCAGTGGTATTATGATTAACAGGATGGACTGTGACATTGTAGGAAATTAATTCAAACTCCAGTCATACTTTGCCCAGTTGACTGGGGCTATAGAATACGTCAACTGCACCTCTGCAGAGGGGTAAGATCCCCCCACACACACACACAACGAGTGTCCTGGATATGACACTAAACAATCTGATAGTGAGGTTCCAATGATGCTGGAGCTTTGGGGAATGCGGAGTACCCCTTGATTGCCATTGCTCCCAGGTCCATTCTGGCCCAGTGTGATAGCACCTGATAGGGCCCTATCTATGGGTCAAATAGAACTAACAGCATACTTATGCTAAGCTGAATTGTTTGACTAAACTGAATAGCTTGAAATAGAAATGCTTTTGACAATTAAACCATACTTACATTTAAACTGCGTGCTTATGCTAAACTGACTTATTTGAAATGGAACTGTTTTTTGACATTGAAACTGTACTTACACTAAACTGATTTGTTTCATATAGAACTGATTTGACATTTAACTGTGTGTAAAGAAAATCTGTACTTATACTTAGCTGAATTAGAACTGGTTGACTAAACTGAATAGCTTGGCATAGAATTAAACTATACTTACATTTTAACTGCGTACTTATACTAAACTGAATTGTTTATAATAGAACTATTTGTATAAAAATGTATTTGGCGTTAAATAACCTACAAAGGTTGATATGCCATAAAACCCAAACAACCAACCAACCAGTCATACTAATACATTCTCATTTGGACTAATACCCTTGAGAAAAGGATGAAACCCCTTATTGTTTACAAGTATGTGATAAATAGTATCACGACTATATTTTTACAAGGATGGCTTTGGCATTAAATAAGCCATAAAGGTTTTTATAAACAAATTTATTTTCTTTCAAATCTTTAGTCCATTTCTACAGTCAAATCATTAACAATGCATTTACAAAATGTATTTGATTGATTTCTATCAACAGACAATTTCTTTCTTCTTGATTTTCAATACTTTTGTATTATAAAATAATTTAAAATGCCTTTACATTTTACATGCAGTATGTATTTACCCAACCCTTAGACCATGAGCAGGATGTGACACAAGGTCAATTTTTCAGTGGGGTAGAGTTGATTTGAATCCAGAGTTTTCTTTCTCTTTGACTGGTTGACTTGCTAAGGGGAAAAAATCCCAGTCTGCCTTACTTATAGTTAGATAGAGAAGAGATGGATTTATGCTTTTTTCAAGAGCAAAATGAAAAGCAAATAGCTTCATTCAGAATTTGAACTCAGTTTCCTAAGACAATAACAATCAGAACATGTATATACATTTTACACACCTACATGTACTCTCTTAAATGCAACCCCTACAACTACAAGTACACTCTTAAATGCAACACCTAGAAGTACACTCCTAAATGCAACCCCTACAACTACAAGTACACTCTTAAATGCAACACCTAGAAGTACACTCTTAAATGCAACACCTACAACTACAAGTACACTCTTAAATGCAACACCCAGAAGTACACTCTTAAATGCAACCCCTACAACTACAAGTACACTCTTAAATGCAACATCTAGAAGTACACTCTTAAATGCAACCCCTACAACAACAAGTACACTCTTAAATGCAACATCTAGAAGTACACTCTTAAATGCAACCCCTACAACTACAAGTACACTCTTAAATGCAACACCTAGAAGTATACTCTTAAATGCAACCCCTACAACTACAAGTACACTCTTAAATGCAACATCTAGAAGTACACTCTTAAATGCAACCCCTACAACTACAAGTACACTCTTAAATGCAACATCTAGAAGTACACTCTTAAATGCAACCCCTACAACTACAAGTACACTCTTAAATGCAACACCTAGAAGTACACTCTTAAATGCAACCCCTACAACTACAAGTACACTCTTAAATGCAACACCTAGAAGTACACTCTTAAATGCAACCCCTACAACTACAAGTACACTCTTAAATGCAACACCTAGAAGTACACTCCTAAATGCAACCCCTACAACTACAAGTACCCTCTTAAATGCAACACCTAGAAGTACACTTATAAATTCAACACCTACAACTACAAGTACACTCTTAAATGCAACATCTAGAAGTACACTCTTAAATGCAACACCGACAACTAAGTGTACACTCATAAATGCAACATCTAGAAGTACACTCTTAAATGCAACCCCTACAACTACAAGTACACTCTTAAATGCAACACCTAGAAGTACACTCTTAAATGCAACCCCTACAACTACAAGTACACTCTTAAATGCAACACCTAGAAGTACACTCTTAAATGCAACACCTAGAAGTACACTCTTAAATGCAACCCCTACAACTACAAGTACCCTCTTAAATGCAACACCTAGAAGTACACTCTTAAATGCAACCCCTACAACTACAACTACACTCTTAAATGCAACATCTAGAAGTACACTCTTAAATGCAACCCCTACAACTACAAGTACACTCTTAAATGCAACACCTAGAAGTATACTCTTAAATGCAACCCCTACAACTACAAGTACACTCTTAAATGCAACACCTAGAAGTACACTCCTAAATGCAACACCTACAACTACAAGTACACTCTTAAATGCAACATCTAGAAGTACACTCTTAAATGCAACCCCTACAACTACAAGTACACTCTTAAATGCAACATCTAGAAGTACACTCTTAAATTCAACCCCTACAACTACAACTACACTCTTAAATGCAACCCCTACAACTACAAGTACACTCTTAAATGCAACACCTAGAAGTACACTCCTAAATGCAACACCTACAACTACAAGTACACTCTTAAATGCAACATCTAGAAATACACTCTTAAATGCAACCCCTACAACTACAAGTACACTCTTAAATGCAACACCTAGAAGTACACTCTTAAATGCAACCCCTACAACTACAAGTACACTCTTAAATGCAACACCTAGAAGTACACTCTTAAATGCAACACCTAGAAGTACACTCTTAAATGCAACCCCTACAACTACAAGTACCCTCTTAAATGCAACACCTAGAAGTACACTCTTAAATGCAACCCCTACAACTACAACTACACTCTTAAATGCAACATCTAGAAGTACACTCTTAAATTCAACCCCTACAACTACAAGTACACTCTTAAATGCAACACCTAGAAGTATACTCTTAAATGCAACCCCTACAACTACAAGTACACTCTTAAATGCAACACCTAGAAGTACACTCCTAAATGCAACACCTACAACTACAAGTACACTCTTAAATGCAACATCTAGAAGTACACTCTTAAATGCAACCCCTACAACTACAAGTACACTCTTAAATGCAACATCTAGAAGTACACTCTTAAATGCAACCCCTACAACTACAACTACACTCTTAAATGCAACCCCTACAACTACAAGTACACTCTTAAATGCAACACCTAGAAGTACACTCTTAAATGCAACCCCTACAACTACAAGTACACTCTTAAATGCAACATCTAGAAGTACACTCTTAAATTCAACCCCTACAAGTACAACTACACTCTTAAATGCAACCCCTACAACTACAACTACACTCTTAAATGCAACATCTAGAAGTACACTCTTAAATGCAATACCCTACAACTACAACTACACTCTTAAATGCAACCCCTACAACTACAAGTACACTCTTAAATGCAACACCTAGAAGTACACTCTTAAATGCAACCCCTACAACTACAAGTACACTCTTAAATGCAACATCTAGAAGTACACTCTTAAATTCAACCCCTACAACTACAACTACACTCTTAAATGCAACCCCTACAACTACAAGTACACTCTTAAAGGCAACATCTAGAAGTACACTCTTAAGTGCAACACTTACAACTACAAGTACACTCTTAAATGCAACACCTAGAAGTACACTCTTAAATGCAACACCTATAACTACAAGTACACTCTTAAATGCAACATCTAGAAGTACACTCTTAAATGCAACACGGACAACTAAGTGTACACTCATAAATGCAACATCTAGAAGTACACTCTTAAATGCAACCCCTACAACTACAAGTACACTCTTAAATGCAACATCTAGAAGTACACTCTTAAATGCAACCCCTACAACTACAAGTACACTCTTAAATGCAACACCTAGAAGTACACTCTTAAATGCAACCCCTACAACTACAAGTACACTCTTAAATGCAACACCTAGAAGTACACTCTTAAATGCAACCCCTACAACTACAAGTACACTCTTAAATGCAACACCTAGAAGTACACTCCTAAATGCAACCCCTACAACTACAAGTACCCTCTTAAATGCAACACCTAGAAGTACACTTATAAATTCAACCCCTACAACTACAAGTACACTCTTAAATGCAACATCTAGAAGTACACTCTTAAATGCAACCCCTACAACTACAACTACACTCTTAAATGCAACCCCTACAACTACAAGTACACTCTTAAATGCTACATCTAGAAGTACACTCTTAAATGCAACCCCTACAACTACAACTACACTCTTAAATTCAACCCCTACAACTACAAGTACACTCTTAAATGCAACACCTAGAAGTACACTCTTAAATGCAACCCCTACAACTACAAGTACACTCTTAAATGCAACATCTAGAAGTACACTCTTAAATTCAACCCCTACAACTACAACTACACTCTTAAATGCAACCCCTACAACTACAACTACACTCTTAAATGCAACATCTAGAAGTACACTCTTAAATGCAACCTCTACAACTACAACTACACTCTTCAATGCAACCCCTACAACTACAACTACACTCTTAAATGCAACATCTAGAAGTACACTCTTAAATGCAACCCCTACAACTACAACTACACTCTTAAATGCAACCCCTACAACTACAAGTACACTCTTAAATGCAACACCTAGAAGTACACTCTTAAATGCAACCCCTACAACTACAAGTACACTCTTAAATGCAACATCTACAAGTACACTCTTAAATTCAACCCCTACAACTACAACTACACTCTTAAATGCAACCCCTACAACTACAACTACACTCTTAAATGCAACATCTAGAAGTACACTCTTAAATGCAACCCCTACAACTACAACTACACTCTTAAATGCAACACCTAGAAGTACACTCTTAAATGCAACACCTACAACTACAAGTACACTCTTAAATGCAACATCTAGAAGTACACTCTTAAATGCAACCCCTACAACTACAAGTACACTCTTAAATGCAACACCTAGAAGTACACTCTTAAATGCAACCCCTACAACTACAAGTACACTCTTAAATGCAACACCTAGAAGTACACTCTTAAATGCAACACCTAGAAGTACACTCTTAAATGCAACCCCTACAACTACAAGTACCCTCTTAAATGCAACATCTAGAAGTACACTCTTAAATGCAACCCCTACAACTACACTCTTAAATGCAACATCTAGAAGTACACTCTTAAATGCAACACCTACAACCACAAGTACACTCTTAAATGCAACATCTAGAAGTACACTCTTAAATGCAACCCCTATAACTACAAGTACACTCTTAAATGCAACACCTAGAAGTACACTCCTAAATGCAACCCCTACAACTACAAGTACCCTCTTAAATGCAACACCTAGAAGTACACTCTTAAATGCAACCCCTACAACTACAAGTACACTCTTAAATGCAACACCTAGAAGTACACTCTTAAATGCAACCCCTACAACTACAAGTACACTCTTAAATGCAACATCTAGAAGTACACTCTTAAATGCAACCCCTACAACTACAAGTACACTCTTAAATGCAACATCTAGAAGTACACTCTTAAATGCAACCCCTACAACTACAAGTACACTCTTAAATGCAACACCTAGAAGTACACTCTTAAATGCAACCCCTACAACTACAAGTACACTCTTAAATGCAACACCTAGAAGTACACTCTTAAATGCAACCCCTACAACTACAAGTACACTCTTAAATGCAACACCTAGAAGTACACTCCTAAATGCAACCCCTACAACTACAAGTACCCTCTTAAATGCAACACCTAGAAGTACACTTATAAATTCAACACCTACAACTACAAGTACACTCTTAAATGCAACACCTAGAAGTACACTCTTAAATGCAACACCTACAACTACAAGTACACTCTTAAATGCAACACCTACAAGTACAAGTACACTTTTAAATGCAACACCTAGAAGTACACTCTTAAATGCAACCCCTACAACTACAAGTACACTCTTAAATGCAACATCTAGAAGTATACTCTTAAATGCAACCCCTACAACTACAAGTACACTCTTAAATGCAACATCTAGAAGTACACTCTTAAATGCAACCCCTTCAACTACAAGTATACTCTAAAATGCAACATCTAGAAGTACACTCTTAAATGCAACCCCTATAACTACACTCTTAAATGCAACCCCTACAACTACACTCTTAAATGCAACCCCTACAACTACACTCTTAAATGCAACCCCTACAACTACAAGTACCCTCTTAAATGCAACACCTAGAAGTACACTTATAAATTCAACACCTACAACTACAAGTACACTCTTAAATGCAACACCTAGAAGTACACTCTTAAATGCAACACCTACAACTACAAGTACACTCTTAAATGCAACCCCTACAACTACAAGTACACTCTTAAATGCAACATCTAGAAGTACACTCTTAAATGCAACCCCTACAACTACAAGTACACTCTTAAATGCAACATCTAGAAGTACACTCTTAAATGCAACCCATACAACTACAAGTACACTCTTAAATGCAACATCTAGAAGTACACTCTTAAATGCAACCCCTACAACTACAAGTACACTCTTAAATGCAACAACTAGAAGTACACTTCTTAATGCAACACCTACAAGAACACTCTTAAATGCAACACCTTTGTAACCAATGATAAAATTGTATAAACATAAGGAGTGTACTCATTTTTAAACAGCTAAATATTCCTATTCTTCATTAGAGAGTTACAATGCCGTAGAGTTTAGTAATAAATAATACCTAACAGTATCTATTTTGAATGTATAATATTCTACTAGAAATAATAATATAGTAATTGAGTGAGTTCATTAGAGAAAGTTATTAGTGGCTAAATACTGACTGCAGAAATTATATTTTAACTTTGATAATGTTTTGGATTTAGAGTTTAATTTTATCATCAAATATTGAGAGAATTGATACATTACAAGGATGAGAAAAAACTTTAGTAATATTTTGGTACATTTTAGTTTGTAGTATGTATATGACATGACCAAAGCAATTCAACCTGTAGACGGTACCTTCTGTGGCCGTATTGTGGTAGTTTGTGAACTGACACAGCGTGACTTGCTTCACTTTAAATGTGATTTGAAAGCTGTACAGATTAATGTGCTATGCAGTCTTGGCCATAATTCTATGGAAGCAACTAAAAACAGAATATGGCTACCATACAACTTCCAAGCTTGACATCAACATTCGTAGTGCATAATCATCTTGTAAAACTCAATTTCTTCATTTTTTTTTTTACATTGCAAATATTCAAATAATTTTGTTATTGTAATGGAAACGCTGTGCTATCAAATGAAATAAGCAAAATTTAAAAAAAAATAGGCACCTGTGATCCAATGAATGGAACCAGTTGAAAGTTGTGATTGTCTTCCCTCTCAGCCAATCAGAGATGTTTTGAATGACCAGTCACCTAACTGGCTTTAAAAGTAAATCAACTAATCTCATGGCAGCTGAAATTACTCTAAAATTTGAATCGATTGCATAGTCTTAGTATCATTCAGACTTATGAATATTCTATTGTGCAACAGTTATGTACAGGTTAAATCTCATTAATCTGGTATTCTTTAATTTAGCAGCTTTGAGAGTGGAAGATGGTACTTTGAATCTGATGGATTAGCTTTGGTTTAAGCTATAGAAAAATTCCTGTCTGAAATAAATAGCCATTTATTTTGCATTCTGGGCTAAAATGAATCTTTTAATTACAATAAAAAAGCCTGACACATAATACATTTAATACAACGTTTTGTGCAAGTGCCGATCCTGGATTTAATGCTGAACTGATTTGGCAATCTTTATTGACTTGGGACTTGATGCCAACCATTTGAGTGAACTGGAACTAAAACCTTGTTCACAAGTTTATTCTCTGTATTATTATTTAATATGTCTCACCTTTCAACGGTTAGTTTGTAGACATAAACAAAATATTTTAGTGGAAAATTGACACCTAAGAGAAAAAAATAAAACATTTATGAAAGTTAATGTTGCTATAATCTTTGTGCCATAACAAAGAAGAGATATTGGAAGAAATTCTGATGGAAAAATTCATTCATCATTTATTATTCTATAAAAGTGGTGATATTTGTGAAAAGTTGTTTAACTGTAAACAAAAAAATAATTACAATAATTTGAATTTGAGGATTTATTGTTGGAAAATTCTCAAATTTAAAAAAAATTGTTAAACACCAGCTAATAATTTAATACAAATTTTGCTATGCATAATAAAAGGATAAATATTATTTTAAAGAAATTTCCACTTTAAATTTCTGGTGTGTTCTAAAATGTACAGACTGCATTTTCGCTGAGAGGTAACACCTCATCTCTCAAAGAATGGGTGTCCTGGGTATAATACTAAACTACATTCATTGGGGAGACTCCAGTTCTGGTGTTCTGGTAAATGTAGAGTCATTCCTTCATTGGCATTACTCCCAGGTACACTCTGACTCCAGAGTGGTTAAGCCCAGTCAGCTGATGTTGTAGAATATACTGCATCTCTGCAGAGGTGTAAGACTCCCCTACTGAGTGTCCTGGATATGACACTAAACAAGCTGATAATGAGGCTCCAGTCTTGGAGGTTTGGGGAATGTAAAGTACCCCTTCATTGCCATCACTTCATGGTCCACTCTGACCCCGAGTGATAGCATGTGATAGGGTCCTATCTATGGGTCAAATAGAACTGTTTGACATTCATGGTAGATAACAATAACTGAAACCATTTAACTGCTTAGAAACAATAGTAATACTAGTATGTAAGCAAATTAGTTTTAACTCATTTAAAAATAAAATTAAGTAATATCTATTCATTTACAAAGCATATGTGCATATCCATTTAATTGTGTGGAAACAAATGACTGATGTTAAATTGTTCCTGTTAGATAGCAATACTTGAAAGCATTTAACTGTGTGCAAAAAAGAGTTCAGGCTCTTTTAAGAACGTTATCTACAAAACGTGTTTAGAAGTCATGTATTTGATATACATAAATAAAGAGAATTTGGCATTAAATAATCTACAATGGTTGATAAGCCATAAAACTCAACCAAACCAAATCATGTATATTTAATAAATATGTATAAAGAGGATTTGGCGTTAAATAACCTACAATGTTTGATATGCCATAAAACCCAACCAAATCAAATCATATATATATATATATATATATATATATATATATATATATATATGTGTGTGTGTATAAAGAGGATTTGGCATTAAATAACCTACAATGGTTGATATGCCATCAAAGTCAACCAAACCAAATTCTATTTATTTGATATATATGTATAAAGCAGATATAGCATTAAATTACCTACAATGGTTGATATGCCATAAAACCCAACCATAATAAATCATATATATCTAATATATATAGAAAGGGAGGATCTGGCATTAAAAAACCTAAAATGGTTGAAATAACATAAAACCAAACCAATCCAGAATGATTGCACTTAGGGTCCAACGTATGTATCAAATAAATCTATTTGAAAATTATTGATATCAGGTAGGAATACTTGAAATCAGATAACTTTGGTCAAAAAATGTTTTATATTATTTCACTCTTTTGAGAGTTTTTCCCACCAAAGTTAGCTGTTGGCTTCTCACTGGAGTTTGAGTGACAACAACTTTCCTCATGTTTCCAGGACTCTTCTAAGTATTCTATCAAATCTTAATAATGCTGTTGACTGAATGGTTTCTACTTGTCTTCTTATTTATAAGTCTTCCAGTCCCTTTGCCAATCCTTTGGGGATTGTTATTCTTATTATTATTATATAACAATAATTACTTGAAACTTTGAAAGTACAAAATAGACTGTGACCTTAGCATGTAATAACCCAACAAGGTTTGACATACTTCAAAACTAGCCAACCAACTAATCAAATGAACCATTCTAAATTTTGAAGAAGAGTCATTTTTATTGTATGATTAGTTGCTTCCTTAATTAATCTAATCCTGGTTTATGCCTACGTAGATTGTTTCTATATTAAAGCAAAATATATACATTATTTTGGTAGGTTTTTTTTCACCTTAAGCTTCACTGGTTTACAAATTCCATGACTCAGCATCTGTCTGGCCCAAAGTTTCCCAGATTAGTGTAATTTGTTTTTTCACAACAATTTTCTGCATCATTAATGACAAGGGTTTAGATGATGATAATAACTTGAAACAAAAACATAACAGTTTATGCGGCTTTATGAGATGGAAAATAATCATTTGGTGATATGAAAAATTATTTTTGTACTAACTAAAAAATCTGTGACACACAGCAAATCACCTTCAATGTGCCTGATATTAAGACCGCCTCCCCGCAAAAAAACATGATAATGGAAGAATAATCAATGAGACAGGTGATCAGTCTACAACCAGTGAAAAATGTGTTTGCTTAATCAAATTTTCAGCCATATAACACATTTCCAAACAATTGGAGCCTCATTTCGAAAACAAATGAGGTTGTTAGTATGAAGGCCTTTTGTCAGCCATTTTAGAGGAACTAACATTAAAAAAAAAAACAAATAAAAAACAGTGTATCTCTTTGTATGATTATAGTTTCTTGTCAGAATCACTTTTATTTGAATGAGGCAAAAAGGGGAAAAAAGCTTCAAAATAAATATAATTTATGCTCCTAGTTTTGCTGCTAGAACATCAATAGCAGATATGAGGTTTTGTTACTGAATATATGACTCATATGAATAGAGGGTATCTCATAGCTTTAAAGAAATTCTGCACAATTCAGTATAATTTGCACATATATATCTATATATTTATCTATCATATGTAGTTGTGTATAAGCATATCTCAAATATGCATTTATTCAACCCCAATACCACAAGCAGAATGTGACACAAGGTCAATTTTTAGGTGGAATTTGACAGGTTTGAATTCAGATTTTTCCATCTCCTAGACTGGTTGCCATACCAAGGTTAAAGAGCCTAGCCTACCCTACTATTTACCCATAGCTGGAGGGAGGATAGTAGTATTCATACTTTCCCTAAGGGTATTAGTGTAATGAAAATGTAAATAGATTAATCCTGGATTTGAACTCATATCGCTGTGTCCATTTTTCACAATAATAACCACTACCTCCTATCATATATAGGACAACAAGTGATTTATGGTCACCATATCTGTCATCTCTTAAATCAAAAGTTTTTCCAGTCTTTTGACTCATGTTTAAAATCTTTTTCAAAATTATTACAGATATATATTGATGCCAATCACTTTCTTAAATTTTAAATATTCAAAAATCAATCAAAACTCAAGTATATCCATTTTCTACCAATATATAGATAGATAGATAGAGTGAGAGAGTGACAGTGACAGATAGACAAACAGATAGAGAGAGACAGGGTCATCTGGATCCTCTTGCCAATGGACATGGTGTTAGAGGAGCATAAGAGAAGAGATGCAAAGGTACCCTTAAAAAGACTCCCTCCTTTGAATTGGACCATTAACAAAGGAATGCAGAGGCAGTCAACAGACAAGAGCAGCAAACCATAACCTCATTCATCACTAGCATGTCTGCATCAATCCAAGAATACATTAAAAAATCTTCATTTGTGAAACCAAAGCCATACATCGACAGACAGAGGCCAGATGAGAATCTCTAGTCTAAATGAGGCAACCAGTCTTGAAGATGGCCAACTCTGAATATAAAACTCTAACAACATGTCATAGACCAGTTTGGCAAAACCCATCATTCTGCATTTTACAAATCTTGGAGATGGCTGGGAGAACTGAAAAAAAATAGAGTTCATATGATGTGATTTGAGTACATATCACTGAAAAAGAAATTCAGTCACACAGAAATCAATGGAAAGGACAATGTTAAGAATAACTTTTGGAGATAAAAAAAAGGATCAGCATGAATCAGAAAATTAACCAATTTAAGAATTATTAAATAACAAAAATAGAAGTGGACAAGACACATAGCTGGAAGGGATGATGCAAAGGGTTAATAGAAAGATGTCTAAGAAATAACGAGTGTAGTTGGAAAATACCTGATAGAAGATGGAGAGATGAGATAGCGAAGTTTGCTGTTAAAATATGGCAGAAGCTAAGATAATCAAGATTGTAATAGAAGGAATTGGCAAAGGCCTTTATTCAGCAGTGGATTCAAAATGCTGATTATGATGATGATATAAGTATTTTTTGGAAGTATTCATTGGACAGCAGAATTCAGAATGAGGTTCAAAAAATGTAACTTCTTTTATTTGTAATATCTAATGCATTAATAATGTTTCTGCTTTCCAGAGTGAGATTAATATTATAAATTCCTGACCATTGACAATCCCTTTTCTTCCCCATTTTTAATGCATTGATTATGTTTCTGCTTTCCAGAGTAAGATTAATATTATAAATTTCTGGCCATTAACAATCCCTTTTCTTCCTCATTTTTAATACATTGATAATGTTTCTACTTTCCAGAGTGAGATTAATATTAAAAATTCCTGACCATTGACAATCCCTTTCCTTCCCCATTTTCAATGCATTGATTATGTTTCTGCTTTCCAGAGTGAGATTAATATTATAAATTCCTGACCATTGACAATCCCTTTCCTTCCCCATTTTCAATGCATTGATTATGTTTCTGCTTTCCAGAGTGAGATTAATATTATAAATTCCTGACCAATGACAATCCCTTTTCTTCCCCATTTTTAATGCATTGATTATGTTTCTGCTTTCCAGAGTGAGATTAATATTATAAATTCCTGGCCATTGACAATCCCTTTTCTTCCTCATTTTTAATGCATTGATAATGTTTCTACTTTCCAGAGTGAGATTAATATTATGAATTCCTGACCATTGACAATCCCTTTCCTTCCCCATTTTCAATGCATTGATTATGTTTCTGCTTTCCAGAGTGAGATTAATATTATAAATTCCTGACCATTGACAATCTCTTTTCTTCCCCATTTTCAATGAATTGATTAGGTTTCTGCTTTCCAGAGTGAGTTTAATATTATAAATTCCTGACCAATGACAATCCCTTTTCTTCCCCATTTTCAATGCATTGATTATGTTTCTTCTTTCCAGAGTGAGATTAATATTATAAATTCCTGACCATTGACAATCCCTTTTCTTCCCCATTTTTAATGCATTGATTATGTTTCTGCTTTCCAGAGTGAGATTAATATTATAAATTCCTGGCCATTGACAATCCCTTTTCTTCCTCATTTTTAATACATTGATAATGTTTCTACTTTCCAGAGTGAGATTAATATTATAAATTCCTGACCATTGACAATCCCTTTCCTTCCCCATTTTCAATGCATTGATTATGTTTCTGCTTTCCAGAGTGAGATTAATATTATAAATTCCTGACCATTGACAATCCCTTTTCTTCCCCATTTTCAATGAACTGATTAGGTTTCTGCTTTCCAGAGTGAGTTTAATATTATAAATTCCTGACCAATGACAATCCCTTTCTTCCTCATTTTTAATACATTGATAATGTTTCTACTTTCCAGAGTGAGATTAACATTATAAATTCCTGACCAATGACAATCCATTTTCTTCCCCATTTTCAATGCATTGATTATGTTTCTGCTTTCCAGAGTGAGATTAATATTATAAATTCCTGACCATTGACAATCCCTTTTCTTCCCCATTTTCAATGAACTGATTAGGTTTCTGCTTTCCAGAGTGAGATTAATATTATAAATTCCTGACCAATGACAATCCCTTTCTTCCTCATTTCTACTTTCCAGAGTGAGATTAATATTATAAATTCCTGACCAATGACAATCCATTTTCTTCCCCATTTTCAATGCATTGATTATGTTTCTGCTTTCCAGAGTGAGATTAATATTATAAATTCCTGACCATTGACAATCCCTTTTCTTCCCCATTTTCAATGCATTGATTAGGTTTCTGCTTTCCAGAGTGAGATTAATATTATAAATTCCTGACCATTGACAATCCCTTTCCTTCCCCATTTTCAATGCATTGATTAGGTTTCTGCTTTCCAGAGTGAGATTAATATTATAAATTCCTGACCATTGACAATCCCTTTTCTTCCTCATTTTCAATGCATTGATTAGGTTTCTGCTTTCCAGAGTGAGATTAATATAATGAATTCCTGACCATTGACAATCCTTTTTCTTCCCCATTTTCAATGCATTGATTATGTTTCTGCTTTCCAGAGTGAGATTAATATTATAAATTCCTGACCATTGACAATCCCTTTTCTTCCCCATTTTCAATGCATTGATAATGTTTCTACTTTCCAGAGTGAGATTAATATTATAAATTCCTGACCATTGACAATCCCTTTTCTTCCCCATTTTCAATGCATTGATTATGTTTCTGCTTTCCAGAGTGAGATTAATATTATAAATTCCTGACCAATGACAATCCCTTTTCTTCCCCATTTTCAATGCATTTCATGATAACTGATAATAATGATGCTTATTGAATTGATGATTATGTTGATTCTGGTCAGAATTGATAATGCTGATGAATCTTCTCACCAGAAACAATAATGATGAATGATGATGATGATGATGATAATGATGATTTACCATCAGATCTGATAATGCTGATGAATCTTCTCAGAATTTATAATGATGATGCTTGGTGAGATGACAATGATGATCACCACTATCAAAAAAAAAAAATGAAATATAGAAATGCATTGTCTGAACAGCAACAAATGTTGTTGTGAATTGGTTGTTAATTTGGCCCTATTGTGTTTTAGAATTTTTATAAGAAGCAAAATTTTAAAACAAAACTAAGCCCCCCGCCTCCCCCAATGTATTTAGGGCAAAATGAAATGGGATGGGAAAAGAGGGTTAGAGAAAAGAGAAGGAAAAGGAGAGAGGGAAGGAGAAAGAGAAAAAAAGAAGAAGAAAAACTATAAGAGAGAGAGAGAGAGGGAGGGAGAGACCACCTGTTCTAGAACATCCAATGAAATCTTCTGTGTTGTGTGATATCTCAACAGAATAAAGGAAGACATCTTTTTATATAAGTATTGGCAGAAATTAATTTATAAGCTTGATTTGTTTCTATATGCTGTTTCTTGTTCAAGATTCCTAGTGAAGAAAAAAAATGATGTTCGTCCAAAAAGAATATCAAATATTCAAGTAAATTTATTTGGAAATTTTCTTTGGCTTTAAATGTTTAATTACCTTATTTTGCTTTGTGTCAAATTAACTTGCTTTACCTGGTCATTCATAATAACATCAAAAGCTAAAAAAATAAATAAAGCAAGGAAAAAAAACAATGGCTTTAGATCATAATGTAGAAACTAATAATGAAAAAAAAAATGTTGAAGTTAATAAATTATTGTATCATGCTTATCAGTGAAATTATTTTGAATTTCATTTCTTTTTTTTTTTTTTTTAAAGAAAAACATTTAATATAAATAAGTTGATCTAATAGCACACAGTTGCATCTTTGATGGCTTCATAAAAGAAATGGTCCCTCCTGGTTTATTTTGCAGACAGTCCATGATATCATGGGTAGAATTTACTAAATAAGAGTGACAAAAATTTATATCTATTATAGCATTTGTGTAAATACTACTGTTTGGATGCAGCACATGGACATTGTCAAAATGCATAGGGAAAAAGCTACATGGGAACTGTACAAGAATGCTATAAGTTATACTGAACAAATCCTGGAAGCAATATCCCACAAAATAACAGTTGTATAGCCACTTACCTCCCATTTCAAAAATCATCCAAGTAAGATGAACAAGACATGTGAGACACTGCTGAAGAAGCAAGAATGAAATCATAAGTGACGTTCTCCTATAGACCGCTACACATGGTTGTAACAACGTTGGCAGACCAGCAAGAACTACAACAGCCATGTGTAGACACAGGATGTAGTTTGGAAGACCTGTCAGGAGCGACGGATGATAGGGATAGAGAGAGAGAGAGTCAGGGAAATCTGGGCTAACAGTGTGACTTGATGATAATGATAAAGATTGCAAATAATGCGACAAAGTCAATGTTAAAAGCTTAGAGGAAATAAACAGGTGCTTAAATTGCCATATTTAGTAGACAAGTTGATACAGAGAATATTAGATAAATTCAAAAATGGGATCATTTACATCTATGATAATAGATTAATTCTAAGGTTACTGAGAGCTGACTATGCCTGACAAAACAAAACAAGAGGAGATAAACATGTATCTTACTGCAGTAAAAATACAAAAGTTGATCCTAAAAAACATTTCTCTAACTATTGAATAGTGAAATCATTACACAATCTTCCAAAAGTAAAAATTGGAGATGTTAGAGGTTATTGGTAATGATTACTCCTCGGAAGGATATTTAGTTGTGTCCTCTCTCACTGAATTCAGATATTAGCATTAGTAAATCCATTAATACGCTAACACTGAATAAAGAGAAGGAAAGACACAAATAGACTATACAGATATATAAAACGCATAAAAAATATTACAAAAATACCCATGTCCCAAACAGATGAAATATGGACATTGTTCTATGGCCAAGCAGAGTATAAAAAGGAGTACAAAATGGTAAAAAGTCTTCTCTCTGGAGAGTCATAGCCATGTGGTATTAAACTGTAATGCTGGAGTGAGACATAAATTCATTGTTGGGTTCGGAGACAAAGTTTCTCTTCTGTTCAAAGAACAGGGATGGAAAGAAAGGTCTTAACCATTT
Source organism: Sepioteuthis lessoniana (assembly GCA_963585895.1). NCBI lineage: Eukaryota > Metazoa > Mollusca > Cephalopoda > Myopsida > Loliginidae > Sepioteuthis > Sepioteuthis lessoniana. The sequence goes on from OY757928.1 coordinate 6,172,435, forward strand.
GGAGAATGGGAAAGGGTTCTGAATTCTCATCTGACCAACACAAATATAATTTCCAAAGACATGTCCTCCTACCCACCCCCAAATCTAAGGGAAAACAATTATTCATTGCATCCCTACAATGTAAATAACCTGACTATAAATACATTTAAAAAACAGAATGGATAAGGTCTGAGAAAATTTAAAAAATACATAACTTTAATCAAGCTGAATACAAAATCATAGACTATTTACACATACACACACACATTATATATATATATATATATATGTATATATATCACAGTATATGGGATTCTCCAGACTTCCCAAAACTGAGAAAACAATATAAAGAACTGAATGAATTGGATCATCCAATAAGTTACCTTGCATATCATAAGAATTCAATATTTCCCTCTGCTCAAAATTATAGGTAAAATATTAACTATAAGCATATGACTAGAGATTAGAAAGAGTATGTTTAGTACCTCCGACACAGAAGAATCTATAAAAGCCCACCTTTTGTAAAATAAAAGTCAGTAGCAAGATTACAAAAAGAATAATTAAGGATTACCTGAATAAATTAAAGTAAGTAAAGTTGGTGACTGTTGTCGAGGGTGACCAGAAGGCTTTTCAATAGCTACTACACTGAAGTGTAGGGGAGGGCGCTACTCCTTTCCCTGGATACGTACCTTATATTACTGAGTGTTAAGCAAGGAGGTATCAAGTACCATTTTAAAAGTCCTTGATAGGATACGACTTGGGATTGACCCCAGGTCTCCTGGATCATTGGTGAACACTAATTTATAAAACAATTATTTGAATAAGTTCAGTGAGTATATTTTGCATTGAAAATCAACCCCCACATATGGCCAGGCAAAAGCAGGATGACCAGCTTGAACATACATCCAGCAGCTATGTGAGGATACAGGATGTGGCCCTGAAGATAGGGAGAAGTGGCGAGAGAGGGTCAGGGATATCCGTGCCTGCGGCACGACATGATGATAGTGATTAAGCATCAAGACTGATACAATAGAACTATTATACAGGGTAAATCATTAATAAGTTAACTCCCAACTATTTTTCAGAAAAAATTACTTTTCTTTTAAACCAAAGATACAAGGATTTTATAATTTCAAGTGAAATATTATATAATCAAAACATATATTATTAGGTATTATCTATTACCAAACTTTACAGTACTGAAAATTTGTAACCAAAAATATGAATGTGTAGCAATTAAAACATAAGCACATCTTATATATATATATATATATATATCATCATCATGTTACACAGCTAGCACAGATTTCCCTGATTCTCTCTCACCATTTATCCCTGTCATCCATCATTTTCAATGGGTCTTCTAGACTACATCCTGTGTCCATACAGAGTTGTAATTAAGTTCTTGCTGGTTGGCCAAACCCTGGCATGTCCATGTGAACGAGTCCATTGGAGAACTTCACGTATGATTTTGTCCTTGTTTCTTCAGCAGTGTCCCGCATATCTTGTTTGTCTTATTTGGATAGTTTTAGAGATGGTAGGAAGTCCTGGAGGCAACACCCCACAAAGCTCCAACTATACAGCAACCTACCATCACAAAAACTATCAAAGTTAGATGAACCAGACATGCAGGACATTGCTGGAGAAACAGGGATGAGCTCATGAGTGATGTTCTCCTATGGACCCCCTCATATGGCCGAGCAAAAGCAGGACGACCAGCTCGAACCTACATGCAGCAGCTCTCTGAGGATACGGAATATAGTCCTGAGGACCTACCAGAAGTGATGAACGATAGGGAGGAGTGGTGAGAGAGGATCAGGGTTATCCGTGCTAGCGGCACAACATGATGATGATGAGGAGGAGGAGGAAGGTGGCCATACAACTGCTTTTTCATGGGATGTTGCTGTCAGGATTTGTTCAGTACAACTTATAGGATTCTTCTTTTAAGCAGAAGTTGTGTCAAAAATGCAGACTAAGCTTATAGAGAAAAAAGTAGATGGTAATTGCACAAGAACATATATATATATATATGCAATCCTATTTTTCATTTAAGATCTTCAATGGTCTAAAATTTGGTAATAAGTGATACCAAATAATGTTTTGGTAATATAATGTTCTATAAAAATCATTAAATCCTGGTATTCTGTTTAAAAGAAAACAATTTTTTATAAATATTGTTAAGGAAACACTTATTTATGAGGGATGCTGTACATACCTGATAAATATCTACCATATAATTCCTATCATAATCATTAGTGTATAAGATGCATTAGGAAATGCATTTTATTTCCAGGTTATTAAGGCCAAAAGTCAGAGGAGCATATTATTCATGAGAACTAAATATTAACATTTTTTCCCTAACTAAGTGCATCTTCACATTTAGAATAGAATGACCAAAATAAGTGATATCAAAAATCTAAACTAATTTGTCACAAACACTTCTGCTTTTTTATTATTACTAGAGAAATATCCACTGGAATGCATGTTTGTTTATGATTTGTTTCTTTTATTGTAAATTTATTTTCATTGAAAGTCTGTGACATTTCCTTATGTATACGTTCTTGTCTTTGCTCTTAATTCTGAGTAAATTTTGTATTTTGAAACATTTTATGAACTGCAATAATTCTTATTTTCAGTTGGTAAAAATGGATAAAAAGTGGATCAAATTTTGAATTTAGTATAAACTTAACTGCTACAAATTCCAAAACATTAATACATACAGGATGGAACAATAAAATTGTTGCCCTAGAAAAGACAACATGATTCCATTTCCATTTAATGAAAACTGGTTTTCTTTTCTTGTTGCAGACCACCTACTAGTTGGCCAGTTTTGTACAAATCCCAAGAGCAATAGGAACCTTCAACAGGGTGGAACGATAAGATTGTTGCCCTAGAAAAGACAACATGATTCCATTTCCATTTAATGAAAACTGGTTTTCTTTTTTTGTTGCAGACCTCCTACTAGTTGGCCAGTTTTATAGAAATCCCAAGAGCAATAGGAGCCTTCAACAGGGTGGAACGATAAAATTGTCACCCTAGAAAAAACGACATGATTCTATTTCCATTTGATAAGAACCGGTTTTCTTTTTTTGTTGCAGACTACCTACTAGTTGGCCAGTTGTGTACAAATCCCAAGTGAGATAGGAGACTTCTATCAGGTCTGAAAGTGACACAATGTTCCTTGAGCGAGATCGGAGATGTCCCGCTGTACAATTCATGCTCTCAACCGATCCAAGTTATGAACACAGGACCATTACCAGCACCCTCAAAATGCAAATCTGGATTGCCACGAAGAACAGGGTGATGAAAACAAAGTTTCTGGCTACAGTTATGGTCTTTGGTGTAGTTTCAAGTGAGGGCCATATCATGCCACCTCACATCTTTGAAGTCGGCTTGAAAGTCAACACCAAAGTGTACCTGGATGTGCTGAAGAGTGTGGTGATCCCCTGGCGCAATCAGATGGCCGGTGGCAGACGCTGGGTGTGGCCGCAGGACTCGGCGCCAGCCCACAAGTCCAAAGAGACCCAGGCTTGGCTTCAGAAGGAGTGCTACGACTTTGTACCCTTCTCTCACTGGCCCCCTCCTCCCCCAACCTGAACCTGCTGGACTACTTCGTTTGGTCATACGTCGGGAACATCACCAACATGACCTCCCACAATCCTAAAGCCAGCCTGATCACTGCCATCCGCCGAGTATTCGCTGAGCTCCCGCCAGCGCTTGTGGAAAAGGCATGCTCCCAGTTCCGGATCCGTATTGAGGCGGTGATTGAGGCTGAAGGCAGCTACATTAAATAGATGTCAGCTCTACTTCATAATCAAGTTACCTGAATTGATTTTTTCAGTAAAAGTTTTAAAATGAAGCTGTAGCGTTGTTTGCTTTAGGACGCCAATTTTATCGTTCTACCCCGTACTATACACAAGAAAAAACTTCTGCAGAATTTTGTAGCTGAAAGTTAAGGTTTGGTTGGTTGGTTTGTGGGAATTTATGACATATCAATCTTTGCAGGTTATTTAATGCCAAATCCTATTTATACATATATTAAGTATATATATGATTTGTAAGCAAGTAGATTGCGGAAAATATTTTCAAAAGTTAGAGGTGTATATTATACTCAAGTATGTATCATACATGACTAATTATGGTAATATATGTTTTGATTGCATAATGTCCACTAAAAATAAAACCATGGTGTTTTTTGATTTAGAAGAAAAATTTTTTTTAATAAAAGATTATTTGGAAAGTAGTGATATTATAAATAATACCTAATAATATCCATTTTCATTGTATAATATTCTTCTAAAATTAATAAAATCCTGGTACCCTAGAAAAGATAAATTTATTCATGGGTTATACAGTAAATGGTACTTTGTAAAACATATGTAAAAAAATCTAGGCATGCCTTTAATATAATGATAGCATTTTTAAAATACAAAAAATAATCAATCTAAATGTCCTCAAAGTCATTAAATTTCTATGTCATCAAATCTTAAGGGGAAAAATGCACAAACAAAAAAAAATTAATTACTAGAAGTAAAGTTTTTATCTATTTGATTTTGCAATTGGTGTGCTGATAGAGTCAAATATATTTTGGAGTTGTACTCACTCAGTCATCAGGTGAGCTTACACTGTATATAGTAAGATAGCTCTCAGTAATATTGGCTGATACAATCTTTAGATTTCAGCATCTTCTGGATATCTTGGAACCTATCTACAGAAGACAATGAAGTCTTACTGTGTCAAGAACATCAGGGACATTTACACACATTTGATGACTGAATAAACCATGATATAAGATAGTAAACCTTTTTTTTCAGCAAAATAAAGATATATAAATGACTTTATATAATACAGTTAAACTGAAGAAATGTGTTTTTCAAATAGGTTTCATATGCAATTATTCTATTTCTCTTTTCAAATTAAACCATTTACACAAAGTATGTACTAAGAGTATAATCAAATTTTATAAAGACGGATGCAACAAGTGCTGCTTATGTGGGGTGACTTTAAAATGTCAGTCTTCTTGTTGGGTCTTTATACTGTTTTTATCAACATCTGTATTTGATCTAAGACTTCTGGATAGCAAAATGTGTGAGAAATTATACTATAGAACCCTTTTCAAATAAATTCTATTTTGCTTTGCGGGTACATAGGCATTTCTTGTTTCAAACAATATAGTTAAGTATATAAATAAGAGTGCAATCAGTTATTAATCTTGTAATTAGTGCCAAGGGAATTCAGCAATTAAATCACTTGGCAACTTGAAATATATATATATATATATATATATATATATATATATATATATATATATGAGGAGGGATCAATAAGTCGGCAGCCTAAAACAGTTATTAGCTAAATATTGGAAAAAATAATTCCTCTATAATGATTTAGGGTGTATATATATATATACATATATATATATATATATATATATATATATATGGACATATGTGGGGCATAACAGTATCATCACAAGGAAATGAACTTGACAAGTTCAGATCCTAGACAAAACTCTTTCCGTTTTACTTCATCCAAATACCCTTGGAAAAGGCATGAATTCATTTCTTCTTAGCTCTCTAGCTTTGCTAAAGCAACTGGTCTAGGAAAAAAAGACTCTAAAGATAATTGTTCTTGAGAATCAGCAATGTAAAACTTATAGTTGTGAGTTTTTAACCTGTTTTATCATCATCTTATTTTCTACTTGAAATATTTTTGGATATTGCTCAGCATTATTGTATATAGAGCACTATAAAGATTTTATGGATTAAAAACATTTTTCTTGTTAAATTTTAATCATATCTGTATATCATCATCAGGCATGGTGAAAGCATGGATTCCTTTGACTCTTTCTAACCATCTGTCCCTATTGGCAGATCCTTTAGATAGCATCCAGTGTTCTCACAGAACTGATGTAAGTAAGTTTTTGCTGGTCAGCTAACACTGGCAGGTCTATGTGATGGAGTCCTAAGGATAATGTCACTTATGAGTTTGTCCTTGCTTCTCCAGCAGTGCCCAGCATGTCTTGTTTGTCTTGTCGTAGTTGAGGATGACTCGAATATTCCCTTTTAATTAGCTACTACACCAAGGTGTGGAGGAGGGTGCAAATCCTTTCCCTAGATTACTCCATTTTACCCTTGATCTATACCTTATAATGCTGAGTCTGAAGTAAGGTGAAATCAAGTACCATTTTTTGAGTTTTTGGTATGACTCGTCTTTGGATTAACCCCTGGTCTCCCAGGCCATTGGAGAACACTCTACTAACAATGAATAAAAAGAAGGAAAGCCAAAACAAACTCACACATACAGTGAAATTTAACATTTAATACATATAATATATATAACAGTGACATTAAAAGAAAGAATACATATGCTAAAATTATACACATATTGTTTCATGAACAAGCAGTATGTAGAAGGGGTACAAAATGGAAAAACGCTTACTTGATGAGTAAAGTAATTTCATAGGTGGAATCTTTTTCCTTTTTGGATTTCATTTTATCTAAAAAGTAAAAACCATATTGGTAATTTCAGTATTTCACTGAATAAATATATTTTTGTTGATCTTGTAAATTCATATAATCTATTTTACATAAACCCTTTTTATGAAATATATTCTTTTCTATTTGGTTAGCATAAATGTTTATAAGTATCAATGAATGTAAATGGATGCAATTTTTTCCAGCATGAAGAAATTCAATGATATATCTACTTTTATGTCAGATTTCATTTTTCTCCCACTTGTGTTAATCTGTAACAAGGCAAAAACAGTAAAGCAAAAAAAAAAAAAAAACCGAAACAAAACATACCAGACTTGTATTTAGAAGTGATTTTACATGTATTTATCCAATCCTTCCACTCTAGGAAGGATGTAACAGAAACTTTTTGAATTCAGAGTTTTTCTTCTCCTAGACTGGTTGCCTCATGACCGCTAAAGAGCCAAGTTTGCTCTACTGCTTCCCAGTAATATTTGCAAGACAGGGAAATGAAAACATCCTTCTTCAGGATTTGAACTTTGCTTGCTAAATCTATTTTCTATGATAATAACAGATACACCACTTTGTTCTTTACAACAGTGTTATTGGCCTACTTATGTCTGTTGTAGTTAATGTACAATCTAATTTCTGGTTGTAAAATTGGTTTCAAGGCAGTAAAATTTGCAAGTAAATAATACCTAATAATATCTGTTTTGATTCATTTCCCAGAAATATTAAATCTTGGTATTTCTTGTTAAAAAAAATTAACTTTCAAAATTAATAGTAAGGAATGTACTAATCATTCTGTGATTCTCTCTCTCTATATACATATGTGTGTGTGTGTAGTGACGGGGCCACTTCTTAACAGAAGGCGGCGGCCATCTCCTCAGTCACACAAAAAGTAACCATGAGAATGTAAGATATTGAGCTGTCGACAATGCAGATTCATGACAATGTGCCCTCTGCTCACCAAGACTGCACATCTTACCACAGCTCCATTCCTATAGGACTTGAAAAAATATCAGCATATTTTTATGGCAATGCTGCCTGCTTGTACAGCACATATAACCCTTTCTCCTCCCCCTAAATCTGATATCTAGTGACAAACCAAAAACAAATAAATGATTATGAAAACTGTTTGTTTTATTGGTGCAGCATTTGACCTTCTCCAGTATACCTGAGTGGCCATCATTTTATTGTCATAAAGTTATACAACTTTGGTACTAAAAGAAACGGGAAGTATGACACTATAAGGCTGGGCCATTCAAAAATGCTAGGGTATTGATCAGATAAGTTTTCCTTATATATATATATATATATATATATATACAGTAATACCTCGAGTTACAAAATTAATTCATTTGGGAGGGGGGATTTTGTATCTTAGAATTTTCCCTATAAGTAAAAGTAAAGTTGGCGACTGTTGTTGAGGGCGACACAAAGGCTCCCTTTTCAATAGCTACTATACCAAGGTGTAGGAGAGGGTGCTACTCCTTTCCCTGGATTGCTCTATTTTATCCTCGATATGTACCTTATATTGCTGAGTGTTAAGCAAGGAGGTATCAAGTACCATTTTTAAAGTCTTTGGTATGACACGAGCTGGAATTGAACCCTGGTCTCCTGGACCATTCGCAAACAATCTACCCACTAGGCTAATGAGCCGCTTGACGTAATTTTCCCTATAAATGTCATAATTCACTCCAATCCCCAAAAGCAGTTGTATAAAGTATAAATATTGTACCCACTCGAAGGAATATGTTCATTAATAAAAACTTAGTCATTTACATAAATGTTAAAAAACAATGAGAAAATAATAAAATCAATGAAAAATAATAAAATCAATGAAAAATAATAATAAATGTTATTACGAATAATGACACTTTACCTTTCAAGATGAGCACTTTCAATTTTTGTTCTCATATCTTGAATATTTTTTGTTAAATGGGATGGAAGTTTCTTCAAAGCCCTTTTTGTATTCTGAATTTTTTGAGTAATGGTTTTTTTTAAGTCGAGGTTCTACTGTATATATATATATATATATATATATATATATATATATATAAGGTAGTACTGAAAAGTTCTCAGCTGAACCAAGAAAGAAACGATATTTTTTCCTTTTAAAATTTCAACTGAATTTTTTTTTTGAAGGGTTAAAAAATGAGTGACAGTGGGCCAAGTGATTTGAATTCATATGTGCATTTCACTTTGGTCAGGACAAGAACTTTTCAGCACACCCTCTTATACCCACATATACAGACATGCAGCTAAACACATAGGCAGAGTTCTGCTATCTGAGCCACTGTAATTCCAGAGTATAATTTTATTAATCATTGCACTTGGCTGACCAAAGTCAAGCAAATATTATTTCAATCATTGATCTGTGACTGATCATTATGCAATCACTGAGCCTGTTCATACTTTTCCAATCAATATAGTGTCTAGTGTTTATGATTTGAACAAATACTGCATTTCTCTTCAAACTTATAACTCAAAGGTAGAAGCAAAGAAAATCTGCTAAAAAAATCATATGAGGTTTAGAGATCAGTAATGATATCTGTAACCATCAAATAAATTAGCTTGGCATTCATAGGAATTTAAAGCTTCCGTTTGGGATAGGTTCAACAATAAAAAAAGTTCCAGATAATTATAAGATATGAACCTTTTATCTAAATAACTATCAATGTCTATCTAACTCTGTTCATATCTATCAATCTCAGTCTATTTATATCTATCTATAAATCTACCTATCATCTCAGCCTGTTTATATCTATATATCTATTTGTTCCTATTTGTCTATCTCTGTATGTATATATGTCTGTTTATATCTATCTCAGTTTGTTACAAGAATTTGAAGCTTCCACTGGAAGAGTGTTGAAGAGTAAAAAAAGACTACTATAAATCTTCTATACGTTCATTCATATTTTTCTTTTGTTCAACTCATCTATGTCAATCACTTCATATCTATCATAGGCGTCTCTGGTGGTGTAAAGGTTAGCAAGCTCGACTAGCAAACCTACACGAGTGAGTTCGAGTCTCATTGGGTGCCCCTTTCATATGGCCTTGTGCCACATCTAAGCAAAAAAGCTTTGTAAATTTCCACTTCATATCTATCATTCTATCACTAATCATATCTATGTATTTATCTATCTTTCATTTATATTTTTAGCTTTGTTTTTTATCAATTTCTCAGTCTGTTTGTGCATTCTTCTCTCTCTCTCTCTCTATATATATATATATATATAGTCGGTGCTAGATACCCTGAGGAGCCAGTTTAGGTGAAACTGTAGTAGGATAGTCCTGACTTGCGATTTAATTTCTGTATATATATATATATATATACACACACAGATATATATATATATATATATATATATATATATATACCCAAGCTATTTGGATGACCAGGATGTGACACAAGATCAGTTTTTAAGCAGAGTCTAACTCTAAATATGAATCAAGATTTACTTAAAAAGTGAATATCCATTTACAGGAATTATTTACAGGAACTATTGAAATGATTCATCCTTAGGAGTCTTGATCTCCCTATGTCCTTGAATCACCTTTCCACCTATGTGCTTCTGATAGAAAATATAAAATGTTATAATCTATTAGTTAACTGTCTGATTGCTGTTGTGTAACAATACAGCCGATGTAGAAATTGTGGTCCCCCTGCCCAGATTCAGGTCATTGGGTATATGTACTTTTAGACAGCAACACAAATAGCATCATTAACAAGTGAAGTTCCTGTTGAATAGAGATTAATGTACTGGACTGCAGTATCATAGGGAGTTTGAACTCCAGTCATACTACTACATTCACTTTTGGGCTAATACCCTTAGAAAAGGCATGAACCCTCTTATCCTTCTAGCAATGGGTTAAATAGTATCACTACTGTTCTTCCACAAGGATGGCTTTAGCAATAAATAACCCACAAAGGTTAATATACCATTAAACAATGAAACTAAACAAACTGGATCAGCTATTCTTGATACAAATAATTTGCCCACTGTTTTATTGTTTAAAATATTTCTATCTAAAACTAATAATTTATACATAATTATATAGTTTCAAGTTTTCTAAGCAATTATATAGTTTCACGTAAAGTAAAGTTGGCGACCTTAGTCGAGGGTGACCCTACAAGGTGTAGAAGAAGGTACTACTCCATTCCCTGGATTACTCCATTTTACCCTTGATCCTTACCTTATAATGCTGAGTATTAAGCAAGGCGGTATCAAGTACCATTTTTTTTTGAGTCTTTGGTATGACTCGGCCTAGGATTGAAACCCAGCCTCTTGGACCATTGGCAAACACTCTACTCATCAGGCCAATGGCCCGGTAATCATAATCACTTGTAAACAATTATACCTTCAAGTAACTATTTATAATACAAATAATTATGTGCTTTTAAATATTGATATCTAATATGAATAATTTTCCAACAGCTGTAGATAGTAGCCTAACACGCAGAGTGGACCTTGGAGTAATGGCAATAAAGAAGTGATTCCATATTCCCCTGATCTCCAGCATTGGAGCATCAATCTCAGATGCAGCTCAGTGTCAAAGCCAGGACACCTTTTTTGGAGGAGGGGTCTTACCCCTCAGGAGAGGATACAGTCGGGATATCCTAAGCTCTGTCTTCAGAGAAACAAGATGTTGAGTGGAATCTATAGGTCAGTAATTGTGTTATATACATATATAAAAATGTTTTTGAAAAAAATTTCTTTTATTTTATAGAAATAAAATTTGATTCAGAGAAACCATTGTGAAACATTTGTCAGAATCTGATTTTAGTCAAACATTTCATCTTGAGTCTGCATCATCGCTTATTGTTCTACATTCTTTTCCTGTCTTTTATTGACAGCCTTTCAAGAAGATTCATTCCATCCGTTTCTTTTTTGTTAATTGATTTTGTACATGTGATTCAGTGATGTCATTGGAACAAAAAAAAATTGATTAAAGAAAAGAAAAAGATTTTTTTTAAAATGGAATAGAGAAAAGTAGAAAAGACAATCTGAATTGCATTGTGGGAAAACTGAACTGCATTGTGGGATAAAGACAGCTTTAGCATCTCAAACTGAAAGGTTTTGCAAAGGTAGAAAGAAATAATAAAGAAAAGAAAGAAAAATGTGCAGAAAATTGAACAGCACCTGACAAACAACTAAACATGGATTTTTCTTGTTTGTATTGAAGAACTCTTTAAGTATCATTGTTGATGCTGTTTAAGTGTGTCAGGACTGGTACTGTCAATAAATTGTCGTCTTCTATTTTGTCTTCAACTTGTAGCTTACTTCATCTTTTATTCTCATCATCATTTTTAGAATCTTTGTCAAATTTTTGTTGAACTAAAAAGATATGGAGATATTCTTTTAATTTTTTCTTTTCTTTTTTTTTTTAATCAGGTTGTAAAAAAATGTGATTATCACTTTTATCTAAAAGGATTTATGGTATTTAATATATTTAATCTCTGAGATACAGATATTAAAACTGAAGTCTTACAAATAAAGGGCACTGTAGCCTCTTATTTCATTCTTATTTCCCACAGAAATTGGATTGCTCAAAGAAAACAACACAGGTGAATATCTAAAAGGTCATTACCAAAAGAAAGTATGATTTTTATATTTTGTATTTGGGAATAAACAAATTATTGATAAAAACAACCAACTTTGGATTCCAGGAATTTAGTGGCTGGAAGTAAAGAATGAAAGTGTTTAAATCTTGGTGATGCCTTATTTTCTTAAAATAGATAAATAAATTTTACAATTTTAATATCATCATCATCATCATCATCATCATCAAGTTGCACTGATAGCACAAATTTTCTTGACCCTCTCTCTCTCTCTATATATATATCCATCTCTATCATCTAACTCTCCTGGCCAATTTTCCAATCTACAACCAGCATCTGTACAGAACTAAAGTAGATAAATTCTTGCTAGTTGGCCAACACTGAAATCTCATTGAAGATTGTTATTTTTGAGTTTGTCCCTGCTACTCCGGCAGGGTCCTGCATGTCTTTTTCATCTTACTTGGATGGTTTTAAAGATAGTGACTGGTAAGTGACTGTACAGCTATTATTTCATGGGGTGTTGCTTCCAGGATTTGTTCAATATCATCATCATCATCATCATCATCATCATGTTGTACTGCCAGTACGGATATCCCTGACCTTCTCTCGCCACTTCTCCCTATCGTTCATCGCCTCTAGCAGGTCTTCAGGGCTACAACCTGTATCCTCACAGAGCTGCTGTATATATGTTCGAGCTGGTTGTCGTGCTTTTGAATGGACATATGTGGGGGTCCATAGGAGTACATCACTTATGAGCTCATCCCTGCTTCTCCAGCAGTGTCCTGCATGTCTGGTTCATCTAACTTGGATAGTTTTCGTGATGGGAGGTAGGTGGCCGTATAGTTGGTGCTTTGTGGGGTGTTGCCTTCAGGACTTGTTCAATATTGCTCACAGCATTCTTGTGTAATTGCTGTCTAGCTTTTTCTCCAGCTGTTTTGTTAGCGTCCAGGTAGTGCATCCATATAGCAGTATCAATACAATCACAGCTTGGAAGAAATTGCATTTCATTTTATCGGTCAGGTCTGACTTCCATATGATCGATAGCTTATCGATAGCTGTCCATGCCTTCATTAGCGTCGTGTCAATGTCTTTTTCGGTTGATGAGACACTGCTTCTCAGGTAGGTGAACATGTCTACCAGTTTCAGAGAGGTTCCGTGTAGAGTGTCACCTGTTTGATTAAAGCACAGTGTCCATGTGGTGCATCCAAACAGTTGTAATGATATAACTGCTGCTTGGAGGAAATCTTGTTTTATATTATTGGATAGATCTGACTTCCATATGATTGATAGCCTATTGACTGCTGTCCACACCTTCACTAGGTGCACACTGACATCACTTTCAGTTGATGAGATGCTGCTGCCTCATAACACTTTTTTTCTTAAAATAGATAAATTAATCGTACCATTTTAATATGAATAACTGTAAATCAACTATATTTAATGAAGATCGCACATACAGCTGGTATCTATACAAGAAGTCTTACAATTAAATTTTGTCAGATCCAAGAAAATTTTAAAAGATGATATAATCAGAACATAGATTGAGTGATTGATTTTTTTAAATGACGTGTCAACCCATCTATTTCCTGTATTTGTAGCACATTTATATCTCAATGTTTTGTGTAGTAATTTCGGAAAAGTTTTTTATTCACACGTATTTGGTTTCAAGTATTCCTTTCTAATACAAATAATTTGCACTCAGTTATATGGTTTCAAACCGGCTTATTGGCCTAGTGAGTAGAGTGTTTGCCAATGGTCCAGGAGACCTGAGTTCAATCATTGGTTGTGTCATACCAAAGACTTTCAAAATGGCACTTGATACCTCCTTGCTTAACACTATATGCAATATAAGGTACGTATCAAGGGAAAGTAGTGTAATCCAGGGAAAGGAGTTGCCCCCTCCCCTACAGCTATGTGTTGTAGCAATGAAAAAGGGAGCCTTCGGGTCCCTCTTGACTAAGGTCGCCAACTTATATGGTTTCAAGTATTCCTATCTAATACAAATAATTTGCACGCAGTCGTATGGTTTTAAGTATTCCTATCTAATACAAATAATTTCCACACAGTTGTATGGTTTCAAGTATTCCTATCTAATACAAATAATTTCCACACAATTGTATGGTTTTAAGTATTTCTATCTAATACAAATAATTTGCACTCAGTTGTATGGTTTCAAGCATTCCTATCTAATACAAATAATTTGCACACACAGCTTTATGGTTTTAAGTATTCCTATCTAATACAAATAATTTGCACACACAGATGTATGGTTTTAAGTATTTCTATCTAATACAAATAATTTCCTCACACTTGTATGGTTTCAAGTATTCCTATCTAATACAAATAATTTCCACACAATTGTATGGTTTTAAGTATTCCTATCTAATACAAATAATTTGCACACACAGATGTATGGTTTTAAGTATTCCTATCTAATACAAATAATTTGCACACACAGCTGTATGGTTTTAAGTATTTCTATCTAATGCAAATAACTTGCACACACAGCTGTATGGTTTTAAGTATTTCTATCTAATACAAATAATTTGCACACACAGCTGTATGGTTTTAAGTATTCCTATCTAATGTAAATAATTTGCACACACAGATGTATGGTTTCAAGCATTCCTATCTAATACAAATAATTTGCACACACAGCTGTATGGTTTTAAGTATTCCTATCTAATACAAATAATTTGCACACACAGCTGTATGGTTTTAAGCATTCCTATCTAATACAAATAATTTGCACACACAGCTGTATGGTTTTAAGTATTCCTATCAAATACAAATAATTTGCACACACAGATGTATGGTTTCAAGCATTCCTATCTAATACAAATAATTTGCACACACAGCTGTATGGTTTTAAGTATTCCTATCTAATACAAATAATTTGCACACACAGATGTATGGTTTTAAGTATTCCTATCTAATACAAATAATTTGCACACAGCTGTATGGTTTTAAGTATTTCTATCTAATGCAAATAATTTGCACTCAGTTGTATGGTTTTAAGTATTTCTATCTAATGCAAATAATTTGCACACACAGTTGTATGGTTTTAAGTATTCCTATCTAATACAAATAATTTGCACACACAGATATATGGTTTTAAGTATTCCTATCTAATACAAATAATTTGCACACACAGCTGTATGGTTTTAAGTATTTCTATCTAATACAAATGATTTACACACACAGTTGTATGGTTTTAAATATTCCTATCTAATGCAAATGATTTGCACACACAGTTGTATGGTTTTAAGTATTCCTATCTAATACAAATAATTTGCACACAGTTGTATGGTTTCAAGTATCCTTATTTAATATTAATAATCATATAGTTTCAAGTAATTATTTCTATTTAATAATAATCATTTGTCTGCAGATAGTTATATGGTTTCAAGTAATTATTAATAATTGCTAGTAAACAAAGACAAATGATAAAGAGATACGGAGCCAGCGTGTCCCCTTGTAGTACTCCTGCTACAATGTCGAAGTATTCTGTGTCTCCATCTGGTGATCGTACTTTTACTTTAGTGTTTCTATAGAGAATCGTTATTGCCGCTACGGTTTCTTTAGGTATGCCGTACGCTAGTAGGATTTGTTCCATCTTTCCTCTGTGAATGGAGTCGAAAGCCTTGGTAAAGTCGACAAATATTAATGTCGCTTGTAGGTTCTTTGCCCGTACACCCTCAAGGATTCTGCGGATGGTTAGTATTTGTGAGGTCGTAGATCTATTTCTTCGGAAGCCATTTTGGTTTTTTCTAAGTATGTTGTCGATTTTGGGTTCTATGCGGTTTCGTAGTAGGGCATTGTAGATTTTGGCAGCTATGGATGTAAGTGTTATGCCTCGGTAGTTTTTGGCTAATCCGAGGTCTCCCTTTTTAGGGAAGGGGAGTATGCATCCCTTCGTCCATCTATCTATCGGATTTTGATTGTATACTGCGTTGCAGTGTCGGAGCAGTATGTCGTCGAATTGTCTGGTCTTCCATACTTCCGGGGGAATTTCGTCCAGTCCTGCAGCTTTCCTATTTTTAATTTTTCTGAGAACCGAGTCGAGTTCTCCTTGTGTGAACGGTCCAAGTTTAATGTCTAATTGTTTGCTAATTATTCTGGTGATTGGTTCATGCGTTATTTTTGGTGGGTTTCCAAGTAAGTTTTCGAAGTGCTGTTTCCACAGTTTTATTCTTTCTTGTTGGTTTGCTGCTTTAAGTTTTGCTTTGGTTGTGTTCTTTCTTCTGCTCACTTCGTTTATTGTTTGCCAGGCAATTCTAGATTGTCTATCTTCTACCGAGTCTCTGATCTTATCTATCTGATTTTGAATGTATTCTGTCTGTTCCTTTATATATATGCCTGCTAATTGATATTGTGCCGTTTTTAGTTTTAAGGCATTTACGTACTTAGAACATCGATTGACAAAATCAAAGAGAATGGCTTCGAACTGACGAAGAAAGAAGAGCAGAAGATATCCCGCAACAACAATTACCGACGCCGACTACGCCGATGACATAGCGATACTGGCAAATACACCCAACCAAGCCGAAACACTTCTGCATAGCCTGGAACGAGCAGCAGCAAGCATAGGCCTCCATGTTAATGCACACAAAACGGAATATATGTGCTATAACCAAACAGGGGACATCTCCACTCTAGAAGGAACCCCTCTTAAACTAGTAGACAAATTCACGTACCTAGGAAGCAGCGTCGAATCAACCGAAAAGGACATCGAAACGAGGTTAACGAAAGCATGGACAGCTATCAATAGGCTATCGACTATATGGAAATCAGACCTAACCGATAAAATGAAACGCAGTTTCTTCCAGGCAGCGGTCACATCGATACTGCTATATGGATGCACTACATGGACGCTAACAAAACGGCTGGAGAAGAAACTAGATGGCAATTACACAAGAATGCTGCGTGCAATCCTCAACAAGTCCTGGCAGCAACACCCCACAAGACACCAACTGTACGGCCACCTGCCCCCTATCACGAAATCTATTCAAGTTAGGCGAACCAGACATGCAGGACATTGCTGGAGAAGCAGAGATGAACTCATAAGAGATGTACTCTTATGGATCCCCACACACGGCCGCGCAAAAGCAGGACGACCAGCACGAACGTACATTCAGCAGCTATGTGAGGATACAGGTTGTTGTCCTGAAGACCTACCTAGGGCGATGAACGATAGGGAGGAGTGGCGACGAGAGGGTCAGGGATATCCGTGCTGCCAGCACGATATGATGATGATGATGAGTAAACAAAAATAGCTTTAAGTAATTATCTTTAACACAAACAATTTACAGTGATATGGTATGCAATATTTATATCCAATACTAATAATTTTCAAACAGATTTATTTGACCCCTAGATGGGGGCTTGAAAAGTACCACCACTCGGGGGCCAGAGTTGACGAGTCAAATAATGGCAATAAAGAGGTGAACCCATACTCCACAGATCTCCAGAACTGATGCAGTTTAGTGATATACAGAGGATCACTTTTTTTTCAAAGGAGGGGGTCTTACCCCTGTACACGGGATGCAGTCAGTGTATACTAAGCCTCATTGACATGGGTGTCAGAATATAGAGGATTTTTGAAAAATATTTTCTTAAAAGATATAAACTAACCAAAAATTGTGACCATAATGTGATTTTAACATGTAACTTTTTTATTTGTCATTGTGGTTTTGAAAAAGACTTACTTTGAAATTTATTCTTTTTCTTATTATTTTCTCACTATTTTTCTTATTATTTTCT